>JADMNL010000025.1:172972500-173455000 GCA_016271365.2 Neoceratodus forsteri
CCTCTTATGGGCCAGAGCTTACTACACAAGCATTTGTCAATGCCGAATGGTTGCTTGCTGGCATTAGCAGTGGAAGTGCAGGAGTTAGACAGATGGTGTCCAATTCTCAAAGACCTGCGTCGGACGCAAGGTGCCTGCTCCGAACAGATATGGTGCAAGGTGCACCTTGCCTCCATGACTGCCCTCCATGTGATTCACAAAGGTGGCCTGCATCGACCGCAGTCCACCTGCCCCAAACAGGGCTTGCATCTGCAATGCACTGCAGCACGGTGGTAGGGGGACTGCGGCCGATGCAAGCTGCATCCTGTGATTCACAGACATCACCTGGTGGGAGAAATTCTAAGTGCCCTTAGACCAGCCAGGGCAGGCGAGGGCTTCAGGCATTCTCCTCTGGGTGACATGTCTATGTGCGGCACACCATGGATGACGGTCCACCCACCATACACCCCTGAGTGTGGCCCCGTATGTGTGGTCCCCGTCCTAGTGGTCCAGTGGCACCCCTCACAGCTCCCTGTTGCCACCTATGTACCATGTTGGTATTCCCGTCCTGATGCTGCCCATACTGGCAGTGGCTCCCCCGATCCCCGATTCCAGCACCATTGGCACTACCGCAGCACCAACTTATGGTGGTACAGTGCCTACCCATGCCTCAGCAGGTAGTGCCCAAATCCCCCATACACCAGTCTCGACTGCTCCCCAGCGCCCGGCACATCCCACCACTCACCTCCATGGCCAGGCACCAATTGCACCAAACATGGTGGGGGGACACCAGGCCCACCAGGTTGGGTCCACATGCTCATTACCTAGTGGGACGGTGTGCTGTGTTAGTCTCTGGTGGCCTGCATTGGACCTGTGTGGTGCACCAGGGATTTGCTGCAGGGTTCCGGTCAGCGCAAGCATGGGGACTTAGTCATTGGAACCCCTACTGTACCTGAATCAGGTGCAGCGTCCCTGGCAGACCAGGCATTGGTGCAAGCTGCTGTTTGCTGCAGCTTGTGCCAAATCCAGGCCCCTATGAGAATCAGGCCCAGGCAGTATAGGAATGGCAGTGAAGTACTGAACTGATGCCAACCCCACCCCCAACCTGCAGAGATGGACAGGCATTGGGGTGTGCCTTTGGGTCATCGCCCATAACGGTCACAACATTTCACCTCACCCTACCCTGCAGACACTGACAAGTGTCAAGGTGTGCCTTGGGTGTTCGGGCTTTACTCATCTCATTCCATAAGGAAATATGCTGAAATGGGTGCAGTATAGGAGAATGGGATGAACTCTGGGGCCAGAGAGTCCAAGGTGCACCTCGATGCCTGTCACTGGCTGCAGGGTGCGGGTGGGGATGGAATGGCATGAGCATTACTGTCGACAGTCCCAAGTCACATCCCTGATGCTTGTCAGTCCCTACAGGGTAGGGCGTTATGGTCAAAACCCCTGACACCCTGGGCGTTTCTTGATATTTTCACTCCAAGTTTTCAACATGGGCTTTTTGTGATCTCACCTCATGAACAGAGACACTATCAGTTCATTAGCTGAAAGGTGATTTTGCACAGCGACTGTGCCATTTGGCGCCACAGGTGCGAAAACACATTTCGAACAGGATGTGAAAAATGACAGCTGTACTGTTCGTGAGGAGGTGTACAAAATGGCAATGTTGAAAATCTGGAATGAAAATATAAAAAAACTGGTGAAGTCATGAGTGTGCGTAGAAACTGCGCATCGCACTCCTGTAATGTAATTAGTTTGGGGATTTTTTACAGCAGATTTTCAACACAGGCATTTTGGGACCTCCACTCATGAAAAGTGTCACTGTGATTTTCTTAATCTATCCTGAACACTGATTTCCCACAGCAACGGTGCTATTCTGCGCCAGAAGTGCAAAAACACATTTCAGCCAGGGTGTGAAAAATGACAGCTGTACTGTTCGTGAGGAGGTGTGGAAAAATGCCAATGTTGAAAATCTGGACTGAAAAGATTACAAATTTGTGAACTTACGAGGGTGCGTGGAAATTGCACAATGCACGCTTGTAACACAGTCGTTTTATGGACTTTAGTCACCAAATTTTCAACATAGCCAGTTTAAGACCTCTGCTCATGAACAGTGTCACTTTGATTTTCTTAATTTCTCCCAAACATTGATTTCGCACACCAACCACGCCACTGTGTGCTACATGTCCAAAAACACATTTCGGGTGATATGTGAAAAATGACAGTTGTACTGTTCATAAGGAGGTGTAGTAAAATGGCAATGCTGAAATTCTGAGGTGAAAATATTAAAATGCTCAAACTTACGAGCGTGCATAGGAACTGCGCAACGCACGCACGTAAAACAGTCATTTTTGGGAATTTTTTCACCAGATTTTCAACATCGGGTTTTTGGGGGCCTACATCATGAACAATGTCACTGTGATATTCTTAATCTGTGCTGAACATTGATTTCGCACACCGACCGTGCCGTTGTGCACTACATGTGCGAAAACACATTTCAGGCAAGATGTGAAAAATGACAGCTATACTGTTCATAAGAAGGTGTGGTAAAATGGCAATGTTGAAAATCTGGAGTGAAAATATTAAAAATATTCAAACTTACAAGTGTGCATGGGAACTGCGCAATGCACGCTCGTAAAACAGTCATTTTTGGGAATTTTTTCACCAAATTTTCAACATAGGGTTTTTGGGGGCCTACCTCATGAACTGTGACACTGTTGTTTCGTTAATCAGTCCCGAAAGGTGGTTCCATGCAGTGACCGCGAAATCACCTTTTGGAGCCGAATAACAAAATGACAGTGACCGAGTTCATGAGGTGGTGTCCCAAGAACCCCATGTTGAAAATTTGGTGAAAAAATTCCAAAAAATGGCTGAGATATGCACCAAAGTTGAAAAAAACACATTTATGCCATTATACAGCTTACCGGCATTTCTCCAGTTCACAGTAGGCTTTGAAAAGTGCAGACGTGTTCCCGGTTCACTGAAGACCATCGCGCTGGGCTCCGGAGGTAAGTATGGGGTGAGGGTGTGTGTGGGGAGATGGGGTACGCAGAGGGTGGGTGTGGGTTGAGGGAGGGACCACTGGAATCGATGAGGGACTGTTTTCTAGTTTACAGGTTTATTTAAAACAAGAAAAAAAAATGTTGCAGGAAAGTTTTCTTTTTTACAGGGAAATTTCATTTTGGCATGCTGGGGTGGGCTCCCAGCGTGCCACCTGAGTGCTTGGGGGGGCTGTAGATTGGGATTGGGAACCCCCATCAACACATATCGAGTGCTGGAGGGGTCAAGAGCCGAGGGGGATTGGGCACCCCCTCAGCACACAAGAAATTGGGGGGGGGGGAGTATTATGACGACAGGGAGTGGGCTACCCCGTTGGCTTTTTTTTTTATTTTATGGAAATGTTTTACTAGGAAGGCATACTGAAGGGTGGGTGGCGGTTTTCTGTCGGCTTTGTAGGGACTGTGAAAGGCCGATGGAGAAGCCATTGCCATGGAAACACAGTATAATGGCGCTGTGTAATTGGCTGCAGCAGTCAGGGAGGCCCGCATACAAACAGCTGATTGCATAGTGACTGGGCACTCCCTGATTGCAGCAGTTCAATTTCTTTGATCTAGTGGCCTGCTCATTAACTGCGGTGATCAGCTGCATGCTCCTCTATTGGCCGAGGCAAAGACCAGCCCCTGAATGGGCTGCTGCCATTCAGCACAACACTGCCATGCATCCACAACCTGCTTGTGAAGAAAATGTGATGCAATGTGTTTCTTGCCATGCATACAAACAACACAAAAATGTATATTATTCTGAAAATAAGGCTGCATTAAAAAGGGATTATAAATAAGTAAGTCATAACTCACAACAGGTATGGGGTTACTGGGGATTAATCAACACCCCAGGTGCGTTGTGAGGCATGAGGCCACAGGCTGTGTTCTCACAGCACCCAGGGTGTTGATTAATCCCCAATAATCCCATACCCTGGAGTGGGTTATTGCACTTGTAACATGGGTTACAAAATAAGAGTAATATAATCGAGAGAAACCTTTTTATGGCTGTTGAAATTAATGAAATGATACTGTATCCTGTCACCTTACAAAGTAGTCCTGAACAAATAATGTATGGCACACTGACATTATGGACACACAAATGGTAGAAACATACGATTAGGTTCATTTCTGCTATGCCTTGTTCATAACATAACTGTGACTATGATTTCTGCGCTCTGAAATACCCGCCCGATTTGCAGCTGCTGTGTTGCGGGGTGTGCTTGCTGTGTGTCTGTGTGTGTCTCTCTGTCTGTCTCTCCACAGGGTTGAGAAACGTTGCATTGGCAATGGAGCAATAATGTGCCAGCAGCAACTTTCACTTCCATATCCCAAGCACGGTGCCCTGACAGTGCCTGTTTCATCTGTCGTCCTGCTCAGAAATAGCACCAACCCCACCAGAGACAGCGAATAATTCCGACACATTCAGACAGAGACAGATTCAGACAGACAGAGGAAACAGCACAAATTCTTCACTCGCACTCACTGTCTCCCTAGTTTACGTGGCTCCTGCTCTACTTTGGTTTTCCCTGCAGGTAATGAAACCCAGCGGCAGATCTCCTGAGTCTTTCTGCAGAACCGTGGATTAAATAGGGTATTTAATCCATGGCTGCGCACTGGTTCCCCACCAATCGAGTTGCGCGTTTCTGCCAACTTATGTTATAAGGAAAAATTGTATTTCAAAACAAACATACAAAAGAATATTCTGCGGTCATTAACTATAACATAATTTGCTTTAATGGCACCTAGTAGTACAGACTGTTGTAATGTGCTTTGTAGACTGGGTTGGCTCTCAGTTGCTTTGAACTTTAAATTTGTCCCGTCCTGCTTTATTTACAAAATTAGAAAAATGGGAACCCCAGGTTGTTTGAGAGACTAACTGCTGGACTACGAACCCAGTTTTGTTTCTCATTTTTGCTTACATTTATTATTACTAAAGCTTCCATTAGTATGCACAGTAGCTGGACGGCATATGCTAGCATATACAGTACAGTACTGCTTTGTCCACTTGGAATGAACTTCCTGATCATATCAAATGCTCATCGTTATTCAGTACTTTTCCAGCCTCTCTGTCCTTGTATTTTAAATATTTAAGGTCTTGCATATTTGTAGCACTAATATGTTCTATGTATATTTAATGTATTGTTTACGATGAGACATATTTTATTTCTAAATTATTGTTTTTCATATTGCATCTATTACTCAGACCTCAGGTTGTGTCAAAAATGGAATGTATTCCAGCATACCCTACCAGATAGCAAATGAAATGAAATAGACTTCACACATACCCAAATTTACATTTATATTAAAAAATGTAAACAACAGAGTTTCTGTTCCCTTTGATGTTTATATAGCTAAAACTCTAATTTTTCTATTGTACATGAGGCTTTACAGACAGCGACCTAACTCTTTTAAAATACTGTCAGCCAATGAGAATTCTCAATTGCCAAACATTGTTTGAGCACTTAAACTCCATAACCAAAGCCTAGCACATTTGGATTTGACTACATAAATAAATCATAGTATATTTATATTTTTTTAAAGATTTCTTTGGCAACCTTATTTCTACACTATTTATACTGTTATATAAAGTATGACACATCAGGGTTATGTGTAAAAAGTGTTTTGTGTATGTTTTCTATCATGTTGTGGCTTTTGTCGTGTGGCTCAAACCACTTATTTATAACCAACTAACTAACTAATAAATAAACTTGAACATGAACTATTGTACGTGAGGATTTCCATGTCAACCCAACCCTTTTAGAATGCTGTCAGCCAATCAGAATGCTCCATTACTTGCTATTGTTTTGTAATACAATTTCATTTAATCCTCTTCTGTCACTAGTCCCTCTCCTACCTGAGACCATGCAAAAAATATTGTATTGTTTTTTTTTGCACAAAGCATTGTAACAGGTTAAAAAAACTCATTCTACCTTTTTCTTGCAGCATTGCATTTTGGGCATTTTTATGTTGTCTTGCATGCACGCGCAAGCAACATCTTGCGGTAGTAGCACATTCGGAGTTGTGTCAGTGTTGTGATAAATGCAGGGAACGCTTTAGTGGGAGCGTCCATCAGCCACCGATTAGCGAACATGCTGGCGATAACAGCAGTTTCAGAGAGAGTTGAAAGAAATCTACTTCAATGAGGTGCAGTTTCCTCACTGGAGCGTCAAATGACAAGGCCCAGTTAAATGCCATTCCTGGTGAAGCATTCCAATAAATATGATGGCTCCTGCCTCCTGCCACAAAATCCCCACAAAGCCGACATCAGGGATGCCCAATCCCTGTGTCGGCATCTACCTCCCCAGTTCAATTTGTTTGCCAACGGGGCTGCCCAATCCCTGTCAGCATCATGTTCCCTCCCAAACTCGTGGCACACTGCGAGCCCCAATGTGCCCAAAATAATTTTTTTTACCTGTAAATAAATAAAACAGTCCCCCAAAATCCGGTTTCTTTTTTTTTTACATATAAAAAAAAAATGGTCCCTCATCATCCTGCTGTGCCCCCTCCCCAACCCACACCCACCACCTGCGCACCCCACCCCCCACCCCCTTACCCCATACTACTTCTGGAGGACCTGCGATCTTCATTGGAGCAGGAACACATCTGAACTCTTCAAAAGTCAACCGGGAACAGAATAAAATATGGTAAGCTTTATAATGACAGGCAATGGTGGGGTTTCAACTTAGATGGATATCTCAGCCATTTTGGGAATTTTGGTGCCAGATTTTCAACATGAGGTTCCTGGGACCCCACCTCATGAACACATGCACTGTCATCTCATTACTCGGTCGTGAAAGGTGATTTATTTTATTTATTTATTTAGTAGAAATTGGAATTGCAAACCTTTGAGTCAGGGACTCATTTACAAAGGCTCCTCGTCAGGAAACAGATAGTATATACAAATACAGACATAGTTACATAGAGTACAGTTCGACGTAGGGAACACTATACATGTATGTACATAAATACAAGGGATAAAATTCATACGAGAGCAATAAAAACTTTATATAGGAAAACACTATACATGTATGTACATAAATACCAGGAATACAATTCATAAGAGAGTGAAACTCTATTCAGGTCCTATACAGTGATGTAGCTAAACCATCTAGTACCCCAGAAACAGCAATTTGGGTTCTGTTATAAATAAAAACAGGTAGTAACTTAAAACAACCGTGGTGACACTTGGGCAGCTACATGTTCTGCCAGGGCGTGGACAGTGGGGGGGTCCCCAGTGAGGTGGGGAAGCAAACAGCTATGTGCAGTTACAGCTGCGGTGGTGATTAGGTGTTGCATAAGGGCAGCTTTGAAGGGCCCTATTCGTAGTTGAGATGTGACATCAGAGGGGGAGGGCATTGCTCCAGGCTGGGGCCCAGTATCGGAAGGATCTTTGGGCCAGGGATGTAATGACCCTGGGCATTTGAAGTGTACACTTGAGTGTGCTACGGGTGGAGATGGCAGGGGCTGAGGGGGTAAGGATGGAAATTAGGCCTGGAGGTGCAAGGCCTGCAACAATTTTCTTGGTTAGGAGGCAGGTTTGGTAATGCAACCTTTCCTTAAGGCTGAGAAAATCAGCAAGGTCATATAAGGTACATGAGTGGGTAAGTCTGCTGGAGCCTGTAAGTAGGCGGCAGGCTTTGTTCAGGGACATTTTGATTTTACTGAGTGTGGTTTTGTCTGCTGCACTGTGCACCAGGATACCATAGTCCACTAGGGATAGCACAGAGGAGGTGATGGCCAGCCTTAGGAATTCAGGTGGTAGGCAGCTCTTGTGGTGGTACAGTAGGCCAATACGTGTGTTTATGGCTGTACCGAGGGTGCATGTGTGGTCATGAAAAGAGAGAGCAGAGTCGAAGGTGATGCCCAGGTATTTGTAGATTTTTACCTGCTCCAGGAGAAGGAGGGTGCTAGACAGGACAGTGAGTGGGGCGTCCCTGGATTTGCTTTGGAAATGTGAGAATAGCATGTGCTTCATCTTTTTTAATTTAATTACAAGGTGATGGTCCAGAAACCAGGATTCCACCTGATTAAAAAAGTGTTGCAGGGCACTTTGGAGGTGGGAGGGGTTCTGGTGGGATGTGAAAAGGACTGCGTCGTCCACATAGAGGAGCATTTTTTCTGAGCAGGAGCTGGGGAGCGTATTTAGGTACAGACTGAAAAGCAGCTGGCCAAGGATCGAGCCTTGTGGGACACCTGAGCAGACCTGCTGAGTGCCGGAGAGGGTACTGTTGATTTTCACATATTGTGAACAGGAGGTGAGGTAGTTGGAGAATCATGACAGAGGGCTGTGTGAAAAACTTAACTGGGAGAGGGTGGATATGAGGAGTGGATGACAGACGGTATCGAAGGTTTTTGATAGGTCGATGTAGACTGCACTCACGAGGAGCCCTTTATCTAGGGCTGTGTGTAAATAGTTGGAAAACTCTATGAGGGTGGTAGTGGTGCTATACCCCCTGCAGAAACCATGTTGTTCCGCACAGAGGAGATTGTGTTTGTCAAGGTATTTGGTCATTTGGTCAGCCACAACTTTTTCTAGGGCTTTTGAGAGGGGGTGAGCAGTATCGAGATCGGTCTGTAGTTCCCGGGTGAGGTACAGTCCCCACCTTTGTGTATAGAGGTGACCACTGCAGTCTTCCAAGCAAGGGGGAATTGGCTGTGACAGAGTGAGTAATTGAGAAGACTGGCAAGTGGTGCAAGGACTATGTCCAGAACTAGGCGAAGGAGTTTTGGATCCAGTGTGTCGTTACTATAGCCAGTGCCACTGAGGGCTTTAAGTAGGTAGGGTTTGGCCTCAGACAGTGTGAGGGCCCTGAAGTGGAAAGGGGGGTAGTTGAGGTGGGGGGGAGAGCAGGGGCAGGGTTGAAGAAGTTGGTGGGGAGGACTGCACTGAGGTCTGAGAAAGCTTCATTGAGTCTATTGGCGATCCACTGTGGGTCTGTGGTGAGCGAGCCATTTACGTCAAGCTGGGAGGGTGGGAGAATTGTAGACTTTCCATTCAGCTCCTTAATATTATCTCTGAACATCTGGGCAGACCCCCAGGAGGAGGCAAGCGTGGATCTATAGTAGTCTGATTTTGCCTTGTGGATGGCCCAGGTACATTTATTGCGTGCAGCACAATAGGCTTGCCTATCTGCAGGCTTGCCAGATTCGATTGCTCTGTGCCAGAGGTTATCTCTACTCCACAGTTGATTGATTATAGCCGGGGTTATCCATGAGGAGTTATGCTCCTTAATAGATGATTTAGTAAGGGGAGCAAAGATGTCACATGTTGCATTAAACGATCGGACAAAGTAACCGAAAGCAGTGTCAATGTCAGGAGCTAGTTTAATCGGGGACCAGTCCCAGCTGGCAAGGTACTCTCTAAGTTGTGTTAGCTTGCCAGTGTGAATGCACCATCGGAGGACAGTTTTCGGTGCTGTTTTTTTCATTTTACAGGACCAGGAGAGAGTGATAGGAGAGTGGTCACTGAGGGCATTGGGTAGTGTGGCAGTGCTGTTGATTTTATGAGGTCTGTTCGAGAGGACAATGTCCAGATGTGTGGCAATGCCTTTGGTAGGGTGGAACCGGGTGGGAGTAGTTACCAACTGTGTAAGGTCGAGGGCTGCTATAGCATCCTTGGCTTGAGAGGCAGAGCTGGAGAGCCAGTTAATATTGAGATCACTCATCATGATCTGTTCCAGTTTGCTGGGAAGACTGGAGAGGTGCTCTAGAAGTCACTGAAAGGTAGGGAACTGGTGTTGAGGGGGGATATAGGTGGCCGTGAATATTAGGGGGGCTCTGGAGGCACCACTGGAAATTTTGAGGGAGATCGCCTGGGCACCATGCTCCAGTTGAGGTGGGGGGAGGGCAAGCCCTTGCAATGTGTTTCTGAGGTATATCATGCAGGCATCTCCATGTTTCCTAGCCCTGCCTTCCCAAAAGTGTGTGTAACCTGGTATGGTAATAAAGTGATCAGAGTTTTTTTTTGGATAGCCATGTTTCCACTAGTGCTAGGATACCTGGTTGGTGTTAGGCAACCCAACCCTGTAGGTCGGCAAATTTTTAAGAAGACTGCAAATATTCATCGAGGCCATATGTAGACCAGTGGATGTGGAGGGGCAGTTAGGGCTGTCTGCTACAGGGCCTGGGTTGGAGTGGACATTGCCTGACAGTAGAAGTAGGAGGGAGACGAGTTTGAAAAAAAGCCATGTGCTTTCTGATTCGGTTGGGCTGGGTACTGTGCGTGGCCCGGCTCTGGTGAAAAATAGGAATAGGGAGGGACCGAAGAGCTGAGATGGCCAGATAGTAGGGGGCCAAGGGGAGTCTGGGGAGGAGGGCAGTGCGGACAGATGAGCTGGTGGGCAGTGCAAAGGGGGAGTGCTTGACACCATAGGTGGGCTGGGGAGTGTGTGAGGGTGGGTTGGCAGGGGTAAGGGACCTGCTTGGGGGGGGATGTGTCAATGCTGAAACAGCAGTATGAGTACCTTAGTTTGATGGACCATTATTCGGTCTGTCAATCAACAATTTCCCATAAGAAGGCAAAATTTCTGTACAGGGAAATTGCTGCTGCGCGGAATCGACCAGCTCAGTTTTTCTGGACCGTAGACAGACTGTACAAGCCACTCTGTCTTCAGCCTGGAAATGCTTTTTCACAAGAGCAGTGTGAGGAGATTGCTCGATTCTTCACGGATAAGGTTGCCACGATCAGGTCTGATATATGCTTGACCCTCTCTCGAGGGAGTAGCAGTGGTCGGCAGGAGATGTCGGACACCCAGTTTGTGTGGTGCGACTTCGGCCAGCCCACAATCAGTGATATTGTGATGGTTATCCAGTCGTTATGGCCTACCAACTGTAGTTTGGATCCAGGCCCTACGCACCTTTTGGTTGGTTATGTGGATGTCATTGGCCCGGTCCTTGCTGAGATTGTCTGGTTGTCCTTAGAGAGGGGGATCTTTCCTGATCCCCTTAAGGAGTCTGTGGTTCGGCCCCTTCTTAAGAAGTCCTCCTAGGACCCTGACTGTCTAGCAAACTACAGACCTGTCTCTAACTTACCCTTCATGGGTAAAGTTATTGAGAAGGTGGTGGTGTTACCGCTGGATGACCATTTGACCAACCACAATATTTATGATTCTCTCCAATCCAGTTTCAGGAAGAGACATAGTACTGAGACAGCCCTTGTTTGGGTACTAAATGACCTCCTAATAGCGAGAGCTCAAAAGACTCATTCCATCTTGGTCCTTCTTGATCTCTCTGCGGCATTTGACACTGTGGGCCATGGTGTGCTTTTGGATCACTTGCGGTTTGTCTGTGGACTTTCGGGAGTTGTCCTCAGATGGTTTCAATCTTTCCTCATGGGTAGGACTCAGAGAGTGGTGTCTGTTTTCTTTTTCCTCAGCTCCATTCTCTATCCTGTGGGGTACCGCAGGGATCCATTTTGGCGCCCATGTTATTTGCAGTGTATATGATGCCATTGGGAGCGATCATTATATGGTACGGCTTGAGTTTTCCTGGTATGCAGATGATACTCAGCTGTACTAGTCTTTTGTGCCTGATCAGGATGATGCTGTCTTGGTGCTAAACAGCTATCTAGCCGAAATCCAGGACTGGATGAATGTGATCTGGCTGTGGTTGAATCCGAAAAAAACTGAGGTGTTGGTTGTGGACTCAGGTTGTCATGAGGCGAGTGTGTTGGCAGGTTCTCCTTTGGGTCTATGGCTCAGAGGTGTCCAGCTAACTACCTCAGACAGGGTGCGGAACCTGGGCGTTATGTTTGATGACTGCCTAACCCTGAAATTGCAGGTGTCAGCAGTTGTTAAAACCTCTTTTTACCATCTGAGGAATATCGCCCGGGTTAAACACCTGGTTCCTCCCGATGATCTTCCAACATTGGTTCATGCCTTCATTACCTCCCACCTTGACTACTGCAATGCCCTTTACCTAGGGCTACCGAGGATTGATATCCGCCGCTTGCAGCTGGTGCAGAACGCAGTGGGCAGGCTTTTGACTGGTACTTCTAGAACCAGTCATGTAACGCCTGTCCTCCGTGGACTGCACTGGCTGCCAATACAGTGGCGGATCACCTTCAAGGTTGCCTTATTAACCTACAAGACCCTACACAATCAGGGACCGGGTTACCTGAAAGATCTCCTTTGTCCCTACTGTCCCCCTCCGTTCTCTCCGATCCACCGATGAGGGATTGCTAGAGATTCTCAGGGTTCATTTACAAACACCTGGAGCAAGGGCATTTAGTGTTGTGGCCCCGACCCTGTGGAATTCTCTTCCTCATTGGGTACGAGATTACCTGACCATCCCGAGTTTTAAGATTGCTTTAAAGACCTATCTTTTTAGTTTGGCATTTTCCAACTACTAAAGCTGCTATTGTATTTTTAGTTTATTTTATTTGGATATTTATGTAATATGTTTTTACTGTACAGGCACCTTGGTTTGGAAAGGTGCCTTTTATAAATAAAGATGATTTGATTTGATTTGATTTAGTGCCAGTCTGGTAGGCACTTGATGTATAGTCATATTGGTGATGGTCTGAGATAAAAGAGGTCGCAAGTATCTTACTGAAATGTGGTAGCCTCTTTGGGTGCAGCGGCAGGGTCACAGATTCAGATCACACCACTGAATGTTAGGACGTAGGTAATTTGCTTTAGGTATGAAGGACCCAGGACTAGAAGTGTAAGGGGACAGCAGTGGGAAGAGGATTGCAACCTACACTTGATTGTTGCCCTCTAGTGGCTTTACAGTATAATTTGCAAATGGAAACATTGACACTGTCTGAGTCCCAGTCCGTATCTATCGGCTGGCTCTGGGGCAGATGCAGGCTTCCTTCTTGCCCACTCGGAGGGAATTGGACAGGCTTGTGCAGCAGTTGCCCAAATGGGCTTTGAGGAGTGCCTGAGGAGAGGGACAAAAGGGATAAATAAATCAAAAAGTCAGGAGGCGGGGAGGATTCACAGTGACAAGGTGATACTTTTGTTATGACAAAGGAGACTTAAGCTGGGCTAAAATGGTGGGTGGGTCACAGACAGAGACAGGCACCAGTTGGATCTGAAAGGACAAGGAAACAAAAGAAGGATCTGGTCTGGGAAAAAGAGCTATTTAAACTGTGGCAGTAGCAATTAGTTTAAAATAAATGCAGTCACTGGTCTTGTTCTAAGTTAATTTGAGAGACAATGCAGCTTTGACAAAATCCAAAACCAATTTAAGCAGTGTAAGAATACAGTCTAAATAAATGCAATCACTAGTCTGGATTCTAATTAATCGGAGAGAAGATGTAGCTTTAACAAAATCTTCACTGGTGTAGCAAGCACAATCAAAACCAGTTTAAGCAGTGTAAAAATACAGTGAAACAAGGCAAAGATCATTTTCTATCCCTTAGTTGGTGGAAACAATCAAAGAGATACAGGGATTTAAGTCACTAGAGTCCAGGTTGTAAATATAGATAAGGAACTGCCCAGCAGTGAGCAGCAGTTACAGATGGCAGTGGGTTACAGACAAAGGACTGCAGATCCCAAGCAAAGACCAAATGAGGGCTCATAAGGTGGGGTCCCAAATATGAGGGCTCATGAGATGGGGTTCCAAAAAGCGCAATTTGCAAATTTGGTGAAAAAATTCCAGAAAAATGACTGTTACGAGCGTGTGTTGTGCAGTTTTCATGCATGCTCGTAATTTTGACAATTTTTTATATTTTCACTCCAGATTTTCAACATTGCCATTTTTTCACACCTCCTTATGAACAGTACAGCTGTCATTTTTCATATCCTGTCCGAAATGTGTTTTCACACCTGTGGCACACGGTGGCGCAGTCGCTGTGGGAAATCAACTTTCCGGACAGATTAACAAAATCACAGTGTCACTTTTCATGAGCAGAGGTCCCAAAATGCCTATGTTGAAAATGTGGTTGAAAAAATTCCAAAAGTAATTGGGTTACGGGTGTGCATTGCGCAGTGTCTACGCATGCTTGTGACTTCACCAATATTTCATATTTTCACTCCAGATTTTCAACACTGGCATTTTTTTACACCTGCTCATGAACAGTACAGTTGTCATTTTTCACATCCTGCCCGAAATGTGTTTTTGCACCTGTGGCACCAAATGGCGCAGTCGCTGTGCAAAATCACCTTTCAGCTAAGGAACTAATAGTGCCACTCTTCATGAGAGGTGTAATGTTAAAAGTCCATGTTGAAAATTTGGAGTGAAAATACCAACAAATGCCCACGGCATTAGGGTTTCCAACTGTAACGCCCCACCCTGTAGAGACTGACAGGTGCCAGGGGTGTAATGCTCATGCCATTGCACCCCCAACCCACCCTGCAGCCAGTGACGGGCATTGAGGTGTGCCTTGGAATCTTCGGCCCCAAAGTTTGCCCCATTCTCCTATACTGTACCCATTCAGCATATTTCCTTATGGAATGGGATGAGCATAAGGCCTGAAGACTCCACGGCACACCGCAACACTTGTCAGTGTCTGCAGGGTAGGGTGAGGTAAAATGGCGTGAGCATTATGGCTGATGACCCAAAGGCACACCCCAATACCTGTCAGTCTCTGCAGGATGGGGGTGGGGTTGGCGTCAGTTCAATACTTCACTGCCATTCCTATTATGCATCTCTCTAACTCCTGCACTTCCAGTGCCAATGCCAGCAAGACAACATTCGGCATTGACAAATGCTTGTTAGATGGTGCTATTTGTAATAAATGGTTGGACAGAGAGCAGAGATAATGGCAAGAAATCCTCATGTGCAAAAAGAAAGAATATAATTTTAACTGTAAAAACATTCATTTAAAAAAAAAAATAGGAAAATAATTCTAGGTCAATAATAGCATTAAGGCACTCCATGGCTCGGATGACGTTTAATTCAACCATTGGGGTATAAGGCACTCAGCTACTCTTCATGCCTCATAACTCCCTTGGGTTAGATTAACCCAACCCTTGGTCATGCCTTAATGCCTAATTATGAGGGGGGGGGTAAGAGAAACCAAGACATGTGATTGGTCAGATATGGTCACATGACCATGCTTCATTCTAACACAACAGCAAAGATCAGACATACTTAACTTTCTTACAGGGACACTGTCAACCATTTTTGCATCATATTATTTCTAGTTGAAAACCCACACGTTGCTTTTTTTGCTGGTTATTTAACTTGTCAGTTTTCTTAGAACTGAAATGCATGAAAATGGTGTGGGTGTACCCAACCTTGTGTTGTTTCAAATCCTTGTTCTACTTTTACTACACACTTCCTGAACATTAGTAACACCCCAAGCAATGCAGATGCTCATGATGGATGGTATTCTCTCCTACTTCATAATGAGTGGCTAGGCTGTGATAGGGGTATTTCCAAGTCCAGGAAAGATGCAGTGGGAGTTGATCAAGGAATGTAAAGAAACATGTTTTTTGTGTTTTCCACTTTTTAAAAGAAAAAAGGAAGCAGAATCAAGCTCCCAGCTACATCAACAGTCTACAGAATATGAACAATCATAACAAGTGTTTTAAACTAGGGACACTCTGAGGCCTAAGGGGATTGACAGTGTCCCTTTAACCTCACTACTCAGTTCTTAAAATAAAAATCAGTGGAACAATTTTGAAATCCCTATAAAGGCACTCCAGGGTGTGTGTAAGAGTGGGATAATGGCACTTGTTGGGAGTGAAAATCAATAGACATTGTCTTGTGCCTCACTTCCGGAAGCGTGCCATTACCCCCAATAAAGCACACCTTGTCATGCATTATTGCTTAAATTAGTACTGTTGCTGTACAGAATCTAATGGATGTTGCGATAATCAGTCCATACCTGCCCCCCCTCCCTCAAGGTGCCTATGACTTTGGTAAATACATTGCTGTATGTAACCTAGACAGTTTGCAGTAATATTTAATGGTTAGAGATGTGCAAGCTTTGGCTTGCTGTAGATGCGAGTCCTTTGAAAGTCAGCCTGAGTTATTTTATTGACCATTGTTTATACTGTACATCAGAAACATATTGTTCCTCCTGATAAAGCTCTCCGTTATAAGACAACTGCTGATTGAAGGCTGCTATGCTGTGCCTTCTACTTAACTGTAGCCCCTAAAATCCCTCTCATTATAAGAACACACTGTGCTAAAACACTGCAAGCTGCTTGGCTTCCAAAGAAGTCTTTATGGAGGATTTACTGTAAAATGAATATTTATGTATGAAAAGCAATTTGCAGCACTCTCATGAGTCATGTGAGATGAGAAAACATCTGATCAGACACATTAAAAACAAACAGGGTGCTGGCATAGTGGTAGCACTACTGCTCATGATGCTGGTGACCTGTGTTCAGGAACGAGCATGGGTCATCGGGAGCCAGCCAGTGTGAGGAGGATGGAGTATCCCACAGGATGTTGCCCTCCTCAGGGGAAGAAGGGCAGTTGGTTGCGGTGCAATACTGCCACCTGGCTGACCACAGGTGGCAGTGCACTTGGTGCTGATTTCTGGGTGGCATGATGGAGATGCGCTTTGCATGCTTGTGTGCTTTGCATGCGTATAGCCCATGGCTGTGTCTCACAGGGGACCCGTAAAAATCAGAGGGAAAATCACCAACCAGGGACAGTATGGTGGTCTGAATACTTGTAGACCCCACACTGGCAACATAGGCCTCTCTCAAGAACCAGATCCTGACCGTGGTAGTTGGGGCCCTGCTACTCCACTAGAGGGGGATGGTGTGGTGGGAGTAAGCTATGGGGGACATGAGATGACTGGTAAGTCCACAAGATGCCAGGTGATGGGGCTGGTGGATCAAACCAGAAGGAGGGCATGGCCAGCAGAGAAGGAGGAATATAGAGACTACTGACTGGGCAACCACGCCCTACCAGCCTATGCTGCCATGGAGAGGTGTCCTCATGAGGTCTGATGTAATCAGAAGCCCGAGGTGGCAGCACAGGCTGGTTGGACATGTGTGTATTTTTATAGTGTATAGTTTTTTTTTGTGTAACCCCTAGGTGGCGCTATCCCAAGGGCTACTACCCTTGCCTGCTTGGCTAGTAGCAGGTTTAGGGGCCTGGGTACTGAAACGGGTGCCTCCACCCGGAGGACAAGGTTGATAGTAGCAAGGCTAACCTGGGTACAGCCCTCCGAGACACTGTAACCCCCCTCATTCCCCTCTAGTGGCCCAGACAATATGCAACAAACAGTTTCACAAGAGCCCCTATTCAGCATACAAATCCCCACACTGTTAGCACCTACCACCAGGGCTGGCCCCACCAGTTCAACCCTGGAGACCCCCTGTAAAACAAGGTTAGGTACAGCAAATAACAACAGTACAGTGCTTTTGGTACAAACTAGAACCACAGTCAAATTAGATGCAAAAAGTGTTAGATCTGATTTATTCAGGGGACTTGAACAAGGGAGGGGCATAATCAGGTTGATTGATTCTATAACTAATCTAGTCAGGCAATTATGCACGCAGTTTTTAGTCCCTCAACACAGTCACACACACACGCTGGGTACCCAGTTGGTGAGATAGGCTAGCCTGATGCGTTGTCATGGGTAAGTTGGCATCGCAGCTGGTTGGGGCCCTGTGATGAAAATAAAAGGCATGCACAACCACACACAATTTGTAATCCAGAGCCAGGAGGCTCAGTTCCTGATGATTAGACAAAATAATTAAATCAGAAGACACACTTTGATTGAGCTGTTGTTGCAGGGAGCTACCCTGGTGTTTACTCCTGCTACCCAGTACAGGACACAGGATGGATGAAATGGAGACTGCAGGATGATTTGCTGGTTTGCCAGGAGAAGCAGGGCCCACATGATTCACTGTGGTGTCGTTCCTGTTCGTGATGTTGAGCACGGGGCTGATCCCCCTGCAGGTCTCTTGTTAATGGTGTTCTCTGCATCTGAAGTAGTTGGCTGAGCCAGTGTGGCAGGGCCCAGGCCAGGTAAGACGGTTCGGATAGCAGTCTGGGAAGGCTGGATGCAGCCTCCAGCAAGCATGGCACAAGTAAACAGTGGGGAACCAAATCGCGACCCACTAATAGCAAACAGCACATTTATAGTAAAACAATCACCATACCACAATGCGGATAGTCGTCCAGCAGCAATATCAGTGTCTCTGAGCAGAACCGGGAGTTCTATGCTGAATGGATCTCCTGACAGGCCGATCGCGTACAGCAAATCTTCGGTGGTCTTCAGATTTAAATCTGGTCACTCTTGAGTGGCTTTGTCACACTCCCGATTCGGATACAGTCCAATTACTAAGCCTTTTCAAAGGATTCCCTCTCGAGGGACAGCAGACAGACAGGCCAAACTCAGTCTTTCCACCATTCTCCTGCGTGAACTATACAGAAGTAGCTGCTTGAATTACTCAAGCTGTTCAATCTCCAAACTCTACCTCTAGACTGACTCACTGCAGCAGGCAGCTTGGGAATTTCCCTTCAGTCCAAAAGGTCCTGGTTGGCTGATCCATCAGTTTGTCAAAGCAAGGGCTCCCCCTCCAGATACATTTAGGTGCCAAAGTCTCAAAACTACAATTCCTACAGAAATTCACTCCCACAAGACCCCTTGGGGCAGACTCCATTTTAGGGTCCACAAAGGTATTGATTGGCCCATTCTAGCAGTCCAGGACCAAGATGGTGATAATAAACAGAACTGCCCATGCTGCAAAGAAGGCATGTTAGACAAACTACAATATCATTACTATTCTAATAGATAATCAGCAAATAAGTACAGCTTCTAACAGAGCTCCCTCTGTGCAAATAGCAATTGCAGAACGGAGTGATTATCTAGCAGCCCAGGCGGGACTCGAGCATAGAAACACCCAGCCCCTTCCCAGATTAAATAAGCACCACATTATAGGCAGCTCTTAAAGAGACAGGGCATTAAGAAACTTTCATACAAACTCTTTTAAAACGCTAAGACACAGGATACCAGCCTGGCAGTGAGTATTTAGGCACACCCAAGGAAGACTTTCTGGAACCCCCATTTGTAGGGGGTTTACATTTGTGTGTTTTCTTTCTTTCTTTCTTTCTTTCAACAAAACTGGCGAGTCGCTGGGTGCGAGTCTCAGGATGACTCCGCCTTCACTTTCACACTCACTCACACCTGGCAGCTCAGCAGTTTTATTTTAAAAGAAACAGTGTGCTGTGGGGGTTCTGAGTGCAGATAGCTGCAGATTTCCGATCAGTTGATATGTTGTTGTACCACAGAAGGGTACAACCGTGTTCCATGATCTCTGAACTGTGGTACAACAACATTTCAACAAGGATGGAAATCCATGCTGAGCAGGGGCCCACTATACACCACAAATAGATGTTTGACAAAACACAGACACACACAGGCCTTGAATCTGGCCCTAGAGCCACACTCCAGAGTGGATACACTTCTTTCATAACAACAAGAAAAAGAACAGCCTACAAACAAAATAGGAGTAAGCAGGCAAACTTTTTAATTAAGAAAAAATGTACATCAAAGCAGACGCTTTGTTTCTTAATTAAAAAGTTTGCCTGCTTACTCCTGTCAGATTTGTGCGTATTCCTTTTTCTTGTTGGTCAGAATGTTACTTTTCCATTAGTGAGCTGGACCAGTGCAATTAAATCACATTTGTGTGTTTCTTTGGCTGACTTTCCTGGTGGTCTGGAGCATGTCAGGAACTCTGTGTTTTGGATACACTCGTTTAAATTCACGGCAGTACCTCACAGCTTGATAAATATGAAGAAACACACCACCGGGCAGTAAAACTTGCTCATTCAACACCACTTTCTATTTTGAAGTGTTTATTACGCGATTCTTGATGAAAAGTGATGTCGCAGAAACTGGAGGTGTTTTGTAAAGTTTGCTGATCCTGTTTATGCTTCAATTGTGTTTCAAAATAAAACAAATGGCATTGAATATGCAGATTATATTTATTTAGTTTCTGTTTACCAGGTAAGTGCACTAGACGAACATTTGCCAATTTTCAAGCATGACCTGGGAGAACATGACAGTGGAAACTGCAACAATGGTATAGAGAGTACAGTGAAGGACAATACAACTGTCCAAGCTATTGCAAATAATGCATAGGCAACTGTGTGTTACAAAGTTTCTTTTACACACTTGAGGTGTGTGATGATCCATAAACCTCAAGAGCAAAGCTGGAGAGGTTTATGTGGTCATTACTCACCTCAGGTGTGTAAAAAAACTTCATAACACACAGTCACTTATGTTTTATTTTTTTATAATGACTGGGTTTTGTTTTCTCCCATAGGAAAACCCGGTTATAATTTGCCGTTATAACCAGCTGGTTATAACGGTGAACACGTGCCAGGTTTTCCTCGTTGTGCACATGCTCACTTTCCCTGCCACCAGGAAGCTTCACTTCAATCACACACATGTTCCTGCACACACACTTGGAGTAAATGGGGTACATTGACGTTTCATAAACTTATTCTTCACAGAGTGGCTGTTCAGTTTGTTTTTGTATTTTGTGGCAAGCATGCAAAAAAGGAAAAAGGAAGTAAAAGTTAAACCATGCTCCAGTCTGATCGCACGACCGGAACCACCAGCCATTATTGTTTTCTATAGTTGCTAAGTAGTGTTTTCAAGGTGAGAAAGTGCTACCCAACAATTACAGTATATAGAACAAAACATGGGGAGGGGTGTAAAAGTTGAACTTTAGACACATCATCAGTGTGGGGATGCTTTTATAAACCCCTGGAGCTTCTTTCTCAGGGTTTATGTAGTATCTCACACCTAGGGTGTGTGTAAAATTCTTGTTATTCACACCTCCCCATGTATTATTCTGTATGTTCTTCCATCAGGAGCTAGATTCACAAAAAAAATGCAAAGTGCGGCACAAAAGTTTGCATTGCACTTTACAATTGCCCAGGTGGTAAAAAATGCTATTCACAGATGGATAGCATAGGACGCTATCTGACTGTGAATAGGGGTAGATAGAGGCAGTGGTAACCCCATTATCACTACCTCTAGCTCCAATAGTGCTGCCTCAACTGGCATTCCCTGAAATGGCTCCAGCAATGAATAGTGCCGGTGCGCTATTTGTTATTCACAAAATCAGCCATACAAATGAGCCCTTTGGGCATGCAAGGCGCTAGCTGTCCATTTGCATGCCCATTATGGGCTCATTTATATGGCCTGTGGGTGTCCTAGCACAAACTTCCAGCCTCTGCCCGAAGCAGCCATAGTCCCTGGTGGTCTAGAGGTCCCTCCCCTGTCCCTGATTTTTTTTTTTGAATTCTGATAACCGGGTAGGCCCACTGAGACGAAAGGTCCCTTTTTCTGGGGCGACCTGGGGAAAGGGGGTAACACAGGGAGGAACAGTGATACAATACAATAAATATTACAATACATTAAATTTTACAAGGTAAGTGTGCTCAAACACTATTACAAACCATTCCTATCAAGAGTAACTGAAACAAAGCAAGAATATCTTACAGGTAGTGAAACTGAATAACATCAATTACATGCCAGAGAAGGGGTAACAAAAGTGTGGTATAGATACGGTGTACAGAGATACACACACAAGGTGAAGAAAGGAAGTGGCAGGAGAGGGAGGAGGTGACAAGAAGTGTAAGGTGCAAGAGTGATGGGGTGGAGTGACAGACAAAGAGGAGAGAGGGGGAAGAGAAGTAGGAGGTGACATGGGGATTAGGGGCAGGTAATGTTACATGTAGGAGGTGGGAAGTAGATTTCGTTGTAGAGTCTCTTAAACTGGGGGAGTGACTTATACAAAAGTAAGCTGTGCAGGAGGTTATTCCATTTTTGGGTAGCTGCTGTAGTGAAGAATCTCTTACCTATGGCTAAGCGGGGTTTGGGTACGCTTAATATAGGGAGATGAGAGGATCTGAGAGTCCTGGAGAAAGGTTTTAGAGAGAGTAGATTGGAGAGGCTGGGTAGGGAAGTTAGGTGGATGAGTTTGAAGACAGTGCATAGTACAGGGAAATCCATTTTGGCCTTAAAGGGTGGCCAGCTTAGGGCATTGAGCACATTACAGTGGTGGGCCCAGGCAGGTGCACTGGCTGCAAAGCATGTAATTCTGTGATAGGCTTGCTTAAGCTTGGCCTTAGTAGAGGTCTTAATGGCATGGGTTATTGGGGCCCCATAAAAAGCCCTGGGAGAAGAGTGGCCGAGGCGATAGTCTTCTGGGCGTTGGGTGTAAAGAAGGGGGCGGCGCGGTATAGAAGGCCAAGTTTCTGATTAACTGCTTTGATGACATTAGTTGCATGTGATTCAAGGGAAAGATACTCATCAAGAATCAATCTCAAGTATTTGAAGGAGCACACTTCTTCTAATGGAGCACCAGAAGAAATGTGGATTACCAGGGGGGACTGAGTAGCGATATAGAAAGAGATATGATGGAACAACATAGATTTCATTTTTTCTTGATGTTCAACACTGACAGATTCTCCTTGAACCAGGATTCCAGATGGTGGAAGTCTTTTTCCAAGTCAGAGATCATGGAAGAAACATCACCACTGGATCTATATAGAATGGCATCATCTGCTTATAGCTGAACCGTAGCCCCACCATAATTCAGAGGAAGTTCAATGATGAAGATCAAGAATAATAGAGGCCCAAGGATTGATCCCTGGGGACCTCACCGATGATTGGAGATAAGGGGGAGTAGGTACCAGCTCATTTGACGTACTGGAATTGGTCAGATAGATAGAGAACCAGGCTAGAGAATTGGAATCGAGACCAAGACGCTGGAGCTTGGAGGTGAGGAGAGGATGGCTGACAAAATTGAAGGCCTTTGTAAGGTCTATGAAGATGGCCCCAATGGCCCAGCCTTGATCAATGGCTTGAAATATGTCTGTGGTGACCCTCAGAAGAGCAGATTCTGTCCCATGGGACTTTCTAAACCCATGTTGGTGTGTGGTGAGGGCATTGGACAGCTCAAGGTAGGAGTAAAGCTGGTTGTATAATAGTCATTCCTGGATTTTTGCAATAGGACATAAGATGGATATGGGTCTATAGTTCTCAGTGAGATTTGTTGGGTCATGTTTGTGGACACGGACAACAATAGCCATTTTCCATTTGTCAGGGATGGTCTGGGTTAGGAAGGATCTGTTGATTTACTGTGCAATTGGGTAGGCTAGCGCAGGGACTCCTATCCTGAGGAATCTGGGTGGCAGGAAGTAAAATCCCAGGGAACTATTGGGGTTGAGACTCATCAAGAGTTTAAGGACTTCTTTACATGACGTAGTTTTTATGTGGAAGAGGGGGTGGGTGACTACCTGAGCAGAAAATTGCGGAGCGGGGTACATAGCTGATAGACCCATCTTATAAGCATCTAGGTCCATGAAGAAACAATTAATACCAGTGGCTATCTCTGTGGGGGAGGATAATGGAGAGCCTTTTGAGAATATAGCCTGGGGAATGTTTCACTCATTACCCTTCAGTATGGTGTTGATTTGAGTCCAGAAACTTTTAGGGTTGGCAAGGTGGGTTTCCTGCATGGATTGAACATAGTTCCTCTTTGATTGATTTGTTTTAACTTTGCAGGTATTCCTCAGTTGGTGATAGGTTGTCCAATCTGCGTGGTGACCACTTCGTTTGAAGGTTTTCCAGGCTTTGTCCCAGGAGTGCATTAGGTGCCTTAGCTCCCGAGAAAACCAAGGGGAGTGGGTACCTTTAGCACGTCTTAATTTGAAGTGGGCATGGGAGTCAAGGATGGTAGTGAAGGTATCTACAAGATAATTTAGAGCTTGATTTATGTCCGGTAGAGTGTTAATTGGTGACCAGTTGACTGAAGCCAAGCTGTGCAGGAAGTCAGCCGAGTCGAAGTTAGTTAAATCTCTGGACTTGATGATCTTTGGAGGGAGGTGGGGAGAATTGTTTCTACAGACACAGAAAGCGGGGGAGTGATCACTTAGCGCGTCAGGGAGGATTCTGGTGGTCCTGATGTGGGTCTTGTTATTGGTTAGCATCCAATCCAAAAGGCTGTGGTTGCCAGACTTCATATTAAGCCTAGTTGGTTGGCGTAATAGTTGTTCAAGTCTGGCATCAGTGAGAGCCACTTGGTATTGGGCACTACTGGGTCCAGATCAGTCAAGGTTAAAGTCTCCACAGAGTATGGTATCACTGGGTGGGAAGGTGTCTAGGCTGGAGAAGCGATCAGTGTATGTGGAGGAGGCCAGTTTAGGGGGAAGATAAACACACCCTATAGTTATATGTTTGACCTGGCCGGGGGTGATTGAAATAAATAGGTGTTCAATATCTGGGTTGATTCATAAGTCAGTTACTTTACAGCTACCAATCTGACCTTAGTGAAAATCAATATATCCATGCCTCTCTTATTGGGCCGGTCCTGACGATAGGTGGAGAAACCAGGAAGTGAGACTTCATGAGGTAGGATAGAAGGTTTTAACCATGCCGATCCCTGACCCATTACTTCCTATGAAATATCCCTGGTAGTCTAGTGGTTCCTCCCCTGTTCTCTGATTGTCATTCTGTTATTAAGTATGAATTTCCCTGGTAGTCTAGAGGTTCCTCCCCCGATGTCTGATCACCATCCCGTTATTCACAAATATATTTCCTGGTAGTCTAATAGTCCTTCTCTCTCCCCGATTGCCAGTCGCCTTCCTGTTATTAATTTAAAAAAGTTCTCTGGTACTCTAGAGGTCCCTCCTCATCCCAGATCCCCATCCTGTGAAATACAGCAAACTGTCACCCTGGTGGTCTAGTCTGTATACAGTACGCACTCATTCACAACTCAGTCTGCGGCCAGCTGTGGAGGTGCGAGGAGGGCTGTGCTGGTTTCTGGCTGCAGAGCGGGTTGGGGGAGCAGGGTGAGGGGGATCAATGTCTGACAGGGTGGGGAGTCCACTGGATCACCAATTGGCAATTGGATAATGGGGGAAGGTGTAGGGACCACTGGACTACAAGGGTTGCTATTTTTATATACCAGGATGGTGATCAATGATCGGGGAAGGGGAGGGACCTCTAGATTACCAGGGATATTCATATTTAATAAAGGAATGGAGATCTGAGAATGGGGGAAGGACTACTGGACTACCAGGGTATTGATTTGTTTTGTATGGGAACTGCGATCAGGGAGTGGGAGGGACCACTGTACTACCAGGGCATACATTTTATTACAAAAGGACAGCGATCGACAAGGGTGGGTGCAGTACCTCTGACAACCACTGGGGTTGCTTGCTGTTAAGAGGAGGTTTTCCTTGGCAGTATTTTCTTCATGCAAGGGAACCCCACAAAAGGCCCTTACATGGAGAAAATGCTTGGTGAATGGGACTGCGCTGATATGCAGGTCCCCTCCCCCTCATTTGCCTTGCGGCCCCCTCAAAACTTTGCCCCAGTGCAAACCCAGTTTGTCAGTGCAAACTGGGCTTTTGTGAATACCAGTTTGCCACAAAACCCAGTTTGCATGACACAAACTGGGTTTGCACTGGGACAGTGTTTAATTGGGCCCCAGATCAATAGTATTATGAAATGGAATGTTGGGCGTTTTCCATATATTACAAAAAGTAACTGGAAACTAGCTGTAACTAGGCTTGTTACCCCATCTTGGGATTCTGGTTACTTTGCTCTCATAGTTTATGATGTCACCAGAATCCCTCGGTGGAATTATAGCCTTGGTGCTGATTATTTCCTATCTGCTATTCTGTTTATAGATGGATTGTTTGTATGGGTCTCCCATCTGCTATTGTTTTCTACGTCTCATCAGACGTACAGTACATTTGCCTTCAGGGGCTCATATAGCTGTTTGGTGTGTGATCAAGGACATTTACTGGGTTTTCAACTTATTTGTAAGTCTTATGTGACTCTCTCATTTCCTAATTTCACTCTAGACAGCTTTCCTGTAATGTTCCTCTGTGACCACCCAAAAAGTACTCTTGCATGGCATTTTGCAAGATAACTGTGTTTACCCAAAGCTGTAGAAATGGGGGCAAAATCATGCAGGATTATTCAAGAAATCAAATCAGTACACAAGTGGTTAAACAACACAATACACTATCAATACCTCACTTATTTTGCTCCCTAGGGGATGCCTCAGGCTTTATTTAGAGGAACTGCAGACTCAGGCTTTTTGGGAGAGTAATGAGATTTCTTCTTCGTATTTCTTTAGTATTATTCTGATGAGTGAATTAGGTAGCTCATTAACTGCTGGATGGCTCATTAATTTTTCCACTGAACAATTGTTGTCTCCTCTTGTAGATTCATGATGAACGTGACCTGGGATGGCAAAGATTTGTCCTTCACGGAGGATGGGTACCAGGCAAACCCAAGATTGATTGTGATAGTTCTCAACAAGAATCAGGAATGGGAAAAGGTGAGCGTGATGATATTTAAGTGGGAAAAGTGCTTATAAGTGTATAAATATTGTTCTACATGCTAATAAATCATTACTGATGTAAACAGATCACTGATACTAAGTCTGTTTAAAGTTCTTTCTACAATGCTTGTTCCAGTGACAGGCACTTTTTAAAGGCATTATGGCATATCTTGAGATTAAAATCTAGATAGGGAGAAGCCCAGAGAGAATAAGTCCCTATTAACCTATTTGAAAACCAAAAGGGTGACATGGATTCCCTCAACAAACAGGTTTATGCTGGCATTGTTTTGACAAGAATATATGTATGGTAGTGCAGTTCTTCCATTCTCATGCTAAGCTATAGCCTTTAAATTAACCCTTAGTCTGCCAATATAATTACAACGTATAGGAATTCTGGACTGATATATCAGTCTGAGGCACATCAAGGGTTAAAAAAGCTGTTTGTGGTAAGGTGCCAGTGTGGCTCAGTTGGTAGCACATCTGTCCCTGGGCCAGATTGTCATGGATTCTAGTCCTGCATCAGGATTGGGCTCATACCAGAAACGCTGACACCCGAGTGCAGTACTAAGGGGATACTGAAGAAAAATAATCTGCATTTATATAGTACTTTTCCTACACATTGTATCCCAAAGCATGTTACAAGAGATGCTAGACTGGTAGTGAAGTGACAGAACATGTAGTGGTGGCTATTTTGCACATCAACACCATCACACAGTCCTGGACAATTGCATGAACTAGTTTGATGGGAAGGGCAATATTGGCCAGGACATCGGAGAAAGTCCCCTACTGTTTGCAAAAGTGCATTGGGTTCTTTTACTTCTAACAGGACACTCACCAGGATGGGTGGAAGGGACCTTGATTTAACTTCTTATCTGAAGGATAGCACACCCCAACAGTGCAGCGCCCCATGTGACATGGTTGAATAAGACCCTATCCCATTTCTTATGCAGAAAAAGTTAAAAGTAAGGATATGTTCTGTTCTCTCCTTTTCTGTCTCTTGTCTGTCTGATTGCGCAATCCAATTTTCTTGGGAGACCTAGGAACTGATCACTCAGGCGGTCTTGTAGTCACCCCCCTCCGCTGTCTCCCAGCATTCACTTGCTGTTTCTATCTTTTCTTCTCCCTGGTTTACCTGTGGTTATAAAATATATATTTGGATCTTTGTGTGAAACAGGGATCCCCTGGTTTAAAAATTTGTACAGTTATATTGTTGAAATGATTGCAAAAAGCTATTTGGAATTCAGGGGTTATACTTGAGATGCAGTTTGGCCTACACAAACTCATTTGCAGAGTTGTCAACAGGAAATCAGTTCTGGGACACAATATTCTACTTTGTTGCAGCTCCAAGGAAAGAAACCAATAAAGCTCTGATACATTTTGTGAGAAACAGGAGGTCTCTTAACGAGCTTAGGATGCAGAAGTTTATTGCCAGGCATAGACTCCTTACAAAAAGAGCAGCAATGTTTGTTAGAGAGAGAGAGACTGAAATTTAGAATTAGAGATACCCTCAATGAAGGACTTTGTTTTCTTTGTACTGCCTTTGTAAATAGCTATCCTGAACAATTCTATTGTTGCTGAAAAAACACTACGTGCAAATTTTATAACTTCTCCTGGTTTGCCTATGCTTTCTGACCTGTGAATCAATGCCCCCCTCAATACTGCACTTGAGTACCAGCATTTAGGTATGAGCTCAATCCCAGTGTAGAACTAGAACCCACAATCTTCTGGCCCAGAGTCGGTTGTGCTGTCAACTGAGCCACACTGACACCTGATGTTGGGGTGTGCTGTGCTTCAGATGAGATGTTGGTGCTGTGTGCCTTTTGTGGAGGATGTTAAAGATCCCTGTTACTTCTCAATAAGAGTAGGGGAATTTGACTGGTGTGCTGCCCAAATTTTCCCCATTCACTAAAAAAAAATGGCACCAACACTGTCAATAACTTAATCTTGATCTGATTCAATTTGTTGGTTCACATCTGCATCTCCCCCTCCAAGGATAAGGCTACAAATAGGCAATATTGTCTAGCCCTCCTTTCTCAATTAATAAAAAATGACAGAAATAAATAAATTTCCTCTCCATAACTGGGGGTCCTGTTGTCCCTGAAAATAGTATAATTAAATAATAAGGCATGGCGGGGGCACTATGGTGGGATAATGGCTCACCTTGGGTGGGTTGAAGCATGAGGAAAACTGAGTGCTTCTACCACCTGAGAAGGGCTGTTAGCTCACCATAATGCCCCCCCCCAGAGTGCCTTATTGTGATTATGAAATAGATCCTTTTTAGTAAATTGGCTATATTTTTTTAAACATATTTTTGTTGAGCTACTTTCAGCTGGACTGTTGGGCTGGGATAATGGCTAGGCTGGAGGTACCTCTTGGCCAATCAGAAGCCAATATTCTTTCTTCTCATTTCATAATGTACAGTATGCATGCCTCCAAACTATTGATTTCTTAGCTGATGAAAACATTTCAGCTAGAGCTTCCAAAGTTAGTCCAGATCCATGGCATGGGAGTCCCACTACCAACTGATGAACCTGGGTTCCAGAGCAGACTCGGGTAATCAGTCACCTTCTAAATCAATGACTGGCATTGGTATCAGCTGTAGAACTGTGTGGAACGTGGAAATCCACCAGTGGAATTCATGCACAATGGCAATTTCGCTCCAAAATGTTTTTCAGAATTTCTTTTTGAATTCTGCAGAATTCTGAAAAAGATTTCTATGTAAACAGTGGACTAACTTTCCATAGATTATGTGAACCACAGAATAATTTCCTGAGGATTTGCAGAAAGGGAATCCGTAGTTTCTGTAATCTGCAAAAAGCATTCAGAGTTTGAAATTTGTTTTATTCTGCTACCAGTGGAATTCCATGGAACTAGGTGGATTGCTTGGGAATGCCACAGAATTTCTTTCTGTTGGAATTTGAAATTTTTGCGCAGCACTAGACAGCTGTGGAGGCAACTACTTGTCTCTGGCCTTCCTGAATTGACAGGAGAATCAGTGTCACTAGATGCCATATGGAAAGGGGGGCACAGAGTGCTGAAAACATGCACACAACACACACACACACGCACATGCTGTTTAAAAACATGTCCCATCACAACACATTAATTTAACATCATACAGTAGTATGAATCTGTGCCTTATAATCTGCATTTGCAGCACATTCTTTGTGTGGGTATCACCTTTTCCATGTGGCACAGACATAGTACAGAGCAATCCTAAGGGGAGAAAGAGGGATAATCGCTCATCATGCATACACACTTGAGAAGTATGCAACCTAAGGGTTAAATGGTTATGTTTATTTATGCACTAGGTGTGGACACATAACCAGTGGAATAAATCAATTTATTCTCACTGGTGATAAATGGTGATTCTAACATTTATCCAACACCCTGCCGTCAATCAACCACCATTTATCCAACCCCTCTGATGAAGAGGGATTGTCCCCTCGAAGTGCTGGGGAATTCTGCGGATATCATTTACATAAACGGTTTATGCACTTTAGTTTGTGTCTGAACGCTGCATTTTTTTGTTCATATCATCAATCGAACCCTCTCCTGCCAGAAGTAGATCACTAAGAACACCCCCACGCCCCCAAAGCCATTCCTTTGAGGGCCCATTTTGGCTGCAAACTCAGATACAGCCCTTCACAAATGTTCATACCACTGCACCAATCTTCTCGTCACAGTACCTCCATACACTTCCCCATCTGCAGCTGACAAAAACAACAGTCCATTTTTTTCAAATCTTTCACCTCGTCGTTTCTCTCCTCCCAGCTGTCCCACAACCCGCAGCACTTACTCTTTGGGCACAAAAATCTCCCTGACTCTTCCTCCACACACAAACTGTGACACAATCCACCTAAACAACGATCAGCAAGATACTTTGCACAGAAACTGTCCGAACGTGGGATCAATCAGATAAATAAATGTAAAGAGTGAAAAAAACAGAAATGAAATGCAGCTCTTTCCAACTCTCGCTAAGCGAGAAACTGACCATAATGTTTGACACACTCTTTAGCCCTCCCACCTACAAAATCCCAGCCAATAAAATAGTGCACTTCAAAGTAACAAACGTGCTGCCCTAGCAACAGAGTTTCTATACCTAGCAGCACACTGAAATTGGACCTTAAGGGAAAAAAAACCTATGCACTAAACTACCAAAACAAAATAAAAAAGTAATATAAAAAAACATTAAGATACCTATTGCATAAATCGCATACGTAATGGTGTGATGCTGAATACATGATTTATTTGAACTCGCTGTGAGTGACTTCGGGGCCTCACTTGTGGCTCCGCCACTCGAGAGGTCATCCGAGATCATTCACAGCTTGTTCAAATAAATTATGTATTCAGCATCACACCATTACGTATCCCCTATGTATTTATATATTTGAATTTTGGTAACCGGGTAGGACCAACTGAGATGGAATGTCACTTTTTCAGGGGTGACCCGGGGAAAAGGATTACAAATTGGAGGAACAGTGATACAGTAAATAGTAACACATGGTAAGTGTATGCAGACACTTTTACAGAAACATACATAATAAACAAGGCAAAATGTCACACAGGCAGTAAATTAAGTTACATCTTCAAAACTGGTATAGGGATAAAAGTCAGAGAATGATAACTAAGCAGAGCATATGCACAATTAGGTATAACTGAATACAGAGTATACAGGCACAGTGAGAAATTATTTACAACTGAGACCAGCCAGACAATCAAAGTGTGACTTGCATAGCACCAGAGCACAGTGTAGTACATAAAGGGAGGATAACTGGGCTCAGGTAAGGAACCCAGAAAGTGGGCAACAGAGGGGAGAGTGATGAGAGATAAGGATGTTTGACCATCTGATCCCATGATATGTGATTTTATATGGCCTGACCTGTTTAATGTCTGGATTTGATCATCCCTTCCTACCTCAGAATTATGGTTCTGCTTGACTGAATCTACTTCAGTGTAATTCTGATGTCTGATTTGGCCAGGTGATCTCACAAATGTTTGATTTTCACTTGATTTGTTACATAGCATTCTCCCGTCTGTTCCTTCAGCTCTTCAGTTTACTGAATCCCAGTAACATGGTAATTTAAGGTCTGAAGGGACTCTAGGTCCATCATGTCCACCCCGTGCTTCATAAGTGGGTATGAAGAAGTATGCTGTGCAAACATGTAGTAACCTATAGGGATGCCCTACCGACTATACTATCCATGGTTCCTGGGGATTCCATCGGTATATCAAAACCTGTCCAGGTTTCAGTGAAGGCCAATACTGCCTTTATGTCCACAATCTCCACTAGTAGGCTGTTCCATAGGTTAACCACACTCTGGGAGTAGAAGTGCTTCCTAACATTACCCTTGAATTTACCACCTCTGAGCTTCAGGGTGTGTCCCCATGTCCTGCTAGAGGACACCAAATTAAACGTCTGTCTATCTGAGCTTGTCAATCCCCTTGAGTATCCTTCTTTTGTAATGCATGCAAATAACAGAAATATAGAAGCATAGAATTTGTCAGCAGATAAGGACCGCTTGGCCCACCTAGTCTATCTCTTTTTTTCCCCACCTATTCTGCCCCCTCCAGCTTCATATTGTGCCCCTTAGTTCTTGTGCGCCTTCCTTTCTGGAAAATGCTCCCTTACTGTACCCTATTTACTCTATGACATATTTAAAGGTCAGTATTATGTACCCTCTCTCCTTCCTTCCTTCCTTTCTTCCAAGGTGTACATGTTCAGGTCTTAGGAACTTAAACTCATACATCTGTTAAAGTGATGTAGACGTTTATGGTGAAATGTACTTACATTTAGAAAATAAGGCTACAAATCATATTTTGACCATAAGGTGTTCTTAGAAGCAACTTGTGTAAAATGCAATAAGAATTAATATAGGGGACATGGATGGAAAATGTGCTAGGTTTTGGTTATGGAGTATAGGTGATCAAACAAGAATCAAAAAATAAGGAGCGGAACTGGAAGGATGAGAGATAGAACACAGTTACAGGCTTAGCACAGTCAGGCTGGAGGTGTATCTGTAGTAAAAAGGTTTGAAAATAAAACAGTTTTGAAGAATAATGTAGCTGACCAAAGAAGAGGAAACAGATAGAAAAACACTAAGTTAAAAGTGTTGAAGGAGATAAAAAGTAGTGGAATTGTTTTTTGTCATTTTGTGGAAGTCAAGTGAATGATAATACGATTTGGTTACAAGTCCTTGATGCAGTTTGTTGAAACTGAATAGGGACTACAAAAACTTTACATATGGTCCTTGTTCTACTAGCATGTTAGCAGTGTATGGCTCTTAGCTGCATACTTGAAGGATATGCATATAGTATATGTTATATATCATATAGAATATGTTTATATGTCATATGTATATGCTTATATGTATAGTTCTTGTGTCTGTTGTGGTTTGAAGAGAGCATTCTCGAGTTCTTTGGGTGAGAGGACTGTGAAAATAAGCGGGGCAGTTTTGACACGCAAAGGACTTCAGAATAAACTCATAACCATAAGAGATACAGCAACTGTATATATGAACATATTATAAATCATGTTAAAGACCTTTAAAAGAATGGAATTTGAATTTAAACTGGAAAGGTTTTGCTTTGTAGAATATTAGTCAATCCCCTTTGCAGGACATGGACTTTTCCAACTATATGCATGAGACACTTATTATGGTTATAAATGTACCTGGAATGTCTGGACATAAACAACCCGGATTGGCTTAGAATGATGTCATAATTTATAATTATTTTAATTGTAATTAAATTGCCCAACATTACAGTATCGTGCAGAACTGGTTTAATTTAATTTATTAATAAACAAAGGCCTGTGGCCACAAGTGTCCATTTACATAGATGACCGCAGTCAAGGTTACAAAAACATAAACATTAAAATACATAATAAACATTTAAAACATAAAGTCAACCAAAGCAGGTGCACTGATTTAAATTCTGCAAAAACAAACAAACAAGAAAACAAAACAATGAAGACAGGGCCAAATTGTTCAAATGACAATTCCTTAGTTAGTCCTGTTGGTAATGTGTTCCAAAAACTACCCACACTGTATGTGAATGAAACTTGGCCAATATTACATCCACAAAATGGTAACTTCCTTAATGCACTGTCCATAGATCTGGCAGTCACTAATGCTACTATATGTTGGAATTATATACCAGTGACCACATTGCAAGAGAACATGTGCCATACTGTATATCGATATACCAGTATAGATTTTAAATTATATATCTTTGTATTTCCTTTTTAATTGATTGGGTCCATCTAGGATCCCTGATGTCCATTTGACAGAAGCCTCATTATCTGGTTTATGCTCATCATTAATGTACTGTAACACACTGCCTTTCCTTTCCTTGCCTTGCCATGCCATGCCATGCCATCTCTCTCTCTCTCTCTCTCTCTCTCCCCTCTCTATTCTCACTGATTGATAGCTCAGACTAAACTGTGGAAACACATTTGAGTGTAACTATATTCATCTACTTATATGTTATTTGTTAATATGTTATATTTATAATGCTGTGTTAGTATTGTACAGTGCTTTGAGCTCTGCAAAGGCATTATATAAAGATCCTATCCTACCCTACCCTGTCCTGTCCTGTCCTATCCTAGCCTCATCAACCATTCCTCACCTAAAACAGATTAAGTTAGGGAAAGTATTTCTTGTCCCACTTTAGGAATTTTTCTTGTGACTGTCACATTGAAAAAGTGATAAAGGCAACCCATGATCTGTATGCAATTAAGGTTCTGGCTTTGCTTCAGCAAGGCCTTCAACATGATACTGTATAGTAAACGCAAGGAGAAAGTAGTCCAATGCAAGTGTAAACTCCTGGAATACCTAATTAACCTACTGATTAAAACCATTCCCAGTCATGCAAATAGCATCCGTGGCTCATTTGGTTGCACACTGGGCTTTGGGGCTAGAAGATTGGAAGGTCATGTGTTCCATTCCTATACCCCATGTTGGGGATAATACCCAATACTGACACTGTGGCACTATTGCAAGGTACCATCTTATGATTGAAACCTTAAACCAAGGTCCCTACTGCCCATCTCTGATAGCTGTCCAGATGGAAGCTAAAAAATGAATGGTACTGATTGTAAAGAGTAGAGGAGTTTCCCCAGTACTGTGCACAAAATTCTTCCTGTCAATAAAACAAGTCTATGTAACTCTCACCTGAGGACACACCTAGAAATGAGCTGTCACTGCTCAGTGTGTCTTTCCTGATAAACAATTACAAATAAAATAAAAATAAAAAAATGTAACCCAATCACAAGGAAAGGGCAACAGTCAAATGAAGAAGATACCATATAACCCGTCAACTGATGATGTCATTGGGACAAGTAGTGCTGTCAAAATGCTGAATAAATGCCTTGCCGAGATCCAGGATTGGATGATCTCTAACTGGTTGAGACTTAACCCTGACAAGATGGAGGTTCTAGTCGTTGAGCCTGGCCATGGGCATGATGGGGGCACTTCTGGGATGACAACAGGCCTGGTCCTGCAGTCAACACTGTTGTTGCATTCCCTAGGGTTCGAAATATGGGCATAGTCTTTGACTATAAGCTGACATTTGAGACTCTGGTATTGGTGGTCATCAAGAGCAGCTTTTATCATCTGAGGAACATTGCCTGGATTAAACCCCTAATTTCCCTTAAGGATTTGCCATCCCTGGTGCATGCCTTTGTGACATCAAGACTCAGCTACTGTAATGCTCTATACCCCAGGGTCAGTGGAGGGAACCACTGCCAGCTACAGAAAAACAACTGCCAAACAAAACAAGAATGCGAACAAACACATGGCACCAAGATGCATTTCAGTGTTGTTTCAGCTTCAGTGAATGAAGTCAAACTTTATAGTACGATGCAGCCTTTTGATCATTTCTAGTTTAGTGAGGTGCCGCTGGACCCCGCTTGCACAGACTAGATGGTGGAAGCTCAGTTGCTGTTTGAAAATGAAGAGCTGTAACTAGTAGGCAGTATTCTTAAAGGGCAGGTTCCCACTTGGAGTCATCCCTTCTCAGCAAGGATGGACCACATCATCTGCAGAGCTTTGCTTTAGAGCAAAGGACAATGGTAGCCATAGATGTGTCACAGTATATCTAGGTATACATGGATGTTTCACCAGAAATGTATGTTTATTTTGATGGGATATCCTGTGCTATATTTGGATATATCTAAATTTGTATCACGACATTTCTCTGGCTGCCACCCAGTGTAGCACTGAAAAGTGGAACCAGTCTGTAGTAAGAGGACAATGAGGAGAAAACTTCAATGTGTACATGTATGTATGTGTTATATATATATATATATATATATATATATATATATATATATAACTTACTTACTGTGTATAGCATGTGGTTGGGCAGTTATGCCCCAGTATGCCAAGTTTAGTTTCTGCTCAGATATTTTCAAAGGAGACCATTTTATGGATTGAACAGTTCCAGTAACAAAAAAAAAAAAATAATAAAAAAATAACTTCCAGCGTTATCACAGCTCATCATGAAAGACAACATCAGTGATATTCCAAATAATGGAAGCATCCACAGGTCTGGAAAATGCTTGAGCCCCAGGGAGGTGCGTGCAGCATTTTGTGAAAGGGTTTAGATCATGGCCTAAATACAAGTTGGTCTCACATGACTGCACAGATTTGCAGTGATTGCATTGTTCTGTGTGCCGCCATACAGCAGATTTTTTGTTTGAAGCTTCATGACAGCTACTTTGTCCTGAGTCGATGATTTGGCTCTCGTGCTTTACTCTGCAGTAGTCTGTTATTACTAAACTGACAAACTCAATTTATCAAATGGAACAGCTACCTGTTATTAATCTCCAAGCAGTATGGCACTACTCCCAGAATGCAGTACACTGCACAAACTAGAACCAAGGTCCCAGAAATTAATCTTTTTTTGATATCCAAAGTATGAACAGCAAACAAAGGCAAAATTATGGACACAAGGTTTGTTGTTAGCTGTTGGTTTTAGGAGTCATTTCTGGTATCTAGTTTATTCCAGATGGAATGGTTAGACTATTATTGCAAATAGTCTACAAACAATACCTATAGGCGATGAAAATGCATCACATCTAGCGATGGCATCATCTGAAACGATCCTCTGGGAATTTATCTCTGCATATAGCTGTGGCGGTCCTGCATCTATTGTATCCTAAGTCTGATGGTGGAGCCTGTTTTTAGCTTAGTTTGATGTACAGTACAGTCAGTATTAACCTTTGAAGCAGCACTGATAATATATGAAATGATATATTAAACTAATAATTAAAATAATAATTACTAAGCATCAATATAATAATTTGTGATTATATGATAATTCTGCACCAGTTATAACAGTATTCTAATTATATTGAATTAAAGGTAAGACTTATTATAAATGATAATATATATTATAATGTATTTATAATAATATATAGCTCTGCTGTGTGCATCAGATCTCAAAAGCTCAGCAGGGTCAGGCCTGATCGGTAGTAGGATGGGTGACCTCCAATGAACACCAGGTGCTGCAGGAAGTGGTGTTGGTAGCTCTGCAGGAGGCACTACCGATGCCCCAGCATCATGACTAGGGAGCACTGTACTGTTGGAGTTGCCATCTTTCAGATGATACTTTAAACCAAGGTCCTGTTTGCCTGTTCTGGTGGTTGTTCACGTGAACATTAAACATCCTGCTGGAGAAGAACCAGAGGAGGGCTACAAAGATGATAGTGGGTCAGCAGGGTAAGGCATATGAGGAGAGGTTGAGGGCACTGAACATGTACTCCCTGGAAGAGAGGGGAGAGAGAGAGAGAGAGAGAGAGGACATGATTGGGACCTTCAGGTACTTGAAAGGGATAAATAAGGTTGATAAGCAGAGTCTCTTTAAGCTGAGTGGCAACCATAACATGAGGGGACACAGTCTTAAGCTGGAGGGTGGGAGGTTTAGGAGGGAGGTCAGTAAGCATTTCTTCACAGAGTGGGTGGTAGACACTTGGAATGCACTGCTGGAAGAGGTCATCTAATTGAAGACAGTAGACAACTTTAAGAGAGGCTGGGGTAGGCATAGAGGGAAGGTAAGGATCGTGGGTAGGGAGGATGTGAGGAGTGGGGAGGGAAGGCAGGGACATTAGCTTAAGCTGTGGACCCTGCAGTATGAGCATATTTGATAGACCAAATGGCCTTCTTCTGCTGGCTTCTTTGAATGTTCATATGTTTGTATACCCCTGGTGTCTTGGTCACATTTACATGTCTAGACTAATGCCACCAACACATTAACCTGGCTCAGTATCAGACAGTTTACATTTGTTTGCCCCTCCCTCCCAGAGACTAAAACAGGGAGTATCTCCTAGCCCTCCTTTCCCAAGCAACAAAAACTGAATAAATAAACTATACACAACAAGGGCATGTTTCCATCAAGGGGTTGCGTTGATATCATAGGAACCTCAAGAGTGAAGCTCGAGTGGTGCCCGATGTTTTCATAACCCCAAGATGGAAACACACACTGAGCTGGCTGTGGTTGCCCATACATTCTTTTGTAGAGTATGTTTTTGTGTTTTGAGAAAAAATTGTTGTCCCTCTTCCCAACTGAGAAACTTGTAGTTTTACATAAAATAAAGCCACACCGTACTTAGCAGCTTAATACCCATCTACACACAGTCAGAAATAGTAACCATATATTTCTCTTAAATCATAAGCTCTTTAGTTTGAAAGAAACATCCCGCACTGGGCGACGACTCTCACTTGCTAAGCGCTTCTGTTTGAATGACCACTGACAGACCTTGAATCCCTTTCCAACATTAAATGACTCTGTTGCAATGTTCTGTTGGGACTGTTTATAAGTGCCTATTGTAGTTCTGTTGTTCTGTGTGGTAGAGGAGGAAATCTGTTCAACAAGGTTCTTTACAGATGCCGAGAAGGTGGTAGTCACAATATCTATGGTTCTGTTCCTGTCTTTTATAGTTAACATTTATTAAGTTTTTGCCAGAGTACAACAACAAACAAGACAATACAACTGAACGATGACAACCATAAATACAGACAGTGCTGACTTTGTTACATACATAAAATGATATAACAAAAGAGCTCCAATACAAGAGTCCATCCAAGTGCTCTCAATATACACAGCAGAGTTCCTACAAAAAAGGACCAGATCCCCACATACAACTATCCCCTCCAGGGCCAATATCAATATCAAGGCACAAAAGTAGGGTCTTGGGCCTTGACATATAGAAGCCATCTATTCTACCTATTTTGTCCCTTATATACTTGACCTCTCAATGCATATGTCATCCATTCCAGCTGATAGGTGGCAATAACCAGTGCAATCCACTAGTCTACCGTGGGGATTACTAGAGTGAGCCACCTCTTGGTGATGCATTTTTTTACTACTGCAAGTAATAAACTCAAAAGATATTTTATTTATTTATTTTATTGATGACTTTGTTAACCGGGTAGGTGCACTGATCCCAGGGACCATTTTCAGGCATGACCTGGGCCACGTAAGGAGGCACAGAGTAGAAACATCAAAATAACAAGAACGTAACAAGGCAGGTAATACATAGTGAAAGGTTACAGTTGTTACACTTGGTAATACATGGTGGCAGTAGTCGAGGGACAACAAATAAAGCAAAGTAAGGCTCATGGTGGGACAGTTTCAGTAAATAAGAGAACCTATTTTGCCCCACCCCTGGAACCTATGGGGGGAGGGAGCTAGTCCTTAAAGCAGTGGCAGGTGGATGCCAACAGGAGCCAGTCTTTGAGGTGAGTCTTGAATTGGCGGTGAGTGTTTATGGTGTGCAGTTCAGTGGGCAGCTTGTTCCATAGTGTGGGGGCTGCTACAGACAGGGTTCTAGTGCCTATGTTCGTGGCTACCCTGGGGATTTTCAGGGAGGGAATACTGGAGGAGCTTAGGCAGCGGTGTGAGGTTTGCATGGTGAGAAGGGGAGCAAGAGGGGATTTCTGGTCAATACGGATGGCAGAATCAATAAAACTGTACAGTGCAAGGTCAAAGCGGGCTTGTAGTGGGAGCTACCACAGTGTAGTATAGAGTGTACAGTGGTGCGTGGAGAAAGGGGCCAGCAGGGAGACGTGGCAGGCACTGTTGTATGCTACTGATAATTTTGCCATGGTGGATGCGGAGGTCCTGGAGAAGATGGGAGAGCAGTAGTCCAGGATAGGTAGCAGGTTTCCCTGGATGATGGCATGGTGGGCCTCAGGGGTGAGGTATTGCCGGTATCTCTAGGCAGCCCCTAGTTTTTGATGAAATCTTAGAAACAGGGAGTTTATGTGCTCTCTAAAGGAAAGGGAGGGGTCAAGCATAACTCCTAGATATTTGAAGTGTTTGACATCCTCTAGGGCATGGCCATCAGGAGATGTGATGATTATGGGTGGGTTAGATTTGCATTTAATTAGGAAGGGCTTAGATCCAAACAATATTGTTTTTGTTATTTTGGCATTGACCAGAAGGAGGCTGTCAGAGAACCAGTTGTGGGCTGTGGTGTAGTTTTGTGAGAGGGCTGCAGAGATGAGGGTAGGAGACTTTCTGCTGGAGAAGAGCACAAGGTCGTCGGCGTTAAGGATTGAGTGACAGTTGAGACTATCCACTGGAAGGGAGTTAATGAATAAGGAGAAAAGGAGGGGTCCCAGGATAGAGCCTTGGGGGACCCCAGTAGAGACAGGCAGGGTGGGCGAGTGGGCCGGGCCAATGCACACAAACTGGGAGCACCCTGTATGGTAGCTTCCGAACCAAGTGGTGATCTCTGGAGAACAGCCAAGGTAATGCAATTTGGAGAGGAGGAGTGAGTGATTGACCAGGTCGAAGGCTTTGGAGAGGTCAACGAAGACTGCGCCAGTTGCATTTTCATGGTCCATGTTTGTGAGGATGTGGTCAGTTAGGAGTGCAAGAGCAGTGGTGGTGGAGTGGTTCTTGTGGAGCCATGTTGTTGACTACATAGTAGGTCATATTTACCTATATAGTCAGCAAGTTGGTGGTGGACGGCTTTTTCAAGTAGCCTGCTTAGGTGAGGAAGGATGGAGATCGAGTGATAATTGTCTGTGGATTGTGGGTCCCTGGCTTTATGAATGGGAATGACCTTCACAGTTTTCCATGTATCGGGCATGGAGGAAGTGGTCAGGATGAGGTTGAAAATGAACATTTGGAGGGTGACGATGGCAGGGGAGATAAGACTAAGGAAGACAGGGAATAATCCTTCTGCTCCAGGGAAACCATGGTTTGGGAAGCTCTTTAGGAGTTTAGCTATGTCAGCGTGTGAGAGTATTTTGAAGAAAAAGGGGGGAGGTGGAGGTTGAGAGGGAGGCCCGGCAGGTGATGTCATGGGGGCGTGCAGGGGGACAGGGTTTTGTTGCATGCCATTTGGGAGTTTGCTCAGGTACATAGTGAGATCGGACAACTTGTCATTGAGGGCCTTGGCCACTTCTTGGGGCACGGTAATGAGGCCAGCAGTAGTGTGTAGCTGTGGGATAGGCTTACTGGGGGGGTTAGTAGTGAGCCAATGGATGCCCAGAATTGTTTAGGGTCCCCGAGGTTAGTTTGCTGGAGATTGCGAAAATGTGTCTGTTTGAGAGCTTTGACCAGGTATTTGCAAAGGTTCATCTGATGCCTGTAATCATCTCGTAGGGTTGAGGACGGGGATGCTTTATAGGTTGACTAGGCATGGTCCCTGTCTTTCATGAGGGTAAAGAGGTCTTTCATGACCCATTGTGAGTAGCCACCCCTCACCCTTCTGGTGGTAACAGGAACATGCTTGTCCTGTAGAGTCAGGAGAGCTTGAGTGAACATGGATGCTACATGGGTCACATTTGATTCTGAGAAAAAGGCAGACCAGTCCAGTGCCCATGCCTCAGAGAGAAGGACGGCAGTGTTTGGTCTTCTGAAGTTACGGAAAGACAGGTATTTGGGTGGGGTCCATTTAAGTTTGGATGACCAGAGAAGGTATGTAGGAGAGTGATCGATAATGGAGTCAGCCATGGTACCAGCATGCAGGACACAGTCCTCCCGGTTAGTTACAATCCAATCCAGAAGTGTGTGTGTGTGCCCTTGCAAGGGTTCTGCCTTGTGGGAAGGTTAGTAGTTTGGGCCAGGTTGTATTGTTTTAGGAGGGAGGCATAGTCAGGCTGGTGGGAACTGAGCCAGTTTAGATTGAGATCACCCAAGAGAACTGAGTCTCTGTGAGGGGATATAGAGCCAGGCCAGAGAGGAAGCAGTTTAGGCCCTTGATTCCTACTGTAGTGGGATTGTAGCAGCACCCGATGTAGAGTTTTTTGCTAGTTCCCAGGGTGAGTTCAGTTAGGAGCCATTCATTGGGAGATTGGGTCAGAATGGAGAACTATGTTGGCTGATAGGGATTCCTTGATGAACAGAGCTACTCCACACCCCTTTTTTTGCAGGTCTTTCCAGGTGGTAGGAGGAGTACCCAGGTAGTTGGTAGGTGGCATCAGTAATGTGAGGTTTTAGCCATGTCTCGGAGAGTCACAGGATGTGGAGTTTGTATAGCTCAACCCATGCTTCCAGGTCCTGGTATTTGGAGGGGAGACTGCATACGTTTATATGGGTGATTTTTAGCCCTGGGGCATTTGTCCAGGTGCCGTCAGAGGGGGATATGTGGGAATTAGGGGCACCAGGGTTGCTCTCAATGTCTCCTGCATGGAGTAGGAGGGATAGGAATGGGATGCAGGTGCAGGAGGGAATGGCAATAGAGCAGGATATGGAGGCCAGGTAGTGACCAAGTAAACGACGTTCCATGTTTAAGAGGAAGGAGAGGGTGACGTGACCTGGGCAGGAGAGTTCCCATGAGGGGAAGAGTGTAGGGTGTACCAGGGGGGAGTGGGATTCCAAGAGGTAGGCAAGGTACATTTGGTCCTGGGCTAGTGCTGAGGCACATGCATCTGTCAGCACCAGGGCAGATGCTAGGGAGATCGCAAACAGTTGCTGGGGCAGGTTCATGGTATTTATTTGTAGGGTCCTGTAGTCCTTGTGGGTATGAAGACAGAGAAGTAGGGAGTCTCTGAGGGTAAGGGCCAGTCTAAATATTTCCTGTAATGCCACTACTAGTCCACCGATAAAATACCCCAGTTTAGGGCACAGACAGAAAATGTGGTAAATGCTCAACTCGCATCTCACCGCACCGCCTTCAACAGTGCATGTTGAGTGCTGTTTTCCAATGCATCTGTTGCACTGGCATAAGAAAGAACCTAACTAAGCACTTTATTTATTATTTATTTATTAATCATCTCAGAGTTACAACCTTTGAGCTTAAAGCTCGTTTACAAAGGTTCCACGTCATGACAGTTACAATATATGAGTACAGTTACACACCAGAACACAATCAAGAAACAAAGACTAATATACAACTAAGAATACATATTTGTATACAGAGAAATCTTGAGGACAGAGAATATTATACAATTAGGATTACATCTTTGTATCCACAGAGAGCTTGAGTTGAGGCAGTCAGAAGTTGAGTTGGTCTGGAGTTATTGAAGGATAGAGAAGTAGTATGTGGGGAGGTAGTAATAAGTGGGTGGAAGGTAGTTGGGAGGTCAGGAGAAGGGGAGAAGGAGATTGTTTCTTAGTAGGGAATGGGAGCTGGGGAGAATGAGGAACGAAGAATGAGGTAGGGTGAAGGGAGTGGACGTGGGAGGTGGGGGAGAGTTAGGTTGGGAAGTTAGGGCCGGCAGTCACAGGTGCTCAGTGTCATCAGATGTTGGTGGAGTTTGCGCTTAAAGGTTCCGAGCTTAGGCTCAGTAACAATACTTGTGGGGAGATCATTTAGCCAGCCTGGTGCTCTGTAGGCCAAAGAGTGCTGGGCTAGGGCCGTGCAGCGAAAGGGGATGTTTAGAGCATGTCTAGCCTTACCTCTCATCTGGTGCTGATTAGTTGCAGGAGGTTTTGGATGGATGGTGGGGTTAGACCGAGGATGGATTTCTTCCCAAGGAGGCATACCTGGTACTTGATTCTTCCCTGGAGGTTAAGCCATTTTGTCTGGGCATAAAGGTCATGTGTGTGGGTGAGTCTATGCACCCCTATGACCAGCCTGCATGATCTTACCCTTTTTAGAACCGTGTCAGTGGCAGTGCCATACACAACTAGCCCATAGTCTATGACCAATAAAGCTTTTTGTGGCCAGTGACAAGGCTTCAGTGGTCATACTATGTCAGTGTCTATAAAGTAGGCCTAATCTGGTGTTGACAGTCTTCACAACATAGTCTATGTGTTTAGCATAGGAAAGGAAATGATGAAGTGCGATTCCAAGGTATTTAAAGGTGGTTACACAGTTGAGTGGATCTTGTTTGTTGTTAAGTATTGTCAGTTGGTAGGATTCGTGTTTACTTTGGGGGTTAGTGAACAGCATTACTTTTTTTTTTGTATAATTTAGGAGGTGTTTATTTTGTTGAAACCACTTCTCAACTGTAGCAACGCTTTTTTGTAGGATAGTTTCTAATGGGAGTGGGAGTGGCTACTGGAAAAGACGACTGCATCATCTGCATATAGCAAGATTGTTTTCTGGGCATACAGAGAAGAAGTTGGTTGAGGAATAGGTGAAATAAGGAGGGACCAAGAATGGAGCCTTGTGGGACACCTGTGCTTACCTGTCTGTTATCAGAGAGTGTGCCATTTATTTTTACTTGTTGTGTTCTTTGGTCAAGGTAGCTTTGGAACCACCATAAAGTATCAGGTGAGAGACCAGATGCTCAACATTTGCTTAGCAGAATCCTATGATTGACGATGTCAAAAGCTTTGATGAGATCAGTGTATATGGACCCCACCATTTGGCTCTTGTTAAGTGCCTCATGGAGAAAGTCATTATACTCGAGTAATGCTGTAGTGGTGTTATGTGATTTCCAGAAACCGTGTTGTTGGGGACATTGGATACTGTATTTGTTGAGTTATTCTACAAGTTGGTCAGAGATAATCTGTTCTAAGGCTTTGGATGGAGGGGGGTGAGGATTGGGTTGGTAGTTTGCGTGTAGGGCACGATCTCCGCTTTTGTGAACAGGGGTGACTACGGTGGCTTTCCATTTCTTGAGGAACTGACCAAATCTAACTGATAGGTTGAGTATTTTTGTGAGTGGAGGCACTACTTCATCGAGGGGGAGAACAAATCAGCTTTAGGTCGAGGGAGTCATTGCTATTCCTGGTTTTACCAAGGGTACGCTGGAGGTATTTTTTGGCTTCAAGGTTGGAGATTTCCTTAAAGTAGAAAGAAAGGATATCAGAAGGGGGTATGTCGTGGACAGATGGGGTGTCATCCATATTGAACATGTTGTCGTCAGAAACGGCTGGTGGGAGAATGTTACTGAGGTCAGAGAATGCAACATTGAAAGCATCAGCTATCATTTGGGGGTCTTGTGTGATTTCCAGGTTTATTAGGAGCATGGAGGGGGAGGACTTATTATCTTTTCCTATGAGGTCTTTTAAGTTACTCCAGAATTTTCTGCCATCCCTCCAGGTCTTAGTGAGGCTGTCTTTAAAGTGTTGTATCTTGACTAGTCAGACCTCCCTGGTACAGGCATTCCTTGCTCCCCTATACTTCTGGAAGTCAGTTGACTTGCCACTGGCCTTCACTATTTGCCAAAGGTGGTCTCTGGTACCCATGAGATCAAGTAAGGCTTGAGTAATCCAGGAGCTATTAATGCCTTTTAATTATTATTTCAATTGAAAGGTAGGGAAGCAATGCGAAAAAGTGGCACTAAAGGCAAGCAGCATCCAGGGATGTATTAGTAGGGGTATTACCAGTAGGAAGCGTGATGTAATCCTGCTGCTGTACAGGTCCCTGGTGAGACCTCACTTGGAGTACTGTGTGCAGTTCTGGAGACCTCACCTAAAAAAGGACATAGACCATCTGGAAACCGTGCAGAGGCATGCCACCAAAATGGTACAGGATCTGCACCACGAAACGTACAAAGCTAGGCTCAGCCAGCTAAATTTATTCTCCCTCGAGCAGAGGAGGAACAGTGGCGACATGACTGAGACATTTAAATTTGTTAGAGGGCTCAACACAGTACAAACCAGAAACCTCTTTCTGGAAAACAGGGCTGCACGTACAAGAGGACACAACATGCGCCTGGTGGGAGGTAAATTCAAAACAAATGTCAGGAAGTACTTTTTCATGGAGAGGGTGGTGGACCCTTGGAACAGCCTGCCACATGAGGTAGTGGCAGCCAAGTTGGTCAGTGAATTCAAACAGGCATGGGATAGACAGTATAGTCACCTTAGCAAGACAAATTGATAGTGGGGGGTAGAAAACCCGGGCACACTAGATGGACCACACGGCCTTATTCTGCCAGCAAATTCTTATGTTCTTATGTTTCTTTACTGGGGCATAGATATTACATGCCACATTAAAAGTACTGATGAAGTAATCGAGTGCTTGATCAACATCCCAGAGGGAGTTGAGGGGGGACCAGTCAATTTGTTTGAGGTGGGAGTTGAAGGAGTTTAGCTGTCCTCTTTTAAGGACATGGCTAGTGGTTATGTTGGGGGCAGGTTTAGATGTTTTGTTGGACCAGTGACTGGTGACTGGGGAATGATCACTTATCGAGTTGGTGTGGACTGAGGTGTCAGAGATCCTTTCTGGGTGGTTTGTGAAGATCCAACCGATCAGTGTTTCTGTGCCAGTCTGGTAGTTGGTCCTAGTTGGGGTATCTACCATTTGGGTAACGCAGATACTGGAGAGGGCATCCTTATAGAGGGTTACCTCATGAGACAGCCAGTTGATATTAAAGTGTTCTAGGACTACAAACTCTCAGTTTTGGCATAGGCCTTTAACATAGTCAATTACCATATTGAAGCCACAGGATTGTTCTCGGGGGGGGGGTAAGAAGACCGAAAGTACTGTGAGGGATTTGCTTTGGGGACTGAGTATTATTCTAATGGCTAAGAGCTATGCATTTTTACCAGTATCTGTTAGGGGGTGGGCATGGCCACAGAGCGTGTCTCTTAGGTAGATTAGAAAGCCTCTGTCCCTTTTACCAAGTCCGTCTTGCCTAAAGAGGTGTACCCATTTAGGGTTATGTCCGAGTCTGGGGTTTTAGGGGTGAGCCATGTTTCCACAATAGATAGCATGTCTGGATTATGCTGGGTAACCCACACCTGGAGCTGGTCCATTTTAAAGTAGTAGGCTACATACATTTATACAGGTTAGTTTAAGTTACCCATAGTTGTGTATACTGCTCTGGGTCATTTGGACTGTACCAGGATTGGGGTGAATGTTACCAGAGAGTAGTAGAAGCATCAGAGTGCAGCGCAAAAGGAAGTTTTTTAGTGCTCTGAGTGTAAAGGTGAGGGTACGCTTATTTGTTTTCCCAATCTACATTGTATTGATGTTAGGATAAGGCGAGGCATTGGGGGGGGGGTATTTATTGGGGTATTGCGGACTGTATGACCAGAGGGGTTACTGAGCAGGAATATGGTGTCATTCTTGCCATAGCCTGTGTTAGACCTGTGTGGCAGAGTTGGATTCGTAGGTGGGGGGGTTTATGTCCACCTGTGTACGTTCAATGGAGGCCTTTAACAAGGTGGACAGGAGGAGGAATATAATGGTGGGCCCATTGCGTAAGATTGTCATAACGATTTGGTACTAGGCAGTGGGTAGGTTATAACCTGGAGTCAAAGTCAAAGTGGGTCAAGCGGAAACTAGCTACAGGTGTGACTTGCAGGGAAATTTCTGTGTGAAGGGTGCATTATGTTGTGGCCTGGGGGGATGGGCAGGAAAGACCACTGGGTAGAGGGCTGCAGAGATGCAGAAATGGGCTGATTGTTACCGGAGGCACCAAATAAAAGGTGGACCACCTTTGGGTAGGGGGGTGGCTGGGGAGGGAGGGTGGCACCTGCGTAAAGCACAGCACTGTTCTGTGCACTGGGGGAGCTGAGGCAGGTAGGCAGACAGCAGTTTGAATGCTGAAATACCTGAGGCAAATTGTTGTTGTAGCTGGTGTGGGGAGGGGTCCCTGGTTCTGCTAGCCCTCATGGACTGGAACAGAAGTCCAGCAGTGCAGTGGTGGATCAGGGGCTGGGGTTCTGCCAAAAGAAGAGAGGTGTCAGTGGGTTAAGAGGGCTAGAGGTAGGGGTGGGCTGTAGAATCTGAGAACTGGGGAAAGGGGGGGTAGAGGAAGGAGGGGATACAATAGAGATTTGGGAGTAGAGTGGAGAAGGCAGTGAGAATGCCGTAGAGTGGAGGCACAGAGATAAGGCAAGAGCAACCTTTGCACAATTCATCTGAAACAGTTGTTTTTACAATTCACCAGGCAAGTAGGAATGCCTGGAATGCTTGTTTAGATGAGATGGCATTACGGAGTGTGGCAGCTTCAGTTTGAAGCACTTCCAGGAGAACTCCGGCCATGTCACGGAGGAGGATATTGTATCTATATTGGCGCAGCTTATTTGACACATCTCTGGCTCAATTAGTCTCCCAGTTTCCTGGTTCCATTTTTTGAAGACCTTAAGAAGAGGACCTTGCCATAGCTCAAGGAGAGTGGTATAGAGCTGGGCTCTAAGAGGTGGGGTATTAGTACCCATCAGGGCTGTTATTACCAAGTGTATGAGGGGGTTCTTGGAGTCTAACAGTGGTCCCAGCCATTCTGCTAAGTGTGTGCTTGCCAGTGGAAATATCTTAATCTATCAGTAATTGACAGGCCTAGACATTACTCATGTTTGTTATTAGATTTATAATCTTTCTCTTGTAAATTATGACATGGGACGATCTGAAAATGAGACTTGCTTGTCATGTAACCAGTCCTATATTTCTGTAACTTTTAAATTAAAAAATACAACAGACTTTCTTTCACTGTCTGCTTTATCACTTGTCCCTGTAAAAGTTGAAAGGAGTAAGGAGCCCTCTATAATGCCAGGTTTTGTAACCCGTGTCCAATCTTGCCAGGGAAAAATCACTCTGCAAATACAGGGAGAGTAACCATGGTAGTTGTTCTTTGAGACTGGCCTTGGTAATCCAGTTTCTCAACATTCTGAAGGAAGTATACATGAAAGGAGATCCACAGGAGCCATGTGTCAGGATGGTACTCTGGTCCAGAGTCTATGCTCTGGTGGGTGAATAGGGATGGCTGTCTATGGCTCTGTTCCAGGTCCTGCACCACGGATGCAAAGGAATGCAACCTTGCTATCAGAGCAAGAAGGCAGCTGACTAAGGCAGCTAGAACATTTCTGCTAAAATATTTCTGACTGGGGGTTAAGTAGACAGATACTTTATTAAAAGTGTAGTGTCTGCAAGGCAAGTTGGGACCTTTAGTCAGGATAAAAAAAACACAAGACTTAGTGTGCTAGTCCGTGTTGGGGAAGGGAACTGATAATCATCTTTGCAGTTAGCTGGGTCAGAAAGAGAGCTGTAAATTGGGATGTGTGGCTTCTTAGGCAGAAGTGAAGCAGATGTTTGCATTTAGGCTTTACCTGTAGTTAGCTTTTAGTCAAGAAAGCAGTCTTGCTATCAGAGCAAGGAGGCAGCTGACTAAGGCAGCTAGAACATTTCTGCTAGTGGGTTAATAGATACTTTATTAGAAGTGTAGAGTCTGCCAGGTAAATTGGGAAGAGTGAAGCATGGAAGCTCTGTGAAGCTCCTAAAAGGAGCCAATTAGATTCTGTCTGTGCCTCCCTCCCTGATTGGCAGCCAATCCCGGGCACTGCCTGGGAAACAGGAAGTGGGCAGGGGCTTTCTTAAGGATTAGGCCATCAAGCATCCCCCTGCACAAAGTACACATGTGCAAAGGACATCAGAGTCTGCCCACTGGAGTCAGCCCAATGAGGCAGCCAGCCACTCTGCTCTCCTGCCAACCTAGGAACCCCCTACCCAGGTAAGCCTGCTGGGGGCCGCATTATAGGGTGTCTGTACTTGGGAGGCCAGCTAAGCATGTCAGTGGACTTAGGGGCTTGCTGTTGTTTTTCCTTGTCTTTAGTATGGTGTTGTTTGTTCTTAACCGATGCAAAGTTTTAGTGTGTTTCTGGGTAGTAGGGATTGTAGGTAAACTGTTGCTAGGTGCTAGGGTGATTGATGGATTAGGAGCCCACTATTAAATAGTAGCTAGACATAGTAGGGTGTAGGGACTTGCCATAAAAAGTCTGCTAGATATTAGAGAGCTTCAGGGTTTAAACGCATATGGTTACTGGGTGGTGGTAGGATAACCTCGAGTCTGGAAACTAGGAGCAGAGACATCTTGGACTCCCTGTAGGGGGCATTCTTCAGGCAGCTGATCAATGAACCCACTCGGGGTGGGGCAATACTGGACCTGGTACTTGCAAACAAGGACAGTGTGGCAGACATCAGTGGGGAGTCATCTGGGGACCAGCAACCATCTTGCAGTAGGGTTTAATATAAGAACAACAGCGGAATCCATCCACACAAGGGCAAGGGTCCTGGATTTCAGAAAGGCTGACTTTACAAAGATGGGGGAATGTATCTGAGAAGACCTGGTGTGGGGAGATATCAAGGGGGGATGGAGGAAAATGGGCCAGAATAAAGAAATGGTAAGGCTACAAGCGTGTAAGTCCGAGACAAACAAGCAAGCGAGAAGAAAAGAGGTGATAAATTACGATTTCTCAAAAAGTGGCATTCAGAAGGTATAAGGGGACCCGGGGGACAGAAGTATAGCTGGGGAAACAGAGGGAGGGACTCAGGCAAGACAGTAAGGAGCGCAGAAGTACAAGCTGAGGAAAGAATAGTCCAGACAGTATCAAGGGGGGACAAGACATTTTTCAGGTATATCAGCAAGAAAAGGAAGACCAAGGGAGGGACTGTATGGCTAATAAAGGAGGCAGGGGGCTATACTGAGGAGGACCAAGAAAAGGCAAGTATCTTAAATATTTCTGCACAGTATTCACAGTTAAAGGGGAAGGAGAAGGACCACAAATAAGCACCAATAGATTGGGGGATGGACACCAGTCCCTTTTCTGAGGAGAGGGTCAGGAAAGCACTTCCTACTCTGAGAGTGGACAAAGCCATGGGGCCAGATGGGGTGCATCCAACAGTGTTAAAGGAACTCAGGGAGGTGCTAGCTGTACCCTTGACAGACTTGTGGTAGAGTTCACTGGAGACTGGTGTGGTCCCGGAGGACTGGAGAAGGGCGGACCTAGTCCCATTTTACAAAAGTGGTAGCAAGGAGGAGGTGGGAAATTGCAGGCCTGTAAGCCTGTATCTGTAGTAAGGAAACTGACGGAAACACTATTAAAAAAAATAATCGTGGAACACCTGGAAGCCAATGGACTGCAGGACCCAAGGCAGTATGGCTTTATGGAGGGGAAGTCATGCCAAACAAATCTGATAGATTTTTTTGACTTGGTAACCAGGGTGTTGGATCAGGTTCTACCATGCTGATGTAACAGAAAAACCAGCGACGTCCATCATGTCGACAACAGAGCGGCGACAGCCTCTACACCAACACGCTAGCAACTGACAGTATGGCACAGTGAAAATCAGTGCAAGCAAAAGGGAAAACACACATACAGGAGATTCATGTGTAAGCCGCCTGCACCCTCCCCATTTTAATATAACAAACTCCACAGCGTGCTCACCGTGGAGTACAAGGCAGACACTTCCCCTGTCTGTGCAACCACCTCTGTCCACAGCAGAGTCAGAGACAGCAGTCACCTGTTGGCAGCAGGCAGCAACAGTATCGTACTAAGCAGCCTGTCAGTGAAAACCCCACCTTGCTCCAATTGCCATCACCAAACCTGTGTCACTGTTATAGCATTGTTGTAACATTGGCATACTGGATCGGGGGGGGGGTGGATGTGGGCTACTTGGTCTTCAGCAAGGCCTTTGACACTGTCCCACATAGGAGGCTGGTAAACAAGTTAGGTAGCATGAGGGTGGGCAATAAGGTGGTAACCTGGGTAAGAAACTGGTTAGGGGATAGGAGGCAGAGGATGGTGGTAAATGGAGTTTGCTCCCAGGAGGGGAGAGTGACCAGCGGGGTACTGCAGGGGGTCAGTGCTGGCACCAGTCCTCATTAATGGCTTCATTAGTGACATAGCAGAGGAACTGGAAGGGAAGGTCTGCGTCTTTGCAGGTGACACCAAGATCTGCAATAGGGTGGACACTCCAGAGGGGGGTGCAAAGGATGGAAAGAGATGTAAAATGACTGGAGGAGTGGTCAGAAGTTTGGCAGCTAAGGTATAATGCAAATAAAAAGTGCAAAATAATGCACTTGCGTTACAGAAAGCTGGTGGTGCAGTACAAAATGGGAGGAGAGATACTAGCAGTGACCAAGCAGGAACGAGATCAGGGGATAATCATATCGGATGACCTGAAGGTGGCCAGACAATGTGACAAAGTGATCGGGAGAGCTAGTGGAATGCTGGGATTTATAGGTAGGGGTATTACCAGCAGGAAGAGGGAAGTGGTGCTGTCACTATACAGGTCTTTAGTAAAACCCCAACTGGGGTACTGTGTCCCGTTTTGGAGGCCGCATCTCAGGAAGGACATAGACAGGATGGAGACCATCCAAAGGAGGGTTACCAAGATGGTACAGGCCAGGGTCTACATCAAATGTCCTATGAGGAAAGGCTAAAGGAATTAAACATGTAAACCCTGGAGGAGAGGAGGGAGAGTGGGGGGATATGATTGAGACCTTTAAATACCGCAAAGGGGTGAATAAGGTACAAGTGGGAGGTATTTTTTTCAGAGAAATGGGTGCTCCAGAACAAGGGACCATGATATGAAGCTGGAGGGGGGAAGGTTTAGGAGAGATGTGAGGAAATACTTCTTCACAGAAAGGGTGGCAGATGACTGGAATGGTCTTCCAGCAGAGGTTGTGGGGGCGAAAACAGTGGTGGGATTCAAAAATGCCTGGGATAAGCACAAGGGAGTCATAAAGGATAGGTAAGGGGGTAGCAGAGAAAGTGCTGTAGACCTGGAGGGGTCTACAGTGTAAGCAATGCAACAAAAAAGGGCAGACTGGATGGGCCATGCCACCCTTATCTGCCATCAGTTTCTATGTTTCCATGTTCCAGCTAATGTTAATGCTATCACAGAGTATAATTTCCTGCATGGAGGGCATAAAACAATGGAGGTTAGAAATTATATCTAAAGAGGATTTTTGTGCTTAAGTAACCTCTATATCTGACCTACAGTAGGTTAAGATTTTTATTACCTAGGGTTACTGTTATGATAGAGTTGTAGGTTTTACATCCTGTAGGTCCTGGAGAGCAGTAGGAAAGTCTTATACCAAAGCAATAAGGTGTAATAGGGGTGCACTGCTCTGTGATAATGGCATGCTGCAGATGGATTGAGGCATGAGGCATAGCCAAGTGTTTTCACCACTCAAGAAGTGCCATTATACCACCACAATGTACCCCATGCATTTCTGATTGTGGTTATGAAATGAATTTATTGTGTTAATTATAAAAAAATTATAATTAAAAAAAAAAATAAAGTACTACTTTTCATGAGTAGATTTATTTAATAAAGACATAGTGCAATATAGTATATGTAGTCTTGGTACACAGCCACAAGATGGTTCCATGCTGCATGTAAACAAAATGTTTTTTTTACCTGAGTTGAGGGAAAAGTAAGCAGAGCACTGCTGATTTATTTTAAAGTCATTGTGACATCAGGAGAGATCTCTGGGTCTGGTCTTAATGGCCACTCGATGGTACAGCACCAACCCTGTGGAATTCTCTACCTTGTCGGTCAAGAGAATGCCTGACCATCAGTAGTTTTAAATCTATGTTAAAAACATATTTATTCACTTTAACCTTCCCTAATTGTTCTTAATTATTTTGTATTTATTGTTTTATTGCTTTATTGCTAATTTATGCTGTGATTGTGTGTTTTAAATATGTCCAACGCATTGGCTTTGGAAAGGCACTATAAAAATAAAGTTTTACTTTACTTTACTTTACAGTAGCCGTGCCTGCAATCTGGATTTAGGAGTGGGCTGAGGAACTGACTCAGGCTGTGGGTGGGGTGGGGGATAGCATGGTACTGCCACGTGGCAGTGCAAGCAGCTGGGAGGGACATTGCTCAGTTCTGCTACCACAGTGAGCCTGGCATGGGCGGGGGGCTTGCCCTCCACATGGAGATCAGTGTGTGTCAACCTCCAAGACTTGATGTGGTGCCTCATGGGGAGGTGGGTATGACATCAAGGGGGGGAAAGAGTGAACCCCACCCAGAAAAAACAGCCCACAGTTTGCAGGAAGGTGGCTGGCACTCTTAGGCCCTGTGCCATGGGCCCCCTGAAGGTTAAGGTTGGGTGATCTAGTGGGTGATGGGAGTGGGAGGTCACTGGGAAGACTTGGACTACAGCTGGTTTGGAAAAAAATATATATGGAAGAAAAATAGGCAGGGATGTTTGTTTCCCATCATCCTCACACCTACTTTTGCCCATTTGGGGTCATTTCTTTTTCCTTATCCAAGCTTAATTTATCACCTACCATATGCACCTTGTTGCACTGTTTTACCCTGCACTGTTTAAGAGTGTGCACATTTTGATATACTATATTGATTGTACAGATTATTATTTTTGTATAACTCTCAATGTACTATTTATTTTTCTCTGTTTTGTAGTATATCACCCCCCCCCCCCAAACACATCTGGAAATGAGCTATTATTAGCTCAGTATGTCTTTCCGGGGAAAACTTTTGGTAACACTTTAAGTTTTCTTAACTTCACTGTAGTTAGTGTAGCTACATTGTAATTGCATTGCAATTGCAGTGTACAGTAGTAACATGCAACTACAGTGTAATTAATTACCCCAGTTGCATGTAATTAATGATTACCTACCCTACAGTTACGTTGAAACTGAACCTCAAAATAAAATGTAACCAAACTTTTGTAATAAGTAAATAACTAACTTAATAAAATTGGGAAGAGTTTTGTGAGGCAGTTCGTCAGGAGCAGGGAAGCAGCTTGGAAGTGGGAATCTGTTATTTTTTTTGGTCTTCTTATGGGAGTTTTGATGGTGGCTAGTGGGAGTAGGGATAGAGAGAGTGGGTTGGTGCTGGTAGAAGGAGTTAAAGGTGTGGCTAACGGCTAGCGGGAGTAGGGACAGAGAGTGGGTTGGTGCTGGTAGCAGGAGTTGGAAAGGTGTGGCCAGTGGCTAGCAAGAGTAGGGATCCATCTTGAAAATGAGCTTGCTCAACGATGTTGAGAGAGAGAGAAAGAGGAAGAGAGAGAGGGTTGGTGATGGTAGCAGGAATTGGAAAGGTGTGGCCAGTGGCTAGCAAGAGTAGGGATAGATAGAGAGATTGGGTTGGTGCTGGTAGAAGGAGTAGTAAAGGTGTGCCAGCGGCTAGCGGAAGTAGGGACAGAGACGTTGCTGGTAGTGGAGTTAGTGAGACATGGATGGTGGCTTCTGAGAGAGAGAGAGAGAGAGTGGGTTGATGCCGGTAGTGGGAGTTAGAGAGCCACAGCCCTTGGCTAGCAGGACAGGGATGCAGCTGGCAACAAATGTAGAGCAGGTTGAAGCCAAAGTGGGACCTGTAGCAAAAGAGCAGCCTTGTCGAGTCACAGCAGAGAGCACACTGGAGTTGATGGCATAGATGTAGAACAGCGGTTGGTTACAGGAGGGAGAGAAGACAGATGGCGTCAGTGTCAATGGACATTACAAGTGATGCCACTGTAACCATGACCAGTGTGGGCAAATCGCTCCACTTTTAGACGAGGCAGATGGCTATGGGGGTGAGTTCTCCTGCTTGGTCTATTTGGCTAGAGGTACTTTCAGCTGTGATGTTGTGCTGGGATAACAGCAAGGCTGAAAGTGCTTCTCAGCCAATACAGATACAAGTTATCAATTTTATAATTAGGGATTATATATTGCAGAGTATGGTATGTCATGAGATACTGCAGTGCCTCGGGTGCGTTATGAGTTACAAGGCTGTAGGCTGAGAAGTGGCACTATCCCATAATATACTACATCCTGGAGTGTATTATTACCATTATCCAAGGGGAAGGGACTGTGTACATAAAAAAATTAAAAAGAAACTTAAAAAATTGCTAAAATAATTTTTTTACAGTACATGTGTACTAGTTTGAAAAATAGTTCCCTTACTTTGTTGTATGGTCAGTAGGTAATGTTGCTGTAATAGGTCCACATAGAAGAGAGCAGTAAGATGCGTGATAATGATAGGAGTAGGGACAGCTATGACCTTGTATGGTAGATGGCCAGTCGTTCCTGTTTTGTGGAGGGAGCCCAGAGCCTGAGAGTGCAGCCACAGCAGGTAAGGTATGCTGGTAACCCGAGACTGGGAGAGATGTGCAGCACTGGTTATACTGGCTGAACTGCAGTCTCTTTTAAACCACTGTGGTGAGGAATGGACACCAGGGCAGCCATAAGTGTTTAAATAACATTATGGAGTCTGAATATGGGAAACTGGCTGCATGGGTTAGAGAAACTAGTAGTTAATAAAAAGAAATCAGAAGCAATGCTTTGTAGCACAGCGCAGAACAAAGTGAACTATTTTGGTTGGTTTTCAGATTAAAGTTAATGAAAGTGATGCGCTTGATAGAAACATAGTAACATAGACAATGACAACAGAAAAAGTCCAACGGTCATCTAGTCTGCCCCAGTGCCTTAACTAACCTTCTGACCTACTGTCCATCCAGGGTCCTTCTGCTTGTTGTAGCGAATGACTTCAGGTATTTAGGGCTCCTTTGGAACTCATTGGAACTTAGAAGTAGTATAGCGCAGTGGGTTAAGGCTCTGAGCTGCAGATCTGGAGACCTGGGTTTGAATCTCACAGCCGCCTAGGTGCATACTGTGTGATCCTGAGCAAGTCACTTAACTTCCTTGTGCTCCCAGGTCACATCTGGAAACAAGCTTTGGCTTAGTGTGCTACTCCTGGTTAAACAATGTTCCCTTCCCTTCATACATGACTTGTGAAAATCATGTAAGGCAGATCTCCACACAGCTAAACAAAAAGGTGATGTATATGCAGTTAGGGATTTGCTTACTGATGATACTAGGAGGGTGATATCACAGAGTTGTCTATTACCATCTATTGGCTATGGAAGTATGGCAGGGGGGTTCTGCAAAAAGTTTTAACAAAATGTGTATTTGCGTACAATACTGTGTATAGATTTATCTTGCATGCAAAACAGTGCTAACAAAAGAAAAAACTCTATGACCAAGCCCAAAAACCTAGATAACATGTAAGTGGAATACAATTTGCTACAAACAAAATGCTCTTAAACATTTGCATTTCGGTTGATACCCAGTGAACCTGAGTGGCTGAGGAGCTCGGAACCCAGTGCTGATGTTAGCACAACAGCACTGGAATAAAATTTGTGACTTCACTGACACATTTGCATAAAGCAGGCACAGTTGTATCAATACACCTCAATTCACTTAGTTTTGGTTAATAAAACTAGCATCTGCCACCTACTGGTCAAACAGCAACATTACAATGTCTCAATAGGACTACTTTTTTCTTATTACCTTTTTTTCTAATTTTTACTTATTCAAATTAATTTAGAAAAAAAAGGACTTCTTTACTAATCCTAATTGACCCATTTCCTATTCACAATAAGGCGCTCCAGAATGTGCTTTGTGCTGGGATAATGGCACTTCCCAGGTGGTGGAAACACTTGGCCTTTGGCTGTGTGCTTCAGCCCACTCAACATGTGCTGCCATCCTAGCACAAGGCAGACCCTGGAGTGCCTTATTGCTAAATGATCATCATACCATATAGAATGGCAAGAAAAAATCTAGAAATTTCATTTGCTGAGAGATGTCACCTGATTGTGCATTACATTTCTAGAAATGCATGGTCAAGTGGTAAATCTTATTTTCCTCCTCCAAAACCCTACTTAGAGCCATTTTATAAGTGTAATAGGCCCCTTCAGAAGTGCATCATAGGACTTTAATGCACTTCCCAGGGGCATAAGGACACTTGAACTTTGGCCTCATGCCTTACTACACACCTGGGGCACATACTAAAATCCTGTAATGCACACCCTGTTATAGCTTATTAATTACTTAATTGGCAACATGAGGGTTTAAAACAGCGGTACAGCAAAGTCGCACAAAAAAAAAAAATCTGACCTGAAATTTTTAACGGTAAAAGATCTCAGACATCTTTCAATTAAATTTGCTTGTTGAATTTTCCAGTTCATTCTGAATTAAAATATTTTATTAAATATTTCAAATAAGTTTTTTTATCTCAAGAAAAACACATGGTGGCTTTCTTTGACTTCGAAATTGCATTATGAACCTTACAAAGGATACGTTTGGGGGTTAAGAGTGAAAACATTTATACTATGTAGCACACAGCATGGGAAGCACCTAGAAAGACACATTTTATTTTTAAATTTATTATTTTTCACACACTAGCATGACTCCCTCACCTGGTTGGGCCCTGCCCCAGCCTGCTCTGCTCTGGTACCTACCAGGAGGGATCCAACCCCATGGGGTCACCCTTGTGGCTAGACCAGTGTCCCTCGATACATCCTCACACCCTCTCCTGCTGATGGGGTAGGAGTTCTTAGGGTTCTCTTCAAGCACCCAGTAGTGGTGGTCGGGGCCTGAATGCACCAGGATCACTCTGCCTGGTGTGGGCATTTTAATTTTTTCACTCCTGCCTCCTCAGGATGCTGGCATGCAAGGGTGGTCCAGTCAGAGGTACACAAGCTTGCATCAAGTAGATCCTGGCCAGGTCCTCCCTCCCACAGGTGCTGCCAGCTGCACTACCACATGTGGTCACCCAAGTGTCAGTAATGCAGCAGCAGCTGAGACTCTCCCTCCACGAAAGAAGCCAGAATCCTCTGGGATGCTTAATCTCCCTTCCTTGACTGGCCCTCGATGGCCCGGGATCATTCCTAAACCAGGGTCGCCAGCGTCACGATCGATAGTGCTACCACTGCACCGATGGTCCAGTTCTAGAAAGACACATTTAACAGATGTGCACATATTTTATTAACTGTAGGTGTGAATTAGGTTGTTGGGAAAATATTTGTTGTTGCAGAGTAGTTTATTCACTATTATAATTTATTTTAAACTGAGGCCCCTTCTGTCAAGTTTGGAGATTAACAGATCCCATGGCAGTGCCATAAATTAGTACATGATAACACCTGTTTTCTAGCCCAGTGTCTCCCAGATGTGACAACCATGGCTACATGCAGCCACCAGCACCATTTTGTGCTGCCACAGAGATCATCGAAACCTCCATTAAAAGCACAATAGAAACACAGATGCATAGAATTTGATGGCAGTCAAGGCCCATTTGGCCCATCCAGTCTGCCCATTTCTCCCTGTGACAGGGTTGAATAAGACCCTGTCCCATTTGTTATGTAGAAAGATCTGTTATGCAGAAAAAGTTAAATGCAAGGATCTGTTTTATCCTCTTCTGTTCTGCCTCTTGTCTGACTGCACAGTCAAATTTTCTTGTGAGACCTAGGAACTGGCCAATCTGATAGTCTTGCCATCCCCCCTCCCGCTGTCTCTCTGCCTTCACTTGCTGTTTCTGTCTTTTCTTCCCCCTCACATTTCTGAAGTTATAAAATATGTGCAAATCTTTATGCGAAAGTGGGATCCCTTGGTTTGAAAATGTATATGGTTATATTGTTGAAATGATTGCAAAAAGCTATTTGGAGCTCAAGGGGTTAATCTGAGATGCTAGTTTGTAAACTCTTTGCAGAGCTGTCAATAGGAGGTCAGTTTTGGGACACCATGTACGGTTTTGTTGCACCTGCAAGGAAGGAACCTGACAAGAACATTTTCTGAAAAACAGAATGTCTTCTTATCGAGTTCCTAGACAAAGACTTATAAAAAGAGCAGCAATACTTTTGCAAGAGAGAGAGAGGGAGGGAGAGAGAAAGAGCGAGTGAGACTGAAACTTGAAATTAGAGATATCCTCAGATGAAGGACTTTGTTTTCTGTGTTTATACTGCTTTTGTAAATAGTTATTCTAAAACATTTTATTTTTTATTTTACTGTTATTGGAAAAAATAAAATGCTACTTGCAAATTTTATACTTGCTCCTGGTCTTCCTATGCTTCCTGGCCTGTGTCTCGATCACACTCCCTACCTACACTTTTATCGGAGACTGTGCCCAATCTATGGCTCTTTCTCCCGGCCCCTTCCTTACCACTATGATTCCCTTGTTTTTATCCCATGCATTCTTGAACCCCACCACTGTTTTTGGCACCACCATTTCAGATGGAAGGCTGTTCCAGGAAATTTACCACTCTTTCAGTGAAGACATACTTCCTCACATCTCTCCTGAATCTATCTCTCCTGCTTCACAGCATGTCTCCTTGTTTTTGAGCAGCTTTTCTTCTGAAAAAACTCCCCTCCTGTACCTTGTTAACCCCTGTGAGGTATTTAAAGATCACTATCATCTCCCCCACATTCCAGAGTGTACATATTGAGGTCCTTTAGTCCCTCCTCATAAGGCTTTTGATGAAGACCCTGCACCATTTTAGTTGCCCTCCTCTGGACCACCTCCACTCTATGTCCTTCCAGAGAGTGGTCTCCAGAACTAGATACGGTACTCTAGGTGGGGTCTTACCAGCAATCTATACAGAGGCAACAGCACCTCCCTCTTTCTGCTGGTGATACCCCTCCCTGTGCACCCCAGCATCCCACTTGCCCTCCTTACTGCCTTGTCATGCTACCTGTCCACCTAGCAATAGAACTGTCTGAATTTTTTTACCTTAAAAACATGGGAAATACATTTCAATAGAAAAGGCAGCAGCAATTTGATTTACCGTGGCACTCTGCAAACAAAGATTTGACCTGTCAGAAGGTTTGGGATGAAAAATAAGGAGTGAGCCACACTTTGAGGTCACCATATTTTTCTGGCTTGACAACGATTGTTGAAGCCATATTTCCTCTCTCAACAACATGATTTCTTCTGCTGTTGTTCTTCATATATGTGGGGTGTTGGTGTTGCATAATGGCTGCTTTTGTTGTCTTCACACTGTTATTGGCTGCCCCACAGTAACAATATCTTTTTGTCAGTACTCGGAGATATATTACTTTGTATTTCAGGGGCACTAAATAAATGTGAAAAATTAAATTCAAACAGTAGTTTTTTTTTAGTTATAGTTTTTATTAGAGTTTCTTCACATTTACAACACAAATAACATACAGTATAATTATAATGCAACCAGTTACCAGTTCCTACATATACATATGACTACCTAACAGCAGCGTGTTTGCATTCTAGTCTCATCTGTAATACATATGTCTGCTAACATTTTCAATACTCTGCTGTATAGAAATTGTGTGAGTGTGGTAGATTACTTCAATCAAGAGGCAATATAAGCATTACAGGCCATTGAGGAGGATGGCACAGAAAGTGTCAGTTTGTTATTTATAGCGGGACTGATTCTGTCCAGTATGTGTCTGCTCAGGGAACTGCACTCCTGTCTCATGCTGCATAAACACCCTGGAGAGTCTAGTTCAAGCAGAGTGACGATCGCTGCTTTGAATTAATGTTGAGGTATAAATAGCTGAAAAACAAGGACTGACATGATACATTTTTGCATGAATCCACTCTGGAAATGATTATACTAATTGGCTAGTGAATTCCATGAAAGTTTTTTCGTATCTGTGTTGGCTGATTTGAGTACAGACCAATCAGATTTCAAGAAAGAGGATGATGCCTCTACTGTCATTTACTGACAATAAAATGACTGTTCTGAGCACACAGCAGATATTTTATTGAGACTAAAAGGACTGGTGTGAGTTTGCTAAGGAACACAGTGTGTGTAACCCTGGCTTCTGACTGGAGGAAAGGATCCACATGCAATATAATAAGCAGTAATATACCACTATTCAGTGGCAGCTCCAGGAATTATGGATGGCCGGGGTACAGGCAGGATGCAGAGAGCTTGTGTCTAGTTGCAAAGGTGGATTTAAAATCTGGACTATGTTACCTGCTATATATCATTGCTGGGCACAGCTTGGACGCAGCAGGGTTTTTACAAGGGCATGTGCCCCATCTGGCCTTGGTCTGGAGCTGATAATGGACTAGGGTGCTCACATTACACGTTAGATAGGTAGGACTAGGCAGGGCTATTACATTCCACATTAGACAGGTAGGACTGGGCAGGGCTCTCACATTCCACATTAAATAGGTAGGACTGGACAGGGCTCTCACATTCCACATTAGATAAGTAGGACTGGGCAAGGCTCTCACATTCCACATTATGTAGATAGGACTGGGCAGGGTTCTCACATTCTACATTAGATAGGTAGGACTGGGCAAGGCTCTCACATTCCACGTTATGTAGATAGGACTGGGCAGGGCTCTCACAGTCTACATTAGATAGGTAGGACTGGGCAGGGCTCATACATTTTCTACATTACGTAGATAGGACTGGGCAGGGCTCTCACATTCTACATTAGATAGGTAGGACTTGGCAAGGCTCTCACATTCCACATTAGATAAGTAGAACTGGGCAGGGCTCTCACATTCTGCATTAGACAGGTAGGACTGGGGAAGGCTCTCACATTCCACATTAGATATGTAGGACTGGGCAGGGTTCTCACGTTCCGCATTAGATGGGTAGGACTGGGCAGACACAATAGGCCAAGGGGCCTGTTTCTGCCAGCAACATCTATGTTTCTATGCAGTGTGTCCTTAAAGAGCTACTGAAGCCAAAAAGAAAAGTTTGAAAAACATAATAATTAGGTACAATTCAGCTTGCTTTCCATATCTATTCTATATGGTTCTCTTCATTGTTATTTATTACTGAGTAAATGTACATGAGTACATGATTTTTATCCCTTAGATTTCCTTTAGAGTTTATCTGCCTCTGTAGCCCACTCCCTACTTCAAGTCATAAAGCTCTGTTGTGACATCACAATCTGTTGTCATGGGAGTAACTGTGATGTCATAAGCAGGGCATTATGAACTCAGGTAGGGAGAAAGCAATAGGTATAAAGGAACTCTTCAGGAGCAAAGACCATGTTCTCATGCAAATTACCTCAGTAATAAATAATGGGGAGGAAGAATACAGCACTAATGTGAAATACAAGCTGACCTGTGCCTAAATGTTATGTTTTGTTAAAGTTCTCCTGAAGGCGTCAGCTGCTCTTTAATGCAAATATTCAGAGAACCGTGTCTACTGTTACATGATTTGGAACTTTGTATATACAAGCCAGCCATGCACTAACTGTTTTATGAATTTTTTGTTTTGAAATTGATTTGCCCAGATGACACCCCATTTAATGTTTGTTGTAGTACTATATCTTGCCCATAGCATTGAGTTTGCAGTCACTAAATTATTTATTGTCCTGCAGCTCTGCTAGACGGCTGCCATTTCACTCTGTCTGACTTCTCTGTATATGTTTACACAGTGGGAAAGGCAGTATAGCCTAGAGAGTTAAAGCACCAAGCTGTGAACTTGGATGGATAGTAATGAGGGAATTAGGGAAATGCAGAGTGATCTGTAAAGACTAGAGAGGTGGGCTAAGGTTTGGCAGCTAAAATTCAGTGCCACAAAATGCAAGGTTAGGCTCCTAGTGACAAAAAACAATAAAACAAACAGGAGAGAGTACTGAATGGAAGGGGTTAAACTGAGCACTATGGCAGAGGAAAGGGACCTGAGTGTCATCAGTAGTGACTTCCTAAAACAATCACATCAGTGTAACAAGGCCTGTAGTAAGGCTAGTAGTAGTCGTCGTCTTTATTCCTGGCACCCACCCCCAGAGGCCCAGGAGCAATTATAATAAAACAATAAGCACAATCAGAGTACTCATTCCAACCCCAAATAAATGTTATTTATTTATTTAGAAGAGATTCACCAGGAAAGCAACATGAACTGTAAACAGCTCGTTTCCAGAAGCATCCTGGGGTGTGGGGTTACATAGGAGAGTGACAGACAACGTTTAGGAGAAATAGGGTACAGAATCATACACAGTACAGTAAAAACCAGGTAGCAGGTAATTAAGAACAAGTGCAATGTACAAAATCATATGCATTTCAGTTACAGACCAGGTAATAAAAGCAAGAACATAAGGTAAAACACAGGCTTAAGGTGAGCAGAGCAATAATTGTTATTGGATATAACATTTGACTTATACCAAGTGATAAGCCATGCTTTTTAGTACAATGGGGATAAATTGAATGTAGCCCTTGCTACTGTAAGTACTGTAGATTGGGGAGATATCAGTTAAGTGCTAGATGTTAGGCTGAAAATATACAAAGATAGGGGTGGGGGAGGGTGGTGGAAAGCAATAAATAACAATAAATAGATACCATAGCATACTAAAACTGCATAAAACTCAATAAAACTTCACAGTGTGATGGAAAATGCATTGCATGACATCTCCAAATGCTTGTTGAAATAAATACATTATAAGGCCCCTCTTAAAAGCCTCAACCGAGAGGGGCCTCCCTCAGAGTCCAGGGCAAAGAATTCCAGAGGGATAGGCCCACCATCTCAAAGTTCCATCCCCTGAGTTCTTCTGCTTAGCCCTAGAACCCACCAGGAAGCCCCCCTTGAGTGTGTGAACTGGGGTGTGCTGGTGCAGGAGCTCTGTCAGGTAGTCTGGGCCCAATCTGTGTAGGGCTTTATAGGTTAACAAACCTATCTTAAATGGGATACCTCACTTCACCGGCAGGTGGCAGCCAGTGCAGATCTGGCAGAGCTGGAGAGATGTGCCACAATCTAGGAAGGCCCATGACCACCTGAACAGCTACGTTCTGCAGCAGCAGCTGTAGGCATTGCAGCATACCCCCCCACTAACCCTGAGGTACAGAGCATTATAATAGTCTAACTTAGAGGTCGCAAATGCATGAATCAGTGTGGCCAGGTCCTGGGGAGGGATAAGGGATCTGATCTGGTGGTTATTCCAAAGATGGAAAAAGCCATTCTGGACTGACAGCTGGGCCTCCATTGTCAAACTTTCATCCAGTATGACTCCCAGATTCTTCACCCTATGGGCAGCTAACAGTCCAGAGTCATCAAGCCGAAGCCCAGGCTCTCTTGTGTCAGCCACCAATCCCCCCATTCGGCCCGGCTCAATCACCAAAACCTCAGAGTTCTTGGGGTTGAGTCTCAACCAGCTTGATGCCTTTCAGTTCTGAATCTTTGCTCGGCACCTATTAAACACATTGACAGCACTCTGAGTCCCAGGATCAAAAGACATATAGAGTTGGGTGTCATCCGCATAGCAGTGAAACTCAAGCTCAGAACGTCTAATGACCTTGCTCAGGGGAATCATATAGACCACAAACAACACTGGCAACAGGACTGAACCCTGGGGTATGCCACAGGACTGAACCACCGGGTGCAAGGAACATTTTCCTGACACTACCCTATGGGTTCTATCCCGCAGGTAGGACTCACACCAGTGAATAACAGTGCCGGTGAGTCCAGCATGCTCCCTGAGACAGTTCAAAAGTAGGCCATGGTCCACGGTGTCAAATGCAGCAGAAAGATCAAGGAGAGTGAGAATTGATCATTCTCTATCCCTCACCCTGAGCAGGTCATTTAGCACCCTGACTAGTGCTGCCTCCATGCTGCGTCTATCTCTAAAACCAGACTGGAGAGGCTTATAATTGTTGGAAGATGCCAGGTGTTCCTCAAGCTGCAGCGCAACAGCTTTCTCAATACCCTTCCCCAGAAAGGGAGGGTTAGAGATGGGATGATAGTTCGCCAAGATATCTGGGTCCAGGGATGATTTTTTTCAGAAGGGCTTTACCAGTGCACATTTATGTGCTACTGGAGCCACCCCCTCTGACAGAGAACACGGGACAATCTTGGTGAACACTAGGCCCAGATGATTGACACAACGCACTAAAAGTCATGTCAGGCCCAGGTCCAGATTATAAAATGTCAGCAGCAGCTCCAAGACCACCCTGCAGACCTCTTCCACTGTCACTAATCGAAACTCTTCCCAAGTCAACTGAATGCATTCCTGGCCCACAGGCTGACCTCTGCAGGGCTCAGAATGCCCCATTGGAGTGATTCCTGCCCTGATGGAGGACACTATATTTGAGAAGAACTGAGCAAACTACCCACATTTTGCGAGTGTAACTGCTCTTACGGGGTCCAGGCAGCTAGGGTGGAGAAGCCTGTCTACAGTCCGAAAGAGCTGAGCCAGTCAGTTCCTCCCAGCGGCAATCTCTCTTAACAGAAAATCTGCCTTCTTCCAAGTGATTGCCTTCTGATAGTCTTCATAATGAGAAATCAGAACTAGTTTGTCCTCCCAAGCCTTAGACTTCCTCCAACAATGGTCCAACCTCCGACCCCTGATTTTAAGCACTCTCAGCTCACCATCAAACCATGGTAAGCCGAGACACGACACCAGGGGACATACATGGACTGGTGCTAGGAGGTCAAACATCCCAGTGACAACACTTTTATAGGCAGACACTGTGACCTCTGCACCTCCAGCGCATACTGACAACATTTCTGAGATATCCAGCACCGACATTCATCCTTCAGGTCCAAGCTCTCTTAAAGGTCGGCACTGAACCACCTCCACAGGGGATGGACTACAAGGGGGGGCCCTGAGAAAGAACCTGATCACACAGTGATCTGACCAAATGACAGAGCAATCTCGAGCCTATTAACCTCGCACTCCAGGGAGAATAACTGCTCTAAAGCATGGCCATGTTGGTGTGTCGTGTTGGTAATAACCTATGCTAGGCCCAGAGCTTCCATAATCTGGAGGAAATCTCTACCAAATTGAGAACTTTCATCATTTACCCAGGCATTGAAATCACCCAAGATAAGCCATCTAGGCAATTCCAAGACCAGGTCGGAAATGAAGGTTGTGATTTCCTGTAGAAACTCCCCCTTATGACCTGGAGGCTGGTACAGGAGGAGGAGGATTGTACAACCAGCACCCGGACCACCAAGCACAGCCACACACTCAAATGATCCAGGATCTATCACTGAATGTGCCACTAGGTTCAGTTCAGATTTAAAATAGAGAGCCTGCCCCCCCCTTGCAATCCCTCCTCGGGCAGTGTACAACTGAGAAACCAGCAGGCACTGATGTCTCCAGAACAGGCCAGAGTCATCCTCCAGCCAGGTCTCGGTTATGCACACCAGATCAACAGAAGAAAGAAGCCCCGCTATAATTGCAGTCTTATTCCTCATTGATCTGGTATTACATGACACTGCCTGAAGTGGACAGAAGGAGGAGGCAGCAAGCCCTCCGCCTACCCCAGGGCATCTCATGATCCACACAACCTTGATAGGGACCACTCCCTAATTACTTTCCAATGCACAAGCTCTCCTTCTGCCCTTCCTCACAGTTTTCTCATCCCTGCACCGGCAATACACTACAGCCAGCAGTGTGTGGGTGGGGGAGGAGGGGGGATAGAAGGGACGCAGATCTTTCAGCTAGGATAGAGTAATAAAGCCATAGGGGCTGTTGCAGACAGCACATCTACTGTCAATCTAAAATCAATAAAAATATTCAACCTTCCTCTCAATGTCCTCCCACCCCACAACATTCCACCAACCAAATCCCACCCCAATCCCTAATACCCTACCACCCACTCGCACCACTTCCTACCTCACACAAAACTTAATCATAAAAGGGGTGAAAAATAACAAAGATCAAGGAGAATCCCAAAACAATTCTTAAACAGAATCCTGCAGTATGGAAACTTCCATGGCAGCACCAGATAATATAATGGCATGCTGGTAACATAGGTACAGTCTTTATACTTTCAGACAAAGGTAACGGTAAGGTAAGGTAAAATTTTATTTAAAGACGCCCATTCACGGAGGCTCTGGGTGCTGTACAATAAATTAGCATATATTCAAAATGCATCAACAAAATAACATAATACAATTATACAAATAATTATATAAAAACATTAAATTGCAGCAAGTAATCTATACTTACTCTAATTAAAACCAAAGTTCATCGATCATTAACTTACAACAACAACCCATTAAAGTTCAAGTAGCAATTCAGTATTGTTTGGGACTAGCCAAATGGAGAGTACAACACGTGGAGTATGAATAGATGCAAACCAAGGCAACACTCTCACTATTGCCTCCCCCCCACAACCAGCAAAGTTTAAAGCTGAAAGGAATTAGAGCATAAAGACCAAAGACCAAGAGTTCTCTCACCACCCGTGGGCATTCAGACTTACTATACATAATAAATAGCAGCAATCCAACTCCAGAGATGTGCAGTAAACATGCCAGCACCAATCATACATTTCTCCCCAGTAGCAGCTCAAACGAGGTCCCAGGGCTGTAGTGACCACAGCAAAAACCCATAAACAGTTTGAAATTACAAATAGTCAGCAAAGTACACATCAGCAACTGCTATGCCCAACTAGATGGCAAAATAAGTATGTTCCTCTTCTTCGCTCTTGATATTAGAATGCTGCTAAAACAGAAAATGGGACACAAATTGTGACCCAGCTGGGTCTTCCAACTTCTGGCTCTGAGATACGCACTCCGTGCTCTACAAACTTTCATGTAGTAAGGACAACACAGAATGGAAGCTCCATGTAACAGTTGCTCCTGGCTACACATGCCGATTTACTCGGTATGACAGTGACTCCTGGTAATGGCTCCCAATACCACACCACACTGACAGGCCCTAACTAAAAATAACAAACAGCTGACTGCTAAGCTACCTCAATCAGTGCCCTGCTTACCACTAAACACCCTACTACTCCCCAAGTAACTAAACATAAAACCCGAAAACAAAAAGAGTGCAGAATAAATTCACAAACGGACTATCGGAGTAAAACACAAAACTCACGATAAGGGAATTCTGATAGGATGCTGGGGTGTATCTAAAAAGGGTACTGACAGAAGGAATAAATGCTGGTCAGAGCCAACATGTCTGCTATGCTGTATTAAAGGGACATTGTCCACTTAAAATTATGAAAGTTATAAGTGTGCATTGGAAAATTTCGCTGCAGCCTAGGGGCAGTCCAAATAGTATCCAACAAAAAAATAGAAGAAAACCTCCTGACTGAAATTTGCCATAAGATAACAAAATGATGGTCTAAAGTGCTGCAGCTTTGAACAGACTGTCTGAATTTCTTCAGTTCAGGTAACTATCTAACTAAAAACTCCAACACATACATCCGTGAACACTCATGGTGCAAGGTCGGTACAGAAGGAAAGGATGACCAGCCCAGACTAGAACCACTAACTGAAAATTTCTGTGCACTAATGTACAGCTCCAATATAACAAGTCAAAAGTCACCAGTATAGTTCAAGAAAAAATTATTAATTTTAATCACCGTAAAAATAAAGAACAAAGACCACACAGAAGTAGAATGTGGAGATGCTGCCCACCACACAGACCCCGGTGCTTCAAGTCTACTGACTCTTCCTCTGGGGACATGGCTTATCTGGGGAACGTCACATTTAAATACATTCACCTCATGCAAATTCATAACACATTTTAGACCACATTCTCGTACGTTAAAAGAAATGTAAAAATTAGCTATCCAAAAATCACAGTTTCAACACATCCATTTATGCATTCATAGCAACAAAATGAGGACACTTCTTATGCTCTTCAAAAAACAATTTTCAGGACTTAGTATCAGTTAGTAAATATGCAGGTAATGATCACATTTAAATAGCAGGGTGTCTCTACATCCAAGTAATTCAAAGCCAAATGCATAAATGGAGACAGAAAAAGGAAAGGGAGTGAAAGCCCTGTGAAAATGTAAGGTAAAAATACAAACTTAAACTCTTCGTGGACTAAGTAGTTTGGAGCGCGAACACATCTCTCTAATAACAAAGCTATGGCAAGGCTAAGTAACATAGTGGAGGAGTGCGGTGGCTCATTGTTAACTCAAAACCTACAACAATGGGCAAAAGCCAGAGAAAATGTTAAAGCTGCCCACTTATATCCAAAAGAGATTGCAGAAAATGCGAAGAATTAAACGGCTTCCGCACTCTATGCAATCACTCTTTTGTAAGTAAAACCTTCCCATTAACAAAGCTTTATTAAGCACTAACAGAAGCATGTGGGGCTGTGACTCACCTTGTTATGCGAGTTCCAGAATCTTTCCTGGTTAAATCTCTTTGAAATATTGTTTGAACCCTTTTGTATAATCTTGACTTTGAGACTCCCTGTTTGTTAACTTTGTGCGGTCTTTTGTTTACCTGGTAATTAGCTAGCTTAACTTCTTACGGCACTCCTCAGAATAGCTTTTGTTACTGCTTATAAGCTATGTTAATGGGTAGGTTGGATATTAGTAGGCAGCACTTAATGTTTACTCTGACGTTTGCCCTTTGTTTTAGGTTTTGAGTTAACACTGAGCCACCGCACTCCTCCACTATGCTACTTACCCTTGCCATAGCTTTATCAGAGAGATGTGTTCACACTCCAAACTATTTAGTCAATGAAGAGTTTAAGTTTGTAGTTTTATGTTACTTTTGTACTGGGATTTCATTCCCTTTCCTTTTTCTGTCTCCATTTATGCGTTTGCTTTTGAAGGATATATAGAAGGTATCCAGAGCTATACCATCTAATAAGGCTCCTCCTCCTCAATGACATCAAAAACAGAACTCATCACAATTTTAGAGTGAAAGGATTACCTAGGCACTTCTATTTGTAAAAATACATAATTGTATTCTGAAGGGCTATTTTAAAACCAGATGAATTAAGTAAATATATTGATTAAACCCTTATAAAATGAAGACAAACTGAATCCTTTCATGTTACAGCACCTTTTTTTGCTAATGCAGGTATTCCTGAGGAAAGAAAATAAGTTGTATATAGAACTGTAACACTGATAAAGTCAATTACCGGAAAGTCAGAATAAAATGAAAGATAATTTGTGGCTCATAAACGTCAGCTTATGTCTTTGACAATAGCAACAGTTTGCTGACACAGAGTACCGTGAATTTGCTGACAGCTGGGGGGAGGGGGGAGTGAGCACCAACTTGGTGGGGGTGGGTGATGAGCGCCAACTCTCTGGGTGGGGGGTGTGAATGCACCAGTGTCTGTTGCAGTCAGAGCCACAGTTTGCTGCTCATCAAAACCACGTCTCCAATAGCAGCAGGATTAACAGGAGAAATATTTGTTTCCTATCCCCTTTAAAAGTAAAAACAGTGTTCCGAACCTGGAAGTGAACCAGAAGTGAGTGCAGAGCTAGACTATAGTGTACGGGGGAGGGGGGTGAACAGAACTAGAGCGAATGGCCAGGACCTCATGCACTTGTGCTTCAATTCTACTGTGGAAGGACACAGTCTAGGTATCTGGTCATATGCTTCCATAGCCCCTTCTTCTGTTATGCAATACGTCAGCATGGTGACATCACCATGCAGCTGTTAAAAAGAGGCAGCACCTCTATACAGGTCATTGGTGAGGTTGCATCTGGAATACTGTGCTCAAGTCTGGAGTCCTTACCTAAGAAGGACAGGGACAGGCTGGAGATTGTGCAGCGTAGGGTGACCAAGATGATTCAGGAGCAACAGGGCAGATCTTATGAAGATCATCTGAAGGCACTGAACATGTATTCATTGGAGACCAGGTGAGAGAGGGGGGATATGATAGAGATCTTCGAGTTCCTGAAGGGAATAAATAAGGTGAAGTGTGGGGAACTGTTTAGCAGGAGTAGAGTCAATAACTTGAGATCACAGGTGGAAACTTGGGGGTGTTTAAGAGGGATGTGAGGAAGTTCTATTTTTATAGAAAGGGTGGTGAAGCTGAGGAATAGTCTGCTAGTGGAGGTGGTGGGTGCCACGACTGAATGGTTTCAAGCATGGCTGGGACAGAGTGAAGAGTTTAGTGGTTGCTCAGGTTGGTAGCAAATGGGAGGGGAACAGGGGGCTGGACCGGGAGGGATAAAACCCTGTATGGACAGTAGGTCCCTGGGCAGATAAGAAACTCCAGGCAGGTCAGATGGACCTTTGTTTTTTAATGCCATCATAGTCTATGTTTATATCAAACACAACCAATGTAAGAACCAGTCATTATTGTTGGTTTAGGGGCAGGGTACCGTCTTGACCTTTTATGCTACAAGGATGTTTTGTCAAGATGCTGCTGCTACAGAAGTCAAACCACTCCCAAGACAGTGAATGTGTTTACCTGGGTGTGACAAGGAATTGTTAGTGCCTACAAACTACACTTACCATTGACACCCTCAACTGGTTCCACTGCAAAATAGTTTCGGCCCATGCGCTTTTGGACCAGAGATGAGAGCACTTCTGCTTTGCTGTCAGCCCTTATAACTTTAGATTGTGGACTCAACTTGTAGTAACCACTGTTCAAGGCTTTTTCATGACCTGGGAAACTTCTTGCACACCTCAATTTCCATGTCATTGCAAATAGAATTTGGATTTGACGGCAGATACGGACCACTTGTCCCACCCAGTCTGCCCATTTCCCTACCTAATGGATAAGCTGCAGATCCTAGTTACCCAGCAGCCTACTTCTTTCTACCCCCCCCAGAATTGCCTTATGACTGTCCCATGCATGCCTGAATTCAACCACCATTTTTGATGCCACAACCTCCTCCAGAAGGCTGTTCCATGCATCCACAACCCTCTTTCTGAAAAAATATTTCCTTACATTACCTCTGAGCTGCCCCCCATCTTCAAATTGTGCCCCCTTGTTCTTGCACATCTCTTTTTTTGAAAGATGCTACCCTCTTGGACTTTGTTGATTCCCTTGAGGTACTTGAAAGTTGTTATCATGTCCCCCTCTCCCTCCTTTCCTTGAGGCTATACATATTAAGCTCCTTTAGTCTCTCTTCATATGTCTTCTGGTGCAGACCCTGCACCATTTTAGTTGCCCTCCTCTGGACAGCTTCCATCTTGTCTATGTCCTTGCGGAGACTGGGTCTCCAGAACTGCACACAGTACTCCAGATGGGGTCTCATCAGCTGTCTATACAGAGGGATAACAACGTCCTGTTTTCTACTGGTGATGCCTCTCCCTATGCATCCCAGTATCCCCCCCAACCCTCCTTACTGCCCTCTCACATTGCTTGCCCACCTTTAAGTCATCTGATATGACTACCCCCAGGTCCCTTTCCATTTTTGTTGTTGTTAGTATCTCACCCCCCACTGTGTACTCTTCCCCTGGGTTTTTGTTTCCCAGGTACATTAGCTTGCACTTCTTAGCATTGAATCTAAGCTGCCATACATTTGACCATTCCTCTAACCCTGCCAAGTCCCTTCTCATCCTTTCCACCCCACCTTGTGCATCAATTCTGTTACAGATCTTTGTGTCATCTGCAAAGAGACATACTTTTCCTTCCAGTCCCTCTGCAGTGTCGCTTATAAAGACATTGAAGAGGACCGGTCCTAATACTAAACCCTGCGGCACCCCACTAGTAACCCCCCCCTTTCTTCAGAGTGGACTTTATTTACTATTACCCTATGTGTCCTATTCTCCAGCCAATTCTTTACCCAGGCTTTCATCTTGGGACCCACTCCCAGGCTGGCTAACTTGTATATTAATCTTTTGTGTGGGACTGAGTCAAATGCCTTGCTAAAGTCTAGGTAGGCCATGTCCACAGCCCCTCCCTGATCTACTACTTTGGTCACCCAGTCAAAGAAATCTATTAGATTCGTCTGGCATGACCTTCCCACTGTGAATTCATGCTGCCTTGGGTCCTGTGTCCCTCTGGCCTCTAGGTACTCGACAATTCTTTCCTTCAGAAGTGATTCCATCATTTTCCCTATCACTGAGGTTAAACTAACAGGTCTGTAATTTCCTGCTTCTGCCCTGCTCCCACTTTTGTGAAATGTCTTTATTTGAAAACTATATAATACTGAAGCACAGATTAATCAATTACTTGCAGAGGTCATGGCTGGATGAATTCCACCTTATACAGTAGAATCGGTGCACCCCTTTACGGCGACACCCTGACAGCGAAACAGGAAAAAAGACCATTATGGTGACATTGGCGGTAATGGTCCTTTTTCCATGTTTTGCCTTCCCCCAGTGTTCCGTCCCCTCCCTGGACCAACTCTGACCTGGAGTTGGAATCTTAAAGTCTGGGGGATGCGTGGGAGTGCAGCTCCCCACCGAAAACACCCACAGAACAGGCGGCACAATACCTGCGTCAATATTGTGCCTTCGTGTGGGGGAGGTCGGCATTGTCACTGCCGACATAACTTGGTGCTTCCCAGTAAAATAATGTGTAGGCAGTCCACATATAATTTAATTCAGGCTTGTTTTCATGAGACCAAGTAACATTTTGTCAGACATAACTATTTTAGTGAAGGCTCACTGCCAGGGACACCAGTGAGCAACTGAGAACCAAAGCCTGCTTCCTTGGTACTGTAGCTGGGCGATTTAAAAGTGAGAGCTGTAACTTGCTCCCTGCAACTCAGTGCTCTACAGCACCAAATTCCTCTTGTGATCAAAGAGGCTTGTGTAACCTCATGAGGGCCCTTCCCATGCAATGGAAAACTGCCTCCAGAAGCTGCCACCAGGAAGAAACTGTCCTGCACTGCCCTTGAAGCCATGCCTCCTACTACTCACAGCTGTCAGTCAGAGCTCAGAGTCATGTCTCTTCACTGCCAGGGCCACCTATCAGCAGCCAGGAACTGAAGCCTCCTGCTCTTGGAACCGCTACTAAAGCTTTACCCCATGAGTGGTCCTCCGTTCTGCAGCCCAGAGTGTTAAGGAATGCAGCACAAATGACGTTGGAGTCTGCCTGATGGAGTCAGAATCTGCCCAATGGAGCTGGAATCTGTCCAACAGAGTTGGAGTCTGCTCAATGGAGGCATCTCAATGAATTAGCCAGTCACCAGTCCGGCTGCTTCAACCCTGCTCCTTGCATTTACTCTGGGACACCTACGCTACACAGGCAGGACATTTTAAGGTACTCTGAATTAGTCTTGTGCTCTGAACTCTGAAGTTTAACTGGGGTCTTTGCTATACCTTGTTGCCTGCAGGTAGTACTTACTGTGATTGCCACTAATTGCTTCAGTCCTGCAGCAATTAATGGCGCTCAGTCCTCTCACTGAGTGATTTCTGTGCCTGTATTAATTGTTCTTTGCTAGTCATATCTGGGAACTGCCCACAGAGTGGTGTAGGTAGTAACTTATATTTTGGGGTCTATTGTTGCTTTGTGCATGTTACTGGTATGCCATAACATCCTGAAATCTTACTGAGTCTAGCCTATACCCTATATAGAGTCTGCCCTATTTCTGGTTTTCTCTTGGTGGGTCTGCTAGCCTCTAACTAATTAGCATATTAAGTCAACAGAACACAAAGTATACTGTCAACAAAACTCAGACTCTTTTGCAATAGCAAATGGTTTAAAGCAAGGATGCATTCTGGCGCCTCTCCTGTTCATCCTTTTCTATGCTGCTATGATTAAGGAAGCCATGTCAAAGACTCAGTCCAGGGTCTACATCATACCTCTCAACCTTTTGTCCCCCAAATGTGGAACATTGCCTGTCAAAATGTGGAACAAATGGGCAAAATGTGGAACACTTAGTCAAATCTTTACCAATGAAGCTCAAAGCACTATTAAACTGTTGCATTTATGTTCAGAAAGTCTGTTATTAATTGAATAAAATATTTTTTGCATCATTTACTATGGATTTTTGCTTTAAAATGTTGACTTTGAATGTGGGACAAGTCCTCACAATGTGGAACAGGGAGCTTTTGTGAAGTAAAATGAGGAACATTCCTCGTAATGTGGTACAGTTGAGAGGTATGGTCTACATTAGTTTCCGGACATCAGACAAACTATTCAGTCTGCACCGGCTACAAGTGAGCACCTTGGCACTGGAAGCACTAATTTAAGAACTTCTTTATGCCGATGACTGTATTAAGTTTGTGCACACAGAGAGTGACTTCCAGGAAATGTCTGATCACTTTTCTGCAGCAGCAACAGCATTTGGCCTGCTAATCAACCTTAGCAAGACAGAGGTTATGCATCAAAGACCACTAAATGATACGACTTCAGCTGCTGAGACCAACATCAACATCAATATCAATGGCATCAAATTGAAGGAAGTGCCATCTTTCATGCACCTCAACAGCATCTGGTCTAATGATGTGCTCATAGAGAAGGAGATAGGCACTCACTTTTGTAAAGCCAGCACCAACTTTGGCTGTGTATACGACAGAGTTTGGAGTGAGAGTGGTCTCAGACTGTCAACAAAAGCCAAAGTATATAAGGCAGTCATACTGACTGCACTTCTTTATGGCTGTCAGACCTGGACACTCTATAAACATCATATAAAGGAGCTTGAGTCTTTCCACGTGCTGCACTTAAGAAAAATTCTCTGCATTAAATGACAGGACAGCTGTCCTACCTTCCCTCTTTAGCCTCTCTAACCCACTATTTATTATATACTTTTGACTTGAGAATCCCACACTGTTATCAATTCCAGGTACTGTTTCTTATGTCATTTCTGCTACTGTTATCATTAACTAAATTGTATTTATCCTCTCATGTATTTTATCAATGTATAGTTTTAGTTATACTGTTGTTTTATGTCATTTCAGTTTACCTTAATATTCCAGTGTCTGTATGTTACCCTTCCACCACTGACATGGAACCTTTGTAAACGAGCACCTGTGCTCAAAGGAGTTAATCTGAGATCAAAATAAATAAATAACTAAATAAACAAACAGGACAAAATCACCAACTCTGAAGTCCTGCAGCAAGCTCAAACAATCAGTCTTGAAGCGCAATTTATCAAGGCTCAGCTTAGATGGACAGGTTATGTGCTCTGAATGGATGACAAAAGGCTGCCAAAACTTAACCTTTATGGAGAGCTGAAATTGTGTGAATGCTCCGTGGGTGGACAGAGGAAGCCCTACAGGGACACACTGAAACACTCACTGACCAAATGTAACATCAATGCCAGTGACTGTGAGGTGATGGCTCAAGACGGATCACTATGGAGACCCACTGTTCAGGACCGAGTCACAACATTTGAAAGTTAATGTGTGATGGCAGCTGAAGAGATCAGAAAAGTAAGGAAAGCTGCTTCTCAACATCAAACAGCAGCTGCATTGGGTTTCACATGCCCTGTATGTGGACGTGTACTGTATGTGCAGTATGCAGCGAATTCATCATCCACATGCGAATACACAACTTAACCAACTAACTTGATCTCCTCTAGGGCAGTCATCGTTAACCCCAATGCGACAGCCAACAACAGTATACTGGGTAACCTATTTCCTATCTGGGTATTACCTTATTTATAGCTTCAGCACAAAAGTTTAATTATAGCTAGAGATCTGCGAAGTTGGCAAGCTTCGCTCCGCAAAATAATTTGTGAAGTTTGCCAAATTCGCGAAATGCTGACTTCGTGAGATTTTTGACATGCAATGTGTCACATTTTCAGGAGAAGTTATGCAAATTCACTAGTGAAGTTGTAACTTCACCATACCTTAGCCTTAACTTTGCCCGACTTTACCTGAAAAAGTGACATTTCTCCAGGAAAACTCTATGCGAAATGACATTCATGAAGGCGAATTTTGCAACTTTGCCGAAACTCCGTGACAAAGTTAAATTTCACAACATATCTGTAGCATTGATCTGTTGTATTGCTGTATAGCTGTATGACTGTTGGTCCGCTTTTCCTGTAGTTGCCTGTTTAGTTAGCTAATTAGATATCCTAGTTGCATTCTATAATGGTATACCCATATTTCTTTTTCTGGTTATGGACATAGCTTTTTTCAGTATTGATCAGTTGTAGTCTGTGTTAATTCAGTGTTAGCTTGTTGCTGCTGCTAATAGTTAAATATCAAATATTCTATCAGCCTTATTCATGGTTTCTGTATAGGGATAGGGTACAGAGGGGAGACAGTAAGTTGTGGAGGCTGTGGGACCTGTAGGGATATGCTTTGGAGGAGGCGACACTGCCCCATCTGCAGGACCTTGGTGGAGCTCCATGCTCAGCTGGTGGCAGCAAGAGAAGAAATATTTTAGCTGCATCACAAGATCCCCTACTCCCAGAGAGGCCCACTGATCCAGGGGGGTGGAGAGTGATGGTGAGAGGGGTTGGAGGCAAGGTTAGCCACAAGGAGGTTGTCTAGCGCAACACCATTCAGACAGTGAACCACTTTATACCCCTACAGGAGGCTCAGGTATCTGACTCTGCTGAGGGGAACTCTGAGTCAGTTGGAGGAAAGGAGCAGGACAACATGGTGGGGGGATAAACAGAAGTAAGTCTACCAGGAGATTCTTAGTGGTTGGCAGCACAATGATAAGGGGTGAGGGGGTTGAGGAGGGTGGGGAGGGTTGGACGGAGAAGGATGGTCGTGCCTTCCTGGTGTATCAGCCATCTGGGATTTAGACAGGATAGGGAGGATGGCGGGGGGGGTAGCTGGGGGTGCTGGTACACCTAGATACCAATGATCTGGCATACCAGTCACTGGAGATGGTGAAGCAGAACTTTCACAAATGGGGGGACAGATTGATGGCACATGCCTCCCTGGTGTTTTCTGAGGTTCTCCCCGTGTGGGGCATGGGGGGGGGGCCGAATGATGGAATAAGGAGGAATGAAATAGCAGAGTTTAATGGGTGGCATAAAGAATGGTGTCAGGAGAAGGGGTACCATTTTGTGGGGGACTTGGGGGGACTTCTGGGACAGGAGGCTCGTCAAAGGTGATGAATTCCACCTGACAAGAGAAGGGACCAGTGCACTGGGGCAGAGGTTTTGCATCTATATTGGACAGTTAAACTGACTGCGGGAAGGATTGAGACTAGGGGAACCATGGTGATAAGAGAGAGGAAGCGGAACCCAGCTATTACTCCCCCATATCTGGGGCTTGTAGCACCACAGCAGATAAAAATATGGTTGAGGTCCAAATTGGGCTAGGGGAAAGGACAATAGAGAGGAGGATCGCAAAGTGTGAAATCACCACAAAAAACAAGAAACTAAAAAAGACCAGGGAAGAATAAGGAAGAAAGACAGGTAAATAGCAAAAGGAGTTCAGGAGTTAGATGGAAGTGGGTCTATCTTAATCCCAGGAGCTTGGGCAATAAAATCAGCAAACTCCAGGCAATGATGGCAGATACTGAGATGGACCTTGTGGCTATCTCAGAAATGTGGGCCTCAGAAAATAAAAAAGCTTGGACCTGACAGTCTCTGGGTACACAATGTTCGGGAGAGATAGAGGAAAAGGTAGCGGGGGCATAGTCCTTTATATCAGGGATGGCACTGAGGCTGTGGAAGATGGGTGCATCAAGGGTAGTAATGAGGAGACAGAATCACTGTGGATGCAGCCCATGGTGGCCTCAGGCAAGAAACTACAGTTGGGGGTGATCTATAGACCACCAGAGCAAGGGGAAGAGAGGACAGGGAGCTCTGGGAAGAATTAAAAAGGGGAGTGGCAAAGGGGGGACGTAGTGGTAATAGATGATTTGAACCTGCCTGATATCAGCGGGGATGTTCCAGCAGCCAGGAGTACCAGAAGTCAAGGCTTACCAGATACATTGCAGGACTGTCTGCTGGTACAGCTATAGTATTTAAGGAACCCATCAGGCAGGCTGCCATTCCTAATGTGGTGCTCACCAACTCAGAGGTGGTAGAAGATGTGAGAGTAGGGGAGCCACTAGGGAGCAATGACCATAACTCCATTTGGTTTAAACTGGCCTTAGGGACTGGACAACCCCAGTCTAGAGCTGAGATTCTTGATTTCAGAGGGGAGGACTTAAACAGGTTGATGGAGTTGGTACAGGACTAGTTAACTGGGGTAGAGAGCACAGGAAGGGTGGAAGAGAGATGGGGCAATAAAGAGGTCATTCTTGAGGCGTCAAAGTTAAGCATAAGAACTGTAACTGAAAGTAACAAGTACAAGAGATCATTATGGTTCTCGGTAAGGGTCAAGGAAACAGTGAGGAGCAAACAAAAGGGATTCACCAGGTACAAAGAAAATCATGGGGGGGGTTGGAGAATGGGGAGAATACATACTGAGATATAAGGAGGCAAAGAGGGTGGTTAGGGAGGTAAAAGCAGACACTGAGCCATGTATTATGAGGTAGTCAAGAGCAGAGAAAAACAAGTCTTCCAGTATATTAGGGAAAAAAGGGAGATAGGAGGAGGAGGACTTGTTAGGCTGTCTGAGATGGGCAGTGTGATAGAGGATGTTGTGCAAAAGGCTGCTGTCCTTAATGATTATATTTGTTCTGTCTTCACAAGGGAAGACAGCGGGCCCTTGCTAGAGAGTGGCAAAAGTGGCCACAAAGGGGGTTCTAGAGATGGTGCAGACTGCATTTACCGATGAAAGGATCTGGAAAGAGCTAGCAGCTCTAAAGATAGATATGGCCCTGGGACCAGATGGGATGCACCCAAGGGTGCGCAGGGAACTGGCAATGGAACTGGCTGAACCCCCGGTAGTACTATTCAGTTGCTCATTAGACAGAGGAAGTTCCAAAGGACTGGATGGTGGTACACATAGTACAGCTCCATAAGGTGGGGGACAAGGAACAAGTGTGGAACTACAGACCTGTCAATCTTACCTCTGTAATAGAGAAGCTGATGGAGCCACTGGTCAAAGAGGACCTTGTGGACTACCTGGAGAGCAATGGTCTTCACGATAGTAAACAGCTAGAGACATAGTAAAATGGGTAGGAAACTGGGTAAAGGGGAGCCAACAAAGGGTTGTGGTTAACGGGGTCAAATGAGAAGAGAGGGAGGTCACATGCGGGGTATCACAGGGATCTGTTCTGGTCCTGGTCCTTTTCAATATGTTCATCAGTGACACTGGAGAAGGAATCCAGGGTAGGTTGTGTCTCTGCAAATGCCAGTAAGCTCTGTGGGAGGGCCAAGGGTGGATAGTGATGTGAGAATCAGAGAAATACAGAGTGACCTGCAAAATCTAGAGAGGTGGTCTGAGGTTTGTCAATTGAAATTCAATGCCAAAAGTGCAAGCTGATGCACCTAGGGAACAAAAACCCCAGGAAAAGGTACTGTATGGATGGGGTAAGACTTAAGACTATGGCTGTGAAATGGGACCTAGGATTTATCATTTATGGCTCCCTTAAACAATCAAGCCAGTGCAACAAGGCCTATAGTAATGCAAATGGTATGTTGGGATGTATCGGGAGGGGTATTTACAGCAGAAGAAAAGAAGTAATTCTACCTATTTATAGATCTTTGGTGAGGCCACACCTGGAGTAGTGTGTCAAGTTCTGGAGTCCTCACCTCAGGAAAGATAAGGACAGGCTGGCGACAGTGCAGTGAAGGGTGAAGAAGATGATTCAGGGCCAACAGGGCAGGTCTTTCAAGGATCCCCTCAAGGCACCAAACTTGTTCTCACTGGAGATCAGATGGGAGCATGGAGATATGACAGAGACCTTCAAGTTCCTGAAAGGAATAAACAAGGTGAACTGTGGGGAATTATTTAGCTTGAGTACCAGTTTGAGGTCATGATGGCACAAGTGGAAACGGACAAGAAGAAGGTTCAAGAGGGATATGAGAGAGTTATTTTACAGAAGGGGTGGTGGGATCACGGAACAGTCTACCAGCTGAGGTGGTGGGTGCCAAACCATTATTGGTTTCAAGCATGGCTGGGACAGAGTGAAGGGTATAGTGGTCACTCTGGACAACAGTGACTGGGAGTGGAATAGGGGGTGGAGAGGGAGGACTAGAAATCCATATGGATAATAGGTCCCGGAGTTGGATGGGGAACCGTGGGCAGACTAGATGGACCATCAGTCTTTTTCTGCCGTCATTGTCTATGTTTCTATGTCTGCACTGCAGCTTTAACAGTACTGGAGACCCTGCCTGTGACCACAGCTGTACTGCAAATACAATATTGAATGACAAAATTGCAGTCAGAAAGTCATACATATAAAGTGATGGAAAGCAGAAACAGTTTCTTCTTTCATGGCCATTTGATATGGGACTGATCGATAAATTTTCCAAGTTAATCATCTTGTACCACATTCATTTTCAATGAGATTCAAAGATGAATGTGGAAAATCACAAAGCGATTTAATGTTAATTTATTCATTGGAGTTTTAAAGATAATGAAATGAAGCTACATTTTGTTCAGATGAATATTCAAACCACATGATTGTATCTTTGTATCATAATCCCTCTCCCCATCAAGTAATCCACATTTAAAGAGTTAGCAGCAAAAACATAGGATACAAAAATTGCTATTAATTTTGAAAAATAGCTACCAGTTACTTTTTATCTGAGAAGTATTTTTTCCTTTTTCTTTTGTTCATCTGGTTTTATGGACATGTGCATTAGAATTGCCACTAATGTGCATGCCCAGATTCACGGCTTCAGCTTTAATACCCAAAATAAAATGTGTTTGAGCACTAGGTTTTCAATGGAAAGTACTTTAAATGGATCAGTGCCATGCAAGGTATGAGCTGCATGCTTTTACTACTATGGGACACCAAATGTCAAACTCGCTCATGAACGAGTTTACTTGCGGCTCGGCGCCATTCTTGCTCATGGGGACATGACACACGGATTTTAAATGGACCACTCTGAATGTCATTTTATTAACAATTACAAATGTAGCCCCCAGGCCACTTCTTTAACTAGTGTGCACACCCCCCATTTATTGTAGTGCTCACTTAAATTAAATGTCTGGAAACACTGGTGCCCATATACTGGCATACCAATTTACGTTGCTAAAAAGTAGGCACAACCCTTGGCATTAGGATGTATACATGGCTCATTTTCTAGAAGAAGAGGGGTGGGGTACAGAAACAAACAACTTGAACCTTGTGTAAATAACACAACCCAGGTCCTGGGTGGAGGCAGCTAGGCATATACTTGATCTAACTTGCTGAGGGGGCCCCAGTAAATCCACACAACCAGAAGCAATAATTGGAATGTCCATAACAGTGACTGGGATTGTGCATTATGGCTTTATTCAACAGATGGAAAGTAAAAGCTGAAGTGGACCCCCAAGGGTTGGTCCAGGCTGGACAGGTAGAGTTCCCCTTGTATGCAGTACAGTTCATGAATAACAACGGAAACATCTTATTCCCAAATTCCCAAACATACATTTGTGGACACCGGGCCATGCACATCTTTCTTTTCCCATGAGTGCTATTTAGTGGATCTAAGCCACACACTCAGAACTCTTCTTGGACATAGGTGCAATATGTGGAACTCAGTCACACACCTTAACCTGCAGCTTGGCCCTTGCTCAGGTAAACACCCTGGTGCCCTTTACAAACCAGGAAGCTCTGCCTCGTAAGTGCTTAGATGGCGTTCCTCCCACCCTTGGCCCCAACCAACAGTCTCTACCATTTTTCAGGGTTACACCACTGAAACCCCCATTCCCCACTGAAATGCTAGCGGTCCCATTCTTTAACTTGTCACAAACTGGAGTGACCAGAGAAAATAAACTGCACTCACTGGGGTCCACAGTTTAGCTTCACTTCTCTCACACTGGTGAGACTAGGGGCACTGACAGGTGCAATCCAGCCTCATCTATGGGTACACACACCCCAGACTATCCTGTCCCCTAAGAACTTGTGGAGATCTAGTCTCCTTGACAGTACTCACAGGAGTAGTTCCGTTCACAGAGCATGGAACAACGAAAAAGGAAAGGCACTCTTCTGGGTAGCCGATCCAAACAATCTATTTCAGGTCCTATCCAAGGCAGCTGAAAACACCACAGAACATTCAAGGGATTTCCCATTGAGTCCACTGAAAACAAGCAGATCCTTCCACTTCACAGGGAGCAGAAATTCAGGAAATCCTGCTGTAGCCTTGTTTCCACCACTTCAGCTGGAAGCTGAAAATGACACTCTACTAAGGTGAGAAATCCTGGGCCCTCTCTCAGAGCCCCCTGGCAGTCCTTCTGCCACTCTCACCTCCTCACTCCACAACACTCTACCTAGAACTGAGCATTCTAAGCTCCCCAGAGCAGCTATCCACACATTGTGGCTTATGCTGCTGTGAGAGTTCTAAATGACCTAATCATTCTCCCCTCAGGCCTAAGTAAACAATAATGTCATTATGTAAGGAGACCCTAATGAATTACTTACCAGCTGCCTGCTACCTTCCTAACAATAATACTGATAGGATTCTAGTAACCCCAGGGACTGGGTGGTTACACAAATATTCTTGCTGGGATTTGAAAATCTTTTTCCACCAATACATTACATGATTACAGTGCTTCCCAGACATGCATTTAGTGTAGACAATATGAAATTGCCCTCCAAACCTGACAGTGTCCCTTTAAGGATGCAACAGCCTGCCCAGTTCTGACCTTATCTGCAGAATTAAGTTTGAGATATTGTCTTATTACCATTTCCAAGACATCAAGAAACTATCATTGAAATTTAGTGTCATGTCCACCCGTTTCCATGGGACAAGGTTTTCCAGCTCCCTCTTAAATTACATAAGCAAAATCAACCTTCAAATTAGCCTGAATATTACTCACACTACAAAAAATAAATATATTCTGGAGAGCTTGTGACTATTAATATTCAGCAGCGGAGTACAGCAGAGTGTTCCTTTCAGTTGTTCCTAGTCACATAGAATAATACATGAGGTAGTGTGTATAATGAGAATTTTACACAGACCCAAGGTGTAGGATGCTACATAAACCCTGCGAACGAAGCTTGAGTGGTTTATACAAGCATCCAACACTAAGGGTGTGTATAAAATTAAAGTTTTACACACTACCCCATGTCTTGTTCTATATAACTGCTAGGTAGCATTTTCTCACCTTGAAAACACTGCTCAACAATTATAGAAAACAGTGGTTCCAGTAGCACAGTCATGTTTTAGTGTGGTTTCCCTTTTGCCTTTCTCCACTTTTTTGTACGATTACCGTGAAGTTAGACATAAGGGGTCAAGTTGATAGAATTAACCAATATTAACTGGAGGTCCTGAGAGTTACTGATTGACATGCAGAGACATGACAGAACATGAAACAGACCACCACTGTACAAAGCAAATAAAGGTCTTCCTGGTCTTGATGATTGCCCCGTCAGTAATGCACCAGCTCTGGTAGACATCCTTTCTGGGAAGACTTACTGTATGTACTGTACTGGGCTGGGGCAACATGGATGCCTAGGCCTCTCTATAATGAGGCTTAAGAGTACTGTAAATATTACAGCAACAAGAACACAAAATGGTACCAGCTACCTCTCAGTTATGAGAAAGCTATCCTCCACCTATAATGCTGACAAGCTTAGGATTTTGTATACAAAAATATTTATTTAATTGGCTTAGAAAGATATTCAAACAGCACAACATAGATACACTCACATGAGCCCATTGCACAAGTGGTCAGAGGAAAAAATGTTAGCTGTCAAACCTAATATTTCATACCAGGGGGCGCTTCCTCAGAGAACGTTGGTGTAGTTCATACATGCAGAGACATTGTGATGTAATTAATACATTTTAATGTTTGGTAAAACAAAAATATGGAATTTTGAGTTTTCTTGACACCTCAAAACTGACTTCCAGTGGCGCTACACAGGTTAGACTCCGCCAAAATATTATTTACTTAAAATCACAAATGTAGCTGCACCAGTGACACGCTGTCCCAGCACTCAGGCACAAGGGGAACAAGAGGAAAAAAGTGGCACCAGCTACCTCTTAGTTAAGGGGAAGCTACCCCTACATATAATGAAGACAAGCTTAGGCTTTGGTATAAAGAATATTTATTTAAGCAGCTTAGAAACATATTCAAAAAGCAACTTTTGATATAAATGAAAGCCACCACTTAACTAATAGGGCCCCTATTAGTTAAGCAGTAGTTTTCACTTATATCAAAGGTTGCTTAAACATATATAAAGCTGTTTTGAAAATTTACCCCGTAGACTTCAATAGGGTGTGCCTGCACTCTCTCCCTAGTCAGAGGCTACAAAACATCAGAGCGCAGGGGTGGAGCCGGCAGACCAGGAAGTGCAAGGGATTGGCTGGCTGGCTGTTCAGCTCAATTTACAATCCCTTTGCTTCCAAAGAGGACAACTTTAGAAATGCTAATTTATTGCTCAAAATACGTTCACCAGCATCAGGTGAGCGGCTATGGCATTAAGAACGCACCCCCTTATCATAATCAAATTGCTTTTGAACACAAATAAAACACAGTCTATGTGTTTTGGAACAACCTCTAGATTAAGGCTTTGTCCAACCTCCCTATCTATTGTATGTCATGATGGCACACTAGTTCCCACTGTAACTTCCTTCACCTACCTTGGTATCATCCTGGACCCCCTCTCTTGACTTCTTGCCTCATGTGATGGGTGTCTGTAAAGCTATTAATTCCATGCTGGGTGTATCATATAAAGTAAGTCATAAGCTTACTCCATAAAGCTTGTCTGATCATTGTCCGTGAGATGCTACTCCTCAAACTCGTTTATGGGCCTCCTTCATTCTTGGCTGCTTCCAAATCTACACTTTATAGGTGAACTTATAACAATATTTGCCGATTTGCACTGTCATCTCGATGACATACCTATCATTGCTCCATGTATGCCAGGCTTGGTTGGCTTCCCCAATCATCTCTACATATTATAACCACAAGCTTGGTGATGCAGTTATTAGCACTTTGCATGCCTATGTGCCCTTATCCCTGGTTTCAGTCCTCAAGCAAGCTCAAAGCACATACTCCCTGAAGTCTGGTGAGCAGCTGTCTTGCCTGTCCCAAAACTTAGTACAAAGACAGGTGAAACTTCATGCTGCTTCAAGGTTATAGAACTCAGTCCCTTCTGAACTCTGTCTATGCCCCTCTGTTGCTTCATTCCGTAGCAGGTATCATGAATGCCTACTTAAAGTGGGGAGCTGCTCTTGCCCTTAGGTTTCATTGGCACCATCTCATAGATAACTGTGGTGTTACCAGTGCCTTTGTAACAATATATTCATATGACCCTTGCGAAATTTCAGATATTATGTATTATTTTATGTCATTCTGGACACTGTTTTTTAACTGCTAAACCACTATGTATTGATTATCTCTTTGTGCTCACTGTATATTGCGATATCGTGTTGTCATTTTGTTAGTAATCTCCCAGATCACACCTCAAAATAGGCATTTGATTGTCTAGTGCATTTTATGTAGTAAAGAAAAACTAAATGAATGAATGAATAGTAATGTTGTTAGTGTAGTAGTGTTGTAATTTGGTTCTGCATCCTTAAATGGTTGGTGTTAGGGCATTAGTATAAATTACATATGCAGCAGGGATTAGGTTGCAGCTGGTAAACTGCACGAGTTCGGTGTGGTTGCACTAGAGTGAGCAGGTTATGGTTGTATGGTTATAGTTGGGCCTGTTCCTTTAAATAAGTATCCCTGACTTTTAGCTGCCTGCACTTCCCATGTGATCTGTGAGGGTGAGCTGGAAGCCTAGGCTGTGCTTCCTGTATTTCCATGTGATCTGACTCAGACTCGGAAGCCTAGGCTGTTGATTAGATGCCATGTGCTGTAACCCAGGTGCACTGAAGCATAGTTGATGGTGTGGGAGCAGAGTTTGAGTCTGTCCTATGTTTGGTTCTACATTCCAGATAGGTAAGTGGATATTTTATTAGCTTTCAGAACAATGTTTGTAGAAGGTTTGCCAATGATTTACAAGACTCACTGGATTGTCCGATACCTTTTATTGGATAAACATATGTCTTTTACAGAGATGGCACAGTGCACAAATGTTTGGACAGGTCTCTTGGGGCTGCGGGTAGTGGTGCCCACATCATTTATGCACATTTTATGCCTCATAACGCTCGTTTTTTTTCCCCTCAAAAGTCCCCAAGATACTCACTTATGAGGCCCCAGGAGTCCATAGACTGAGCCATGTTCCCAAGCTCACACATCTCGTAATGTAAGAATCTGTAGAACGCAGGGGCATGCTCCACTGGTTTCTATGGAGCTGTGTTTTAAAGAGCCACTGATGCCTCAAAAATAACTTTGCAAAACATGATATCTGGACACAAAGCAGCTTTAAATTTCTCATTAACTTTGTATTTCTTATCCCCATTATTTATTACTGAGGTCATATGCATGAAAACAGGATTGTCGTTCCTTGAGGGTTCATCAGCTCCTATTGCTTCTTCCCAACTTGATGTCATATTACTCTGCCTGTGACATCACAGTTGTTTCCATGTCAACAGACTGTGATGTCACAACACATCATTATGATTTCAAGTTGGGAATAAGCCATAGAGACAGATGAACTCTAAGGGATATAGGTCTTTTTTTGTGGGAATGTCTTCACTAATAAATAATGAAGAAGAGAAATATGTAGAAATATATGAAATAAAAACTGAACTGTGTCTGAACATTATGTTTTTTGAAGTTTTCCTAAAGTTGTTAGCTGCTCTTTAAGCTAGAATTTTAAAGGTTTTAGAGGGTGAATTCAAACAAATTACAGCGACCGCTCAAGTAACAAAGGCCTTGTTAGTTGAGTGGTGACTGTAATTTGTTTGAATTCACTCTTTGAAACATTAGAAATTCTAGTTAAACACATGGCCCCATAGAAACCAATGGAGCATTCCCCTGCGCTGTACAAATTCTTACATTACAACATATGCGAGCGCATGGGCATGGCTCACATTCATTTTAATAGGGACCCTCAGAAATTTTCCAGGGACTCCCACTTTTGGGTTGCAGACCCCCTTTTATTTTAAGAAAGTCACGGACAACCAAACTCTACCAAGAGCCCTGTTTTGGAGTGCAACAGGTCCCTTTGTCAGAAGCAATAGTATATGGCTGTTGCGCCTGACAAAGGGAGCTGTTGGGCCCCAAATGCTTGTGTACTGTACCATCTTTGTACAACAAAATGGTCCAATAAACGCCAGGGCCAGATTAACCATTGGGCAGAAGGGGCACTCGCCCTGGGCCCCCAAGTTTGAGGGGCCACCTAAGTTTTCTTTTTCTGTTTTTTTTTTTCCGTTTTTATTTCCCTTTTTCTCAGATCCCAATACTTTATTAACCTCGGGGTACAGCCCAGTCGCCATCTGTTACTCAGTTTTGTTGCATTATCATTTTTTTTGTTTTCCCACTACATGCGCCCCAACCAGCCAATTACAGGGCTCTGCCTCAGGTCTGTGCGTGGTCACTTCATGAGGTGACATGAAGCTTAACATTCTCTTGCTGCCATACGCCAGACTTATTCCCTTTCTCCAGCCACTGATTCGCTTGCCATCATCAAGAAGAGACCATCCACAGCATCACGTACTATCGAGCCTGCTGCCTGCCAGGCCCACAGGTTGATGAGTCAGTCGGGGATCAGGGTCGAGTGTCGGTTGACCACTACCAGTCTACCACCAGTGGCTGTCATCGAAAATCTTGTTAAAAAAAAAAAAAAGTAAATAAACATAAAGGCTTTAAAGTCAGGGTTAGGCTGCCAATGCATGTGCAGTGAACAAAGGTGGGCCAGCACCGTTGACGGACTCAGTGACTGTCTTCTTGTCTGACAAGAAAGCTGAGGGTTGAGGTCGGAGTGGTTGTCAGACAAGTCTGATAGATTTGTATAAATTATAAATTTTTGCACAGTCACTCTGTTTGAGGAGGTGAGGAGCGAGTGCCAGCAGCAAAGTGGAGACGGACCCAATCCATTCTAGCCAGACCACCACAGTGCCTTGCTTGCCTTCTTGACTTTATTAGCAGGTTCGTTAAAAAAAACAAAAAAACAAGAGCAGAGCCAGAGGCGATGAACTTGAACAGATTACCAAATGTTTTTATTTAAAAATAAAAAAATGATGTGAGGGGATGCTTGACAATCCCACCATTTGTAAACATTACTACTGTATTTACACTTGTATATAGTCACTCTATAAAAATGTATATACAGTAGTATTGCTCACAGCACCCCCAAAACTATACACACACAACTATTTTATTTTTCTGGGCTGGGCTGGCTACATGCCTGCACTGGTGCAATCTAGTCAGAAATCAAATCACTTGAGGAAATGTTTCAATAAACCTCCTCATATTATGAACATAGTAAACTGCCAGCAGATACAGGCCTCGTGGTCCATCATGTCTGCTCGATAGTACAGCACAGAGGTTAGACTCCTGATGCCCCCCCACCCTTTGCCCTCCCCTTCCCCCTTATCTTCTCACTGACTAGTATCTTGCCCTTAATGCGAACATACAAAACAATGTAAGTTAATACTGTTAGGGAACACGGGTAGCATTTCATTTCAAAAGACAGAATTTCTGTTTGTTGCTGGAGTGATGGAAAGAAGAGCTGCATGCATTTTAGATCCTTATCCTTCCACTCTGCCCATTTATCTGACAGCACGCACACAGTATTAACCCTTATGCCCACTAAACCTATGGGAGTCCGTGCAAGAGGAAACTGTGTGAGCTATGGTTGCTTGGGTTGGGGCAACCTGGCAAAATAGGTAACTAATATATGATGCAGCACACAGAGCATGAACATCAGTGGGCCAAACTGAGACAAAAGAGTACCACCCTCACATCACCACCAACCTCTTATGACTCTCTCAGTGTCAAATGAGTGTCTTTGATTAACTAGAAATCCTATAGTTAAATAAAAAAAATTGAGTGATGTAAATTCTGTGAAAAACAAAAAGGGCTAGCTAGATTGTGGTCAATATTCGTGGTGGTGGTGGTGGCAGTCTAGAATGGCATTCAGAGTAGCTGGAAAACCATTTTAAGTCATCAAAAATTGTTCAGCTTTTGGGGGCCACCTAGGTCCCCAAATCCCCGGCCTATTGGTTAAGTCACTGGGGGCACCACAATTTAAAATTGCCCAGGGCATCACAACTAGTTAATCTGGCCGTGATAAATGCTATCAAACTATTCAGGGACTCCTGTTTTCAAGGGATCAATATAGCTAGAAATCACTTTTTACTAAGCCAATGGTTTAGTGATATGTATATATATGTTTCTTCTCTTGTGTAGAATTGTAGTTTTGGAATATATTTTCTGTTAGTACTGGGTGTTGATTTATTTCTGGTGTGAGCAGTGCTGAGGCTTTTTGGGTTTGGATTTTGAGTAAGAAGTATGTTTTTTTTCAAAGTCATTGGATGGATTGCCTTTGCAGTTTGTGGCGTCATGTATTTTTTTTAATTTTATTTGCATGATTTCTGTTCCATGTTGCTGTGTTGTTTGATTTCCAGTGTGATCTTTTTGGCCCTGACAGATAGTGCTCTTGGTGAATGAACTCCTATCATATCATCTTGGCCAGGATATGTGCAAGGTTCATACAGAGTATCCCATTGAAAGGCTACCATGACTAGGGTGCCAGAATGTGGGCGTCGGCATGAGGGCATATGACATGTGAGTGATCAGTATTTCTGACTGCTGGCTAATGTCAGCGTCCTTGTGTGGGCATGTTCTCCCTCACAATTTGTGCCACCTCGGGGGGTGTTTATTTAAATATGAGTGGGGTGCGGGGGGAAAAGACTCCCTTAGAAAATTACTGTGAGACCATGAAGGGATGATTGCAGCCTGAGGTGTGTGATCTGGGTTGGGGAGGCGACTCAATTGCTTGTCACACATCTTGCTGGCACCCTTTTGCCTGTGCTCTTTTTTTATGTAGTGCAGGTTTTTGGCACACTGGTGTGGGTGATCCATAATGCAGTACCATGTGACAGGGTCCTGACCAGTGAGGAGCCAGAATTGACCAGACCCCATTTTATAAATAAAACTAATGCTGGTGGTAATGTTAGTGAATTTAGAAAAATGTCAATATACCTATTTTTTATTTCATTTTATTTCATTCCTGAAATGAGGTATTGTGATTTTCAGGCTGTTAAAACTTCCTTCCTTCCTTCTTGCCAATCCCACCATGGACAATTTTAACATCTTGGTGTGGTGCTGTCTTGTTTGCCATCAGAAACATGTGGCAGCACCATCCTAATACATCCCCAGTGTGAGTCTAGTATGTGCAGTCAAAAAATAAAACCTCAGGAGACGTCATTATTAAAAATTGCTAGTGGTGGCCATCTTTATTGACTCAAGTCATTAATTACAACGCTAGTAATGAATGATGTTCCAGAAGTATCTTAAGGAATTAAATATACAGCGATGATGAATCTAAGGATGTCGGAAATACATTATTGTGAAAAGAAAAACTATATGATGAAATGATTTGACTACTAATGAATACTGCTACTTTGAAAACAGTGTTTACTGGGAACATTGATGTGGAGGTCTTTTTCAAGGATTTGAAATCTAGACTAAACATTCTCCAAGACCAGGACTGCTGTGTATGTCTAGAATAAGTGACAACCTGAATCAGAAGGAATCGTTTGAGTTGCATCCCGTAGCCTCACCATCCCTACAGAAATTTTTTCCCCTTGGGGAATACACCAGCCATTAGGCTTTGATGTTAATAGCTCTTGATGGTTTGCTCATTACCTTATCAGTTTCACTATTAGCGGCTCAAGAAAAGTTTTTTTTTTTATTCTTTTGTAACCAGGTAATGCCCATATTTTTGTTTTCAGGGGCAACCCGGGAGTATTGGGGAGGTTAAGTGACTTGCTCAGACTCAGAGCCACACAGTATGCAAGGGGAGGTTGTGGGAATCAAACCCAGGTCTGCTGGATGTAACAAGCTCATTCACAGCTGATTACACTAAGCTCTAGGCTACACTGCCAGCCAAAGTAATACAGTGCTGTCTGCTGTGACTGAGGTTTTATATTTGCAAGGATCATCCCTGTTGCAGACACACAGCTAAAACAATGGGTTTTACGGCATGTGTCAAGATATGGTATGGTTGGAAGGAGAACTGTTCTGAACCTGTAAATCACTTTTTCCAGCGGAAGCTGATTTTACTGCTAGTTCCAGTTCTATTATTGTTCAATTCTTACTAGCCTTTTAGTAAACTCCGTGGGTGTTTTTGATTTACATGCGGCTGTTCATTACCATTTTAGAACTGCATGATGTAATTTATATCCCTTTCAACCAGGGATGTGAGAACTGGTTTGGATCAGAGTCAGTATAGAACCATACAGAACATATGCCATTTTCTGTAAAGGAATTATTTCAGAACCTTTCTTCAGCTTCTGATAAATTTTAACACATTGATTCTGGAGATTATATACTCCCCACCAGGTCTTCATCTAGTAAGAAGTGTGGTGGTAAAAAAAAAAGTTTAAAAGAGGTTGGTTTTACTGCAGTGCCCCTCCAAGTTGTGTCTAGATTTCTTTCTCTTAACTGACAGTTGCTTAAAGGGACACTGTCAACCCTTTTTTAATCATATTATTTCTAGTTGGAAAAACAGATTTTCTGTAGTGCTCCACATTGTCAGTGGGTACTCTTTACAACTGGGGGTATTGTGCACCCCTACGAGGGGAAATGACAAAGCTAAAAGGCTAAATCAGCCTAGAACGTTGGATACATGAGCATCCAGACAGCAGCAATACTCCAGTCTTTGTTGTGCCATCAAAGGGGAAATATCTAACAAGCTTTTCTGAAGAAATCAGCTTCTAGGCTACGGGGGCTGAAATTCTGCATAGAAGGTTGGGTCTACCTGGTGACAGGGAACACCCCTAAATAAAAATTGTGCCTGTTAAGCTGTTGTTTTCAAATTGGCTAACCTCCTCTTCCTGTTTCCACTGTCTGTGATTGGATTGGGGGCCACATCTATCACATACTTTAGGGGTGTGTATTTTCTACAGGTCTCTGATTTCTTAATAAAAAAAAAGGGGCCTTAGGTAAGTACCAGTTTTCTCTTTGGGGGTTTAGTCTAGGGCACTCCTGGGGGTTCCTGTCTGTGTCTAGGCATTGGTTCTTCACCCCCTTCCCCAGTTCATTAGGGTCTCTCTTCATTGTGTTTGCCTGACAGGTGTTTTTTGCTACCTTTTGAAGGGACATTCCTTTTTAATTTGGCTCTCTGTCTTTCAGGGACATTTCTTCTTTAAGTCTCCTCAGTAAACAACAACAAACAAATAAAAAAGAACAGGTTTTTGAGTAAGAGCTTTTTGATTCTGGGTACTCTGAGTCCTTTCAGCAGGTTACTAGTGAATTTTTCCACCCTTCAGGCAGTTTGGCGGTTCTTTCTTCCCACCATTTTTCTGCCATTCTTTGGCCATTGGGTGCATGACCCCTTTCTTCAAAAGGCTTCTCTAGCTTCAGCACGCCATTCACGCACCTGTGTTGTGCATGTGCCCCCTCTAGCGTACCAACATCATGCACAGTATCGTGACATCATCCACACACACATTTTCAGACAGAGTGTGCATGCCTGCACGTCCTCGGCGCTAGATGCAGCGGCTGTACTTGTGCAGCTTTTTCCTTTCTGGCAGTGAACAATTGGGGATGAGAGGCATATTTTTTCAGGTTTCTCTCTTTCTCCCCACAATTGGAGGTGGGGATTGTGGCAGTAGTTTCCTTTGGGAAGAAACTTCAGTCTTCTATCTTGGGCACCTGCAAGGCAATTTTTACTTGGCACCATGGCTTATCGGAGACCCCTCATTTTTAAAAGATGCAAGACCTGCAAAAGGGTAATGTGACCCTCTTCTCTAGGTTCCTATTGCCCTTACTGTGTTACTCAAGCTAATTTGTCTCTTACGGTTCCCCCCAGTCGGACCTCTGAACTGAGGGGGGTGCACCTGGTGTACCAGCTGGCAGTGGCAAAGCAGACGTGTGTAAATCTTTCTTGTTGCCCGTGGGAGAGCTTTTGGGCCCCAGTGTTCTGCAGGACATCTCATCAGACATACCCAACCCCAAACTGGGCCCCTCAGGTCAGGTGGGGCCCACACAGGTGCATCCGGGTTTTTCCGCAGCAGGACAGGGCTGCTAATATGGATATGCAGGTAGACCTCAACCCTGACCATATGGAGGGTTAGGATAAGGATCTTGGGGAAAATCCTGACCCTAGAAATCTACTTGATGATGAAGAGGATGAACCTTCTGAGAAGGAGGAAGGGGAGTGGACAGAGTTGAAGGGGAGGATTCCTATCCCTCCCCTGTTTGATACTGAGTTTTTGTCCTATCTGATAACTGAGGCATGTGGGACATTACAACTCAAGGAGGATCGTATTTACAGGGGGGGGTGGGGGTGATCCTCCGGGAGTCTCGGTATTGGGACAAGTTCTGTTTAGCAGCTGGCAATTCCACCAACTGCGTTCTGCACTTCTTGACTCCTCACTGTCTAAATCCTGTGTACGAGTGATGCTCTGTCATGTGCAGATAACAAGGCTGGACTGTGCATGACAGGAGCATTAAGTTTTGTTGTTTTTTTTTCACCAGCGACTGCGAGGCACAGGACCACTTGAAGTGGACGGTTGCTTAGCAACAAACGAGTCCAGTGCCAAGCCCAACACCTGGACAAAACAGCACTTAAAAAAAATCTGCCTGGATGCAATTAATAAACTTAAAAAGAGGACATATCTGGATAAAACTGGACATCTGGTAACCCTAAGTCTAGGTAGGCTATGTCCATTTCTCCACTCTGATCTACTTCCTTGGTCACCCAGTCAAAGAACTCTTATCAGATTTGTTTGACATGTCCTCCCCCCTCCCATGAATCCATGCTGCCTTTGGTCTTTTAACCCATTGGATTCAAGATATTCCACAATTCTTTCTTTCAGCAGTTATTCCATTAACTTTCCCACCACCAAAGTCAGGCTGACTGGCCTATAATCACCAACTTTTGTCCTGTTTCCATTTTTGAGAAGTGGGACTACATCTGCCCTCCTCCAGTCCTCTGGAACCACTCCTGTTTCCAATGAACTGTTAAACAGGGTCATCAGAGGTGCAGCCAGTACCTCCTTGAGTTCCTTCAATATCCTTGGGAGGACCCTGTTTGGCCCCATTGCTTTATCTACTTTCAGATTTGTGAATCCCTTCAGGACTCTGTCCTCTGAAAACAGACTAGTGTCCACCTCCCTCCCTCCCTCCAGTGCACCTGTTACATTTCTGTGGCCCTCTCCAGTATGTGGAACTCAGAAACACCCATTGAATTTACTAAAAGGCCAGTAAGGAAGGAACAGCAATAACACGTGGACCAGTATTTGTAATAAGGCTTCTACATAAAGTACATGCTTGAAGAATAAATGCATTTCTCCTTTAACAGGTATTCTGAATGCTAAATAGGCTGGGGGCCCTTATACAATGCAACAAAGGACAGGTGCTGATTGTATTGAAATTGGGAACTGTGCCTGTGCCAGGCCATTAAAGAAACCTGCTCTGAACTTTTTTTTTTTTTTTACTTTGCTATTCTTGACGAATTTTCTTAATTTTATTTTGGGGCTTTTTATAAGTCTTCCTTTCATTTAATGTACTCCTGGTTCATCACTGCCCTTAGTAGTGGAGTAAAACAAAAGAAGAATAAAATAAAGTGAAAATGACAGCGTAAAAGCACTTTCTGGATAGCGAGTAAAAAAAAAAAAACTAACTGCTTCTTCTCGATGGCTGAGAGGGACCTGGGGGTGGTGGTGGATGTCAAGATGAACAACTCTGAGACTTGTAGGAGGGCAGCAGCCAAGGCCAACAGGATGCTGGGATGCATCGCTAGGGGGATCATCTCCAGAAGGAGGGAAGTGATACTCCCTCTGTATAACTACTTGGTGAGGCCGCACCTTGAGTACTGCGTGCAGTTTTGGAGGCCACACTTAAAGAGGGACATTAACCTCCTGGAGAGGGTCCAGAGGAGGGCAACCAAAATGATTTGGGGCTTGGGGGACAGGACCTATGATTAGAGGCTTGAAGAGCTAAATGTGTACACATTGGAAGAGAGAAGGGACCGGGGGGACATGATAGAGGTCTTCAGGTACATGAAGAGGGTAAATAGGGGAGGAACAGTCAGGGTGCTTCAAAGGAAGGAGGAAGGGGCCACTAGAGGGCATGGGTGGAAGCTAGAGGGGGAAGATTCAGGGGAGAAAGGAGGAGGTGCTACTTCACTGAGAGGGTGGTGGAGCCATGGAATGCACTGCCTAGGGGGCTGGTGGAGGCAGAAACAGTGGAGGGGTTCAAGAGGGGGTGGGACAGGTACAGGGGAAGGGTTCTGGAAGCAAAATCCAATGCAGCAAGAATATCCGGAACTGGGAAGGGCGAAGCCAGAGAAGGCGAGGGGGACAGCAAGGTCAGCACCCAGGGTTGGGGCTGACCAAACGAGTAGACACGAAAGACCGTTAGGCCTATTCTGCTGGCATTTTAGTATGTTAGTATGTTCTTGCAGACAAGAGATTCATGAATAAGAGCCTTTCTGCATTAATGCACTTAGGCCTCATTCTGAAATGTGAAACTTTATGCATCACTCAAGAGCTCATGAAGCCATGCAGACAGCTTTGTACACATGCAGGTCAATTCAATTTAGTTCAAATGTTGTCTATTTCAGTTGCATAAACCAGGATGTTGATAGAACCCCCTGAGCCAGGACTTGTAGTAAATGATATCCTTTCCATGAGTAGGTTACTCATAATGTTATAATTCCTCTTGATGAGTAGGTTACCCATAATGTTATAATTCCTCTCGATGAGTAGGTTACCCATAATGTTATAAATAACTAATGTGATTTCAACCAATCAGTGCACAGAGCCACTGTACAGTTTATTCTATGTACAGCGTGCTCTTGTGTTAGGAGGGAAACATAGAAATATAAAATTTGACAGCAGATAAGCACCACTTTGCTAGGCCCTGTCTACCTGTAAGACCTCCTTACTCCTGCCATCCTGATCTGCTTCCTCTGTTCCTCCACCCAGGGCCTCCTGGCAGTTCCAAGGACTGGGCTGAAAGCCTCGGGTTATCGTGCATTTGGGGTGGCCGGCCTGGTCCTCTGGAACTCACTGCAAGGACCTCTGGATGAGGCCCCTATGGTGGAGCCGTTGAAGAGGGTCCTAAAGACCCACCTTTTTAGGCTCGCTTATCCTGCTGATATGTATTTTAAATAGCCCTGAATAATTTTATGAGTGTTCTGCTGATTATTTATAATGTGATTTCATTATTCTGTTCATTTGTACTGTCTACTACTGTACGGTGCCCAGAGCCTCTGGGATTGGGTGCCTAATCAAATCAATTTTACTTACTTACCTAGTCTGTCCAGTTTTCCCTGCCTACAGTGTCACTCTAGACTCTACTTGATCTCTGCCCCCCCGTTTCTCCACTAAGATTCCCTTATGCCTGTCCTATGCATTCTTGAATACCACCACTGTTTTTACCCCGACCACCTCCGCTGGAAGACTGTTCCAGACATCTACCTCTCTTTCTGTAAAGAAATACTTCCTTACATCTCTCCTGAATCTACCTCCCCAGCTTCATTGCATGTCCCCTTGTCCTTGAACACCATTTTTTCTGACAAATGCCTCCTTTCTTGTACCTTATTTACTCCCCTGAGGTATTAAAAGATCTCTATCATGTCCCCCCCTTCCCAGTACCAGTTTAGTTGCCCTCCTTTGGATTGCCTCCACTCTGTCTGAGTCCTTCCTGAGATGTGGTCTTCAGAATTGGACACAGTACTCTAGGTGGGTCTTACCAGCAATCTATGCAGAGTCAATGCCCTTTCCCTCTTTCTGCTGGTGATACCCCTCCCTATGCACACCAGCATCACACTAGCCCTCCCAACTGCCTTGTCACACTGCCTGGCCACCTTTAGGTCATCAGATATGATTACGCCTAGGTCTCTTTCCTGTTTGGCAGTTCAAATCAGATCAAATCAGACTTTATTTATAGCACGCTTTTCAAATATCAAAGCATGTGTACAATAAAAACACAAATAATCAAACTGATAAAACGTATAAAATATTTTAAAATAGGCAGCAGTAATACAAACTAAACATTGTCCCCAAAGGCTAGACTAAATAAATATGTTTTCAAAGAGGACTTGAAAGTCTCAGTGGACAGGCACTCTCTGATCTGATGAGGTAAAGAATTCCACAGGGTTGGGGCTGCAAATGAAAATGCCCTAGCACCTGAGGTCTGAAGATGGACCCTGGGAACCTCTAGCAATCCCTCATCGGTGGAGCGGAGTGGGTGGAGGGGGCAGTAGGGCTGAAGGAGGTCTTGCAAGTAGTTCAGTCCCTGTCCATATAGGGCCTTATAGGTCAGCAACACGACCTTGAAGGTGATCCTCCATCACACAGGCAGCCAGTGCAGTTCGCGAAGCACATGACTAGTTCTCGACAGACCTGTCAGCAACCTGGCTGCAGAGTTCTGCACCAGCTGCAGGCAACGGAGGTCCACCCCCGGTAGCCCTAGATATAGAGCATAGCAGTAGTCAAGGCGGGAAGACACAGAGGCAGGGATCAACATAGGAAGGTCCTTAGGCGGAACTAGGTGCTTTATCCAGGCGATGCTCCTCAGATGATAAAAGGAGGACATGACGACTGCTGACACCTGAACTTTTAGAGTCAGCTCGCCATCAAGCACAATGCCCAGATTCCGCACCTGTTCAGAGGGTCTCAACTGGTTGCCCACAGCACAAGGCCAGATGACTGACCAGGAGCCAACCTCTCTACCCGATGACCTGGGTTCACCACCAACACCTCAGTCTTGTCAGGATTCAGTCTCAACCAGTTAGCACTCATCTAGTCCTGAATCTCAGTGAGGCAGTTGTTAAAGACTGAGACTGCGTTGTTCTGTTCGGGTACAAAGGACAAGTACAGCTGAGTATCATCCGCATAGCAGTGAAAACTCAGCCCATACCACCTTATAATGTCTCCTAATGGCAGCATGTACACTGTGAACAACATGGGGAACAACACGGAGCCCTGCAGCACCCACAAGACAGGGAGAAAGGGGCAGAGGAAAAGATCCCCTGACACCACCCTCTGCATCCTGCCTGTGAGGAAAGAATGGAACCACCTGAGGTCTGTCCCAGACAGTTCACAGAGTAGCCACAGACATTCTAGCAGTACCCCATGATCCACAGTGTCAAATGCTGCAGAGAGATCAAGGAGGACCAAGATCAAGTGGCTCCTCTGATCCCTCGCTGTCTGGAGATCATTCAGTACCTAAACCAGGGCTGTCTCAGTACTGTGCCTCTTCCTGAATCTGGACTGGAGAGGATCATAGACTTTGTGGGTGGTAAGAAAGTTCTCGAGCTGCAACGTGACTACCTTCTTACTAACCTTGCCCAAAATGGGCAGGTTAGAGACAGGTCTGTAGTTCGCAAGACAGTCTGGGTTGAAGGAAGATTTGTTCAAAAGGGGCATCACCACTGCCTCCTTCAGAGGCCTCAGAAACACACCCTGATCCAATGAGTAGGAGACTATCTCAGAAAGGATCGGTCTGATGACATCCACACACCTCACAAGGAGGCAGGTTGGACCAGGATCCAAACTACGGCAAGTCGGTCACATACCCAGAACAATCTTCACGGATATCCACGATCGCTGGCTGATCAAACTTTGTCCAGACAAGCTGGGTGCCTGTGCCCTCACACCAACCACCCCTGTACTCATCTGAATGAGTCAAGCGGATCTCTGACCTGATGGAGGACACTTTACCTGCAAAGCATTGAACAAACTCATCACACTTAAATTGTGAAAAGGCTCTCCGGCCTTGAAGACAGGCAATACCTCTCCACCCATTTTGTATTCCACTCCTGGGTTTCTGTGATTTTGCATTTTTTTGCATTGAAACCCAGCTGCCAGACCCTTGACTATTCCTTGAGTTTTCTCAAGTTTCTGCTCATTTTTTTCCAGCCCCCCAGAGTGTCCACCCTATTGCAGATTTTGTTGTAATCCACTGAGAGGCAGACATTCCTTTCCAGCTCCTCTGCAATGTCACTTATAAAGACACTAGAGAGGAGTGCTCCACTTTGGCACCGAGGGGGGCCGGAACGATGACGATGACAGAACAGAAATGAAAAAAATACTCCAAACTTATAAATCACTCAAGTTAAATGCCAGTGATTTATAATAAGCTACTAGGGCCTCCAAAGGCAGACAGAACTACCCAGCTTCACTTTGTAGTCCTCTCTTCCAGATCTCATGTTCAGGGATTTATGTAATAAGGGCAAATCCCTTACTTTGCGGCACACAAACTGCAACTCAAACATCGCCTGATGCAGAAGGGTGACCTCAAAAATCAACGACCACTGCAAACAGCAATGATCCTCAGCTGTTCAACAAACAGCAATAGAAATGCTGCTTTTTTTTTTTTTTTGCAGGGCAAGGCCCCTGCACCCCTTCAAATTAATATAATCATCTCAGGGGGAGCGGACTTAAAAAAAAAAAAAAAAAAAAATTCTACATCCTACAGTGGGACCCGAACCCAGGTTTGCTGGCTCTGTAGGCAGTGACTTTAGTCACTATACCAAATGGCCAGCTCAGCAGGGTTCAGCCACACACCTGTCTATATCCTAGTATAGCGAGTGTAGTTCACTGCTAAACTCGCTATACAGGATCTGTTGCTCTGTTTCAGTGGTCACCCTACACACGAGTGGTATTATTGAGTCTCTCATATTGAGTCGTTCAATAATATTCACCCATATAGGGTGATACCCATGTTTGGAGTCTCTTATAAGATAATAGCAGTTTCCTTGTTAAAGGAAGAAATATAAAAATGTACTGAGGCGCTTGTCAGCTCATGTGTTCAGAGCACTAAGGCTTTTTTTAAAGGAAGTATTTTATGCTATTGAGGGTGTCTTACAGTCCCCTGGGATGCATTCTTTGCACCCCTTCCCCAGCATTATGGGGTTGGCTCAGGGTGGCACAGTTGCTTCCAGCTGGAAACCTGGGGACCCATACATGATCATATGGGGCTGTTGCTGAGCTGTCACAGTGACCAGTTAGCATCAGTTCCTCAGAAGCGACCCCATTACCCAATCAGATTGCAAGACTTTTCCTGTATGGTCTCCATGGATGTTATGACTGTGTAGGGAAACGGGCAGGGGTTGCCCCACACACAAAGCATGTGACCCTAATTAAGGCAGTCACAGAGTTTTGCAACAACCTCTGCTTGCAGAAAAACTAGAGACGACAGCTGTGTAGCATTTTCAATTTCCATTTCCGCCAGAAGTCTGTGAAATTTCAGAAATTCCGCCTAATTCTGCAAAATGCTGGTGAAAGTGGAATTCTAGCATTTCAAAAATGGAATTTTCTTAGAGGTTTACATAAACTGCAGAATGCATTTAACCATGGATTAAATTTCCACAAACCACCGAAGAATAGTCCATGGATTACAGTATGTCATATTTCAATATTCAGCGATTTACAGAGAAATGCTTTTTGGAACTCTGCAGAATTAAAAAAGAAATTCTGAAAATCATTCGGGAAGTGGAATCGCTGTCCTGCATTAATTCTGCTGATGTTATTTCACATTACACAGTGCTCTGCTATAGATGAGCAGTAGGGGGTCTTGCTATGTTGTGACCACTGCCAATGGGGTTGGCCAAGGACCACAATCATCATGGGACCACCATGAGTAAAGCCAGTGGTGAGGAATGGGGCAGGGGATGGGGGTTCCATCAGATGCCACGGCCTCGTAAGGCTTTGGGGAGCAGGTGAATGGCCACTTGACTACCAGTGATGGAACCAAGAGACTGTAAACATTTGTGAACTCTGCATCTGAGAAGCTAGCCTAAAGGTGAGGGTTGGTTGGGGCTTGATATGGCATCAGGTAACTGGCACTATGCCATGACCAGATGTTGATGGCGGTTGCTAGCCAACATGTTAGCAGATGATAACCCCATTTATGCCCACTGACATCTGGCCAAGCCATCTGCATAGTTATTTTGTGGTCTGTACACTCCTGCCCCCTGGAAACTAAGTCAGCCTTTTGTGTTTGGCAGTTGTTGCTGGCAACACGACAGGATGCCTGTCTGCACACTGAAGTTGCACTGCCACCAACTACAACTGAGAATCAGGCTCTAGATGTCTAGCTCTGTGCTGCCCCCAGTGGCATTAATCTCTCTGTCTCTGCAGGATGACCATGACTGCAGCAGTGAGTGTCAAACAAAGGTGGCAGAGTACAATGTCAGGCCTGCAGCAAAGGCGTGCGAGTCAGTGATCGGGCTACTTCATGCCTTGTTCCTGAATGGAATGGCCTAGTTTTAGAATATCGTCCTCAGAGAGAAGGGCTAAAATACAGAATCTGTAAAACATTTGAAGAAGCTCATATAAATGTTGTTTTGGCCTCAATATTTTATATTGCCAAAGGGATTTTGAATTACAAAAATGACCAACCGTAAACAATCCCAATGGATGTTTATTTCATTTCATGCAAATCTGCTCACAGTGTGACTATTTGTTACTGAGAATTATTTTCATGAAATGTGAAAGTGTAATGATGGTAAATTAATTCAATATATATAATTTAATGGACTTGTTGACAGGATGCCTTCCATTCTGTAAAATAACCCCAAGGGAGTTTATTGTTTCATAGCTAATTTCATAATAAATAGTTGCATATTTTTGACTAAGCATTTTAGAAGCATTAGGACCCTAGGAATCTGACAAAGTCTGTTCCATTTCAATTTAAATGCTAATTATGCAAATTGCTGTATCCATATTGATCTTTGAAGCAGGGGAATAAGCACTGAGAAATGCGACCCTAGTAGTGCAGGAAGCAGTTCTGCTGGCACTTGTTTCTCTTCCTTTTTTTCTTTTTAATTTTTACCAGGAGGTAGACTGGATAAGAAACCCCTTTTCAGCTTTGCCTGACAGTTAAAGATAAAACAATATCACATTACAAAATTAGACATCCATGGTAAAGCACTATTAAAATTATACAACATTTTGGTGTGATGTGGCCTAATTTCAGATATGCACCACTTCTTCTAACCAGCAGGGTCTTAAAAGCATTAATGTCTGATCGTGCTAACGTCTCTTTTCCACAAAGAAGTTTCTCCAGCTTCATTTATTTTTCTGTCCAACTATCTGCCTCTCTGTCTGTGCGTTCGTCTGCCTTGCTGTTGCGCTGTCTGGCATGTCAATACATATACAGAATGTAGTCTGTGAGTGCAGTACTACATGAAAGAACCACTGTCTCGTGGGTTAGGATTCTACAGAATGCACATGGCCAGCATCTTGTCATTCTGTCAGGAAAAAAGATTCATTGTGACACATTCCTAGCTTTAAGTCTTTTATTAATTTATTTATTTATAGTTTTTATCAGGAAAGGTATGCCAAGCTATTTCAAGTTTTATTTATTTTTGTCTCAAGAAGTCGCCTAGCTGGCTCTCGGCCCTACCCACAATAATAACAAAAGACCTAGGAGTCATCATTAGTCACCCTCAAATCAGCCAATGTAACAAGGCTTTTAACAAGGCTAACAGGATGCTGGGGTGCATCGAAAGAGGGTTTGACAGCAGAAGGCAGGAGGTACTGTTACCCCTGTACGGGTCACTTTTGAGACCACACCTGGAGTACTGTGCCCAGTTCTGGAGTTCCCGCCTTAAAAAGGACAGGGACAGGCTAGGAAAGGTATAACATAGGATGACCAAGATGATTCAGGGAAAGAGGGCAGAACCTATGAGAATGGGCTAAAGGCGCTGAACATGTATTCACTCGAAACCAGAAGAGAAATGGGGATAGGATAAAGACCTTCAAGTTCCTGAAAGGAATTAACAAGGCAGACTGTGAGTAGCTATTTAGCAGGAGCAGAGAAGGTAGGACATGGAGATATGAGTGGAGGGTAATGGGGGAAGGTTCAAAAAGGATATGAGGAAGCCTTATTTTACAGAAAGAGTGGTTGAGCCATGGAATGGTCTGCTGGCAAAGGTGATGGGTTCCAAAACCATAAACAGCTTCAGACATGGCGGGGATATTGTCAAGGGGATATTAGCTACACAACAGGAAGTGGTGGTGTAAACACGGATAACAAAAGGGAGACTAGTGTCAGCAAAGACCCCACAGAGACAATAGATCCTGGGGTGGGATAGGGTAATATCAACAGACTGGATGGACCATCAGATATTTACTGTTGTCAGCATCTATGTTTCTACCTCTGGACCCAGAGCTACCCCAACACATCATCCTGCCTTCTCCAGGGACTTTGCTATTTGCCTGGCTTTCCTCATGGTATCCCCTCCCACAACTGTGTCTTGGGCTGGGCCAGGTCTCTCAAGATCAGACAGGTTGGCGGCAGGAGATTTTACTTAGGTCAGCAGGTGCGGGGTCTGCAACCTCACAGAGTTTTCATACTGTGATGGCCAAGGGTATTTCCCTTTTTCTTTCCACCCTGGGAATGCTGGCTGAGACATACTTGCGCATGCTGTGCATCAGCGTCCGTACAGCCAATCAGCATCCCTCACCCAGATGCATGCACTCCAGCCTGCACCACCACCCCTGGTCACCCAGGTTGTGGTTGCTCTGCAGAATGGTCCCCCTTTCCTCCCTTCCTCCCTCCCTCCCTGGAGAGGAGAGTGTCCAGTGATATGCTGGTTCCTCCTCACCCCGGCAGTGCCTCTGATGACCCAAGATCATTCCCAAACCAGGGTTACCAGTGTAGGGAGCGGTAGTGCTCCCTCTGTGTCAATGGGCCAGCAAAGATTAATTTAAAACTGTAGATCAATTGACAATTGAGTCGATGCTCATTTCCAATGATGTCACAAGTAGCAAAAAAAAGTACATTTAACAGCCATTTCACAACAATCATTTCAATACATTAAATATAATCAGCCAAACAGACAATACATTATCACATTTCCAGTAAAAGACATTCTCCATCTGTAATTACTGGCCAACATTTTAAATAGCTAAATAACTGTGATGTAATTTTTGATTATAACCAGTTATATGTAACTGCAAGCTGTCAATCAAGCTCACACTGCAGAAGCTGCAAGCTCCAGTAGCACAACAACTGCTCTTTTGAAACATGTCATTTCCCTTGCAGAAAATGATCTTTCCTCATGGAATATCACAACAATCAGTGAAAACAAAAATAAAACTGTACCTTAGTTTTGGTAGTTCTGCGTAGTATGTGGCAGGTGACTCTTTAACCCCACTCCCTTATTAAATATGCTGGTTAGTATTTGTAAAAACAAACATGGGTGGGTATGTAACACAGAATTTTGTACACATCTTATGTGTGGGATACCTTTAAACCCCTCTCAAGCTCCACTCTTGGAGTTTATGTAGCATCCTGCACCTCATGTGTGTATAAAGTTCTGGTTACACACACCTACCTGTGTATTATTTTCTGTATAAAATAGCTTAAGTTATTGATGCATTTTAATGGCATTTCCTGCATGAGTCCCAGTTAGCCTGTACCCATTTTTCTGACATACCTTAAGTAGGAAGAGGTTCACTCCTAGGCCTCATGCTAACTGGGATCTCATTCCAGGACAGGTGCCAAAGTAGCAGCAGTAGTAGTAATTTGTTAAATGTCTATCCTAGGGGCTCAGGGTGCCATACATAGTAATAAATAAAACAGGGAAATATATATATATATATTTTTTTTTTATTTATACTTTTTTCATCCTCCGGAATTGCTTCACCTCTGCCCCCCAACCCCGGACACGCATCCCTGTGAAACTTTCAACCCCACAAATTACTCCTCGCGGCAGGGCCACTCCGATGGTGGAGAACACTTGGGTAACCCAGAGAAACCCCGTGGGACTTCCAACCATGCAAATTGCTCTTCACGACGGGGCCACCCCCCGGGTGGAGATCACCTGGGTACCCCTGCAGGGCCACGTCTGGACTGCGAGCCGAACCAGATGATCATGAGGCACAGAGATGTTTTTCTTGCTTTTTACCCTGATTGCCACCCCCAAGGATGATGACGTACTATGGGGCCGAGGAGGCAGAGAATGCGAAGACATGCATCTGCTCTGGACTTCTGCCGTCTCCCTTCCACCTGTGTGATGCCCCAGATGGCAGTGAGCAGTGGATGTGAAACCCTCCATGGGAGAGGAGAGCTTGCCATACAGTGGCTCAATCCAGCTCCCGCCCTCCCCCAACCAACCCCCGATGACCCAGGCTCATTCCCAAACCTGGGTCACTGGCGTAGCACAAGGTGTGGCATCCAGTGTCTCAATCCTCAGAACCACCGGGCTGGCTCAACAGAGAAATACTAAAGCATAATTTAAAATAGATAATTCTCAAATAGTAACATAACATAATAAAACTCCTAAAATTAATAGACATGCAGATAAATAAATACATACAAACATGCTTACATACGTACATGAAATAACATATTTTTTATGTGGTGACTGAAAAAAACTTAGAGGCTGCTTAACTAATGGCAAAGGCCTATTGAAAAAGCAGGGTCTTCAGTCCCTTTTTAAAGGCATCCACCAAGGAAACCTCCTTCAGAGATTTTGGCAATCTGTTCCAGCTGACTCAAAGGCCCGATCCCCTGCCGATTTAAATCTAGCCCGTGGAACACTGGGGAGACCCACCTCGAAGGAGCAGAGTGACTGGGAGGTCTGATATGGAGTCAGAAGGTTTCTCAGATGTAAGATCTATGAAGTAAGATGGTGACTGTCTGGCTTTCGAACTTTTAAATCCTGGAACTGCAAGTCCCAAGCCACATGATGTGTGTATACCTAACTAAGTCTGCTTTAGTTCCAGTTAGTCACTTACATGTGATGCACACGTTGGGCTCAATTTTCAAAGGGTGACACAGGGCTTGTGTCAAGCCCTGCATCAAACCTATTTTTTGGTGCAGTTGCACCAAACACCTGCGACGCAGCTGCACCCGATTTTAGTACATTGGGCGCAGTTATGACTGTTTCCTCAATTTATAGCAGCTTGCGCCAAAGATTTGGCAAAAGCCCTATAAAAAGAGTCCCCCAAATGGCACGGGTTAGAGCAAGGAAAAGCTGGTCTAACTTGTAGCATTTGGTGCTCGGGATTGAAAAATCCTGATCTCTGTCCAGGAGAATGCTGCAAGCCCCGAGAGCCAAATAATCGGCACATCAGGGACTTGTGGCATTCACAGGGCTTTGAATATCGAACCCTTGGTTTGTAATACTTCAAAGCATAAAATGAGTCCAGTGCAGCTGCCCAGTAGTGCAGAGGGCTGAGGCGCTGGTGCCTTACCTCGCGCCACGCCGGCAGCCTGGGTTCAGGAACAACCTCAGGCCATCGGGGTGCCAGCTTGGGGAGGGGGAGGGTCAGAATGGGATCAAGCCTTGGCTCTTCCTTCAATGGGGTGGATGCCCATTCTGCCGTAGGTCCGGTGGGTAGCATAGGCAGTTAGGAGCACCAACGTAAGTCCAGGGAGGGGCAGAGGGGGCCACCAGATCCTGGTGTGTTCATGCACCTCCATGCACATACACGCATGTGTATGCCGTGGCCCCGGGGGGCAAGGAAAGTAAAAGAGAAAAATACAAAATATATATGGGAAAAAAAAAATGAATCCAATACAATTCTAGTATCCCCAAGCAGGATCCAGCCCAGATCTGCAATGACCTTGAAGTGATGATGCCCTCCAGCTGAAGTTAACATAAAATGTCCCAGTCTATATCCAAGGATGTCAAGTTTTCCCAAAACAGTTGCGGCAGCCTGTCCATATGCTGAGTCTCCTATTCAGTTAGTGGGATTATCATAGAGTTTACAATTGTGTGCCTGGATTCCCTTGAAAGAGACCGTCTATGCAAAAATCAGAGTCAAGGCCCTACTCTTGAGACAATGTAATTTATATGTTGTTCTCACTTCATATCGGCATCCAACCTTACACTGTCACAGCTTGTTTCCATGTACATCTTGGGGGTGGGTTACGTGGACCTAGTTTATTTACATGGGGAATATTCACCATGTTGCTTGGGAAACTCCCTTGCCCACCTTCGATAAGTGCCATGGGATCTTTAACTTGGACTTGGACAATGACCAGAGATGGGCAGAAGGGACCTCGTAGCATTTAATTCAAAGGATGGATCCTCAGCAGTGCAGTACCCCCCTCATATTACACTATGGTGTTAGTTCCAGGTATTGGTCCAGGTAGCTGGAGTGGGACTAGAACCTTCTGACCTTCCATCCCAAGAGATGAGTTTGCTGCAGTACCTGCTAAGCAATTGTCACCGATTCTTCTGTGCTTTGTTCTGCTCAAGACAGGCTCAAGTTCAGTTGAATGAAACATTACCTTGTGCAGCTACATTACTGGTAATTCTCTTCAGAAGTGCTGAGCAAAAATTTTATCATGCATGCAACATAACTTGACATTGTAATTTTCCTATTCATAATATTTTCGGCACAGTCTGGTGTAATTCACAATAGTTTTCAAATAGTGCCTCTTTTCCCCAAATTGTGCATTTTTCAAAAGTGATTTTTATAATGCAAAACTGTGCAATTGAAACACACTTCTATTTTGCAAAATTGCACAAAAATAGGCAGTTTATAGAAAGCAGTGTTCAGATATGATATCCACATGCTCTTCTGGGAGCCTGTTCTGGAGGCCCCTTGCCATGCTGCAGCCCCATCATTTAATCACCCTCCCTCACATTTCTTGCCCTATGAGAATTAACGAGAACATCTGTCATGACCAGAGCTGCAGCTGGTGGACAGAGCAAGTTAAATGTACAGAACAAACTCATGACATACAATAACTGTTTTACAACCCAGGGTCGTTCTTGAAAAAGGGCCTTTGGCGCATTGTACTTACGTGATAAACAAAAGTAAATAAATAAATAAAATAATTGCAACTGAGGGTTGAATATGAGAGACAGTGAGTGAGAGAGAGAGATGTGATTTTACATACTGTAAGTCTCCCTTGTTCTTACATGTCTGCTCTGTACAGGAGATGGCCTATATGAAGATAATGAACTGTACTTATTTATTATGACATCATTCTTAGCCAGTCAGGGACTCTGGGTAAGTAGCTGGCCCACTGGCACAAGTGGTAGCGCTACCTCTTGCAGCGTTTAGGAGCCAGGTTCAGGAAAAAGCCCAGAATGACAGAGGGTTGGGCAGGGGAAGATGATGAGCATCTGATGGACTGCTCTCCTCCTCTGGGGTGAGGATGTTGGCAATAGACTGACACCTGGTGGTGGTCGGCAGTTAGTGTGCCTGACACCTCCTGTGTATGCGGGGTCTGGGGCTCATCAGACATTGGCAGCACCATGCATGGGCATGTGCATGGCACCCCTTGGATGTCATTGCATGTCCGAGCCTTGAAGGTGGGAACATACAAGGAAACCCCCTGTGGCTGGTAGCAAACTGACACCAGGGAGACCAGGAGAAGCCTAGCTCCTGAAATGATGCCATAACCTAAGACTCAGCCAGGACCCAAGGACGATACGGTCTTTGCCTTTGGGGGACCCTTCCGTAAGGGGTATGTCATGGTCCTCTTGGACCAGGCAGTCGTGGGGGGGGGGGAGTGCTGGGGTAGTGGGGTGCTTGTGGAAGCCCAGGTTAATATAAGGGATACATTTCTTCCTAGCCAGAGAGCCAAAAAATAAATAAATAAAAAAAAAAAACAACACTCCAGGCACTCAACTAACCATAGAAGGTACAAGCAGTATAGATATACTGTAAACATAATATTTATGTGAAACAATTGAAGTTATGAACATTTTAAGCAACTTGAAAACTACCTGAAATGGACACCCCAAGCACATTACATCTGTCCTATCTTTATTTGCCACTGCAATGACTGAAATGGATTGCCCCCTGTTACCGATCTATTCTGGATAACAAATTATGTGTCACTGTAAACTTGCAGTGTATGATCAATGCAATGTACTGCTGTAGCCACTCAGGACACCCTTGAAAACAAGCTGCCACATATCAATAGGTTTATCCTGGCAGGTGAAATTTCATTAAATCTTTCACAGATTGTTTTGGCCTTGCTTGTTGGAAGTGTGGTAAAATAACTTAATTTACAGGACACAGAGGAATTACTTGTGGCTGGTTGGATGTTCCAGTTAAATTATTCAAAGGGAAACTGTCAATATCGCCTGAGGCCTGGAAAGACCTTGAAATGATTTGCATGCCTAAGTTTTCCTTTTTTTAACAACCTCTGTTTCTTGCTTCCTGGGTTCACTGTGCAGGACCACCTTTGATTGCATCCATGACTCATCCAGTCTATAGAGGTCCCTCTTGGATCCATAGCCTGAGAGGACAAAATGCTGTACCATGACCCATTGCTGCCAGGGACATCATAACCATAGACATGGTGGTGGGGGGCATGCACCTCCAAATTCCCATCCAAGTAGTGCTGTTTGGGCTAAGGAATTCTGTAAAAATATAATTTAGTGGCTCCCCTTACACTCATTTTTAATTGTATCCCCCCCCACCCCCAGCAGTTCTCTTGGAATGATTTCTCTGACTGCTGCATCATTACCTTTTATGTGGTCTAACTTACAGTAGTGTCACTAGTGTTGGGGATGTGGCTCTCAGCACACAGCTGAAAATCCAGTTTGATGAGCCCACTGGGTCTGCCTTAATGCCATATGTGGAATTACCCTCCTCTCACAGTGAAAAAAAAAGCTTATTCTTCAGTGTCCTATGGAATATCTTTTATATCATGGAACACTGAACACTGTTGCGATGAGACTGCAGAGAGATAAGATGTATTTCACCCCAGAGGTGAATAAAAGGACTGAATAACCATTTTTAAGAGTTATATGTCTATTCTGGCTAACCAATTATGTGTCATGATAAACTTGCAATGCGTAATCAATGGAATATTCTGACATAGCCAAGCAGAACACCCCTGTAAATGAAATGTCACATCTCAACAGAATGAAAGAAATAAATCTGCATCCTTCTCATGATATAAATATGCTTTCATAGCCACAAGCTTCAGAATTCATTTACCCTGCTTGATTAACTTCACATGTTCTTTGCAGATTTTTTATTTTGCCCTTCCCTAGTTAAAGCACACAACTGGAAACCAGAAAACCTACTTCTAAACCCACCAAAGCCACTTAGCAGTGTGAGTTTGAGCATGTAATCAGGGCATTTAGTGTTCCAGCCAATCAACCTGTAAAACTGAGTAGAAACAGTTAACTGATGTTGCATCTTGAGGGTATCCAGAGACTTGTTGGATAGTGTGATACCTTTTATAGTGGCTCAACATAGATATTATACATGGATATTATTGCACTCACGCTGTCATGCTACACAGGTCCTTTAATCAGATGCCTTACTTCACACTGATGGAATCGGCTTGTGTCGGTATCCAGTCTGAAGCTGCATCCATTTGGGGGCGGGGGCTTTCCTGATTATATTTTTTTGCCATTAAATTGTACCTTTGTGTGTTTTCAACTTCTCACTGTCCTCAAAAATAAAATTCTTGCAGGAGAGTTGTGAAGAAATTCATTTGTTCTCCATAGAATCAGATTCTGTCAGTTTCTTAAAATGTTTAGGCCTCTGGATAAAACAGTCATGTCCGACAAGGCACACCAAAAACAAACATACCGTAAGAGAAAAAAATGAGTCTGACCGTGAATGTATGTGTAACCCCCAGGTGGCGCTGTCCCGGGCTACTACCCCTGCCTGCTTGACTACTGACAGGTTGAGGGGCCTAGGTTCTATGGCGGGTGCCTCCACCTAGAGGTCAGGGTTTGTAGTGGTTAGATTAGCTTGATCACAGCCCTCTGGGACACCGTGACCCCCTTTGGTTCCCTCTAGTCGCTCACACAGTACACAGGAGTTACAGCCCCAGTACCCCACGTAGACACACTGTTCACTCATAAAGCACCACTTACCCTCCAGACTGATTCTGCAGCACGTCTCTGAGGACTCCCTGCAAAATAAGGTTAAACAACATACACAGCGAAATACAATACTGTTTCCATAAGTACCAACACCACAGACAGTATATAGTATAACAATAACAAATCTGATTTATTTAGTGGACAGTAACACGGAAGGGGAAATCAGGTTAATTGGTGGCATTAAATCACTGTACTGTGCACACATACATGGTCTGAAAAGTCACACTCTGGGTACCCAGGTTGCGGGGGGGCTAGCCAGGTCCGTTGCCTGGGGTTGGCCGGCAGGTGCAGATGGATAGGGCCCTGTAGAAGAAAATATATGCACAACACCCAATTGTAATCCGGAGCCGGATGGCTCAGTCCATGAAGCCATGAAACAACAAGAATTAGATGACACACTTGTGATTGAAAACAGGCTGCAGGGGAATACCCTGATTTGTACTCATAATACCCAAGCTGAGAACCGGATGGTGGATGTTCCCTGGATTGTCAGAAACAACAGGACATGGAGACAAGGTCCTTGTGACTGGACCCCACTGCAGTTGATAGCAAACGGATTTAGTCCGAGACAAGCTGGGGTTTGCTTCCAGCTTCAACACACAGCACACAGCACAGGGGATTGGAAATAGCGATTCCCCACAAGCACTGGGCACATTCATATGTAAAAGGAAAGTACTATACCAGGCAGGCTGCTCCTTGATCCTGATCGCACTTACTGCAAAATACCCGGGAGCACACACAGCAGCTTCAGTTCCTGACAGACTGAGCACGATTCAACAATTTCTCCAGTCTTCTACAGGGTGAGCCTGGTTTCTACTCTTCAGACTTCCTTGTTTCTCTTCACAAGTCGCATTCAGTCTGAACTGGCACTTGCAACAGCTGCAGGCTGAACCTCAGGGCCTCACACGCGCTTCCCGTGTGAAACTATACACTGCAGAAGCACAGAGCTCCTTCTCTCTTCACTGTCACAACTGATCTATCTTTCCAGTCGTAAAGCAGGGCATTTCCTTTAGCTCCACACCATTCTGTTGGCTGGTTCAGCTGTCACTCACAATAAGACTCCCTCTGTTGGTGGAAAAAAGCACCAAGGTTAAAACTACATTTCCCAGAGTCACTGCCCATACAATCCCCTTGTGGCTGGCTCAAAATTGAGAGTCCAAGTTCCAATTCGTCCACAGGCTCCATTTTAGGGTCTTCCTATCATCCTGATTGGTCCAAGTCAGCTATTCAGGACCAAAATGAAAGATCTACACTAAAACAGTTCGTGCTGAATTGAAGACAGGTTAGATAAACTACATTTTCTCAGTCATTCTAAATGATTTCTGACAAACAGTTATATCTTTCAACAAGGCTCCCTCTGCACATGTAGTGACGGCAGAGATGGAGCGAATTGACAGCAGCTCAGGCAGGATTCAAGCATTAAATACACAGTTCCCCCCATACAAACTAATTAAGCCTGCAAGCAGACAGCTCTTAAAGAGACAGTACGTGGAGGCTCAAATAGCACTCACTTGGAACACAATTTAAACAGTTCAGACACCGAACACCACCCAGACTTGGAGTATTCAGGCAAGCTCCTGGAAGACTTTTGGGAATCCCCATTTGCAGGAGGGTTACATATGTACACACAAACTGCATTTAGTCAGAACCAAAGACATCAGTTTTATTTGTAAATTGCACTTGATTACAAGGTTTACCATAGGTACATGCTTTATAAAGGGTGCATGTCTTGTTTTGCTTTGTACTGTAGTACCCTTAAACCCCTGCTTAGTGATTTATCCTGTAATATTCTGTCATGAAATACCTGCTACTGCTGCCTATTGTATGCTTTGTTTTCCTCCTGTACTCTTCCCTGTCAATTAAAAAGTTTTCAGTAAAGCATTTTATTATAAAAAAGAACAAAAAAAACCAAACAGCCACAATAAAGGCTTCTTTCTACAGCAGTGCCTTAAGCCAATAACAGTACTGTTCATTGCATTTATTGCATTATTTAACTTATCTATTGCAATGTTGCTTGTATTGCTTATTATATGGTTATTACATTTCAATTACGTTGTTTATTGAATCATTTATTAACATTGTTTATTGCATTTATTGTATTGTTTCTTACATTGTTTATTGTATTGTTTCTTACATTATTTATTGCATTGTTTATTACATTGCTTATTGTATTGTTTCTTACATTGTTTATTGTATTGTTTATTAACTTGTTTATTGCATTATTTATTGCACTGTTTATAGAGAACAATGGATAGGCAACTGTGTGTTATTGATTTTTTTTTACACACCCAAGGTGTGTGATGACCCATAAACCTTGAGAGCACTGTTACAGGGAGTGACTGGCAAAGCTAGTGATGCGGTTCTCACACACACACATATATACTGCCTGGCTCTCCCTCTCCAGTACATGCATTTGTTTCTTTTTGCTTTTCTTTTTTTAAGTTAAACTGTAAACCTCAAGTAAAAATGAAAGTAGTCAGCCATGGTCCATTCCCAATGGAGTTGCTGTCTCCTGAAGTTGTGCCCGAAGGGTATAAACAGCAGGATCAACCAGATAGATTTTTAAACTTTTAAAGGCAGGATCAACCAGATAAATATTTAAAAATAGCAGAAAGTTACCTGTCATCACAATGAGAGGCAAATGATCAGTGTGGGTCTTTGGATACGGAGAAACAGAGCCACCATCTTTGTTGAGGGGTTTGGCCCACCCACCCACCAAGTAAGAGCCACTGAGCTGGTGCGTGAACTGTGTGTAACACAGAACACTGTAATAACTGGGTAACCTGGTTATTACAGCGTTTGAAACACCGATTGACTCCATGCATTAAAGGGGGTTACCAGTAATTATATTACATTATTTGTTGCATAATTTATTACATTGTTTATTGCATTGTTTATTACATTGCTTATTAAATTAATTGTTTATTGCATTATGTATTGCATTGTTTATTAAATTGTTTATTGCATTCTTCATTGCATTGTTTATTACATTGCTTATTAAATTGTTTATTGCATTATTTATTGCATTATTACATTACATTGTTTATTGCATTGTTTATTACATTATTAAATTGTTTATTGCATTCTTTATTGCATTCTTTATTACATTGCTTATTAAACTGTTCATTGCATTGTTTATTACGTTGCTTGTTAAATTTTTTATTGCATTGTTTCTTTTCATTCTGCAGGTGGGGAAATGGGAAAACAACAGTCTGAGTCTGAAATATCCCGTCTGGCCCAGGTTTGGCTCTTTTGCAGATGGTGATGTGGATGACAACCACATCAGCATTGTCACCCTGGAAGAGGCCCCATTCGTTATCGTGGAGAATGTGGATGATTTGACTGGGACCTGTGTCAGGAACAGCATACCATGTCGCAAACATATTAAGCTGTCGTAAGTTCAGTTCTACTTTTTGTACCAAAATCTGCTTACCTACATTTCTTGCATCTTATTTTGCCTTCTTCTTTCTTTTATTTTTTTTCTTCCTGCTAAAATGGGACAAGCTAAATTGGTTTTAAACAAAAGACCAGCCCCTCATAACCTGTCTAACTCTAAAATTCAGAATCAAAATAATCTTCCCTGTTAAAAAGTAACAAACAGTTTTAGAGGTTTGACATAAGAATGAATAGTGTCTGATTAGCATAAAATCAATATGCAAATGTATGTAACACATTTCACGTTTAATAAAGTTTTAGAGCTAAAACAATGCATTCTCTCTTTTTTTTTTTGGCTGTCTAGGCTTTTGTCCTTGAACCCAGCCACCCTCGGTCTTCAGGGATTTACCCTTTTTTGGGCCTTTAGCTGTTAGCAAGCCCAAACCACCACCTGCCTGATGCCTCCTCAATCCCCCACAGCTATGCTGTACATGGTAGGGCTCCAAGGGGAAGGCCCTCCTCCCCCTGAGAAGTCCAAGTCCAGATCATAGGCCAGTAGTGGTAGTGTGGTGAGGGCTTCAGTGCACTGACTGTCATGTAGACAGCAGCAGGGGAATTTTACTTCCCAGGATTCTCCCACTCCGCCCTCCTCCCCGTGATGAGGGCAAGCTGCCATCTGGCACAATGCATACACAGCACACTGCAGGGGGGAGCAAGCTCTGTGGCCCTCCTACAAGTGTCGCTGTTACACTAGAATATTCTGCCCCCCCCCAAGGCAGAGCACACTGCCTCTCACCAGTTGCTGAAGCCCATGGCATTGCCCCAACATGGCTTCCCACATCTGTTCCCAAACTCGGGTTTCCAGCCGGGCAGTGGGACACACTCCCCCTGGATCATTGGCAGGCCCTTATCTGTCCCTCTTAATCCCATGTTTCTGTTGGAGCTTGCTAGACAACGAGGCCAATCATCAGCAGACTGGTAATGGGCATGCAACATTTCTTGCTTTAGGTGATTGAGGTGCTCAAAGGTATTCCCAGATTACTATTACAATCAAAGCACTGTCAGCTGAGACAAGAAGAACTTGGAACATGATGCAGTAGTACAGTCTTTCAGATGTTACTGTCTTACATGATTTGGACCTTGGCTATGAGCTGTGAGAACATTATTTCTACTAAATTATCTTTCAACTGGCAATGAAATAGAACTCAGAAGCTGTGGCTGTCAAGTGAAGCTTACCTCTGAAGGCATATGTTGCTACAGTAACTGTACCAGTGTTTCTTCAGAGACCTCAGATGGGTGTAGGGGCAAGCCTGGGGAGTCTGGGGGCCACATGGGTGAGAATATGTTTGGGTGGATACTTAGTTTCATGAAGACATCTTTCATCTCTGAGAACAGGTTCTCGAGAGAGCATTATTGTAGACAGAGCCTCTGGAATCCTGCTGTTCTGTAGACACAAGTTGGTCACAGAGTGACGCACTACATGGCAGAATTCATGCAGTGCTGCAGAACTCACAAGCACAGTTTTCTGTACTACCTGGGTCTCTTCCAGTCTTTCATATCCTGCTGCCTGTCTTCCATGCTTGACATTAGATGTCATCGATGACATCACATGGCCAATGTCATGTGATGTCATCATGTGAAGTCAATTTCAGAGTTAAATATTTGTTGTCCAGGGTTCTTAGAAGTTAAATGATGTAGAGTACTGATGTGCAATAACTGTATTATGTGTATTGTGCCTAATATATGTAATGTTGTTACTACATGTTCTATCATATTTATTTTTGTAATTGATATGTAATTTACTACTGTAACTGAAGTGTAACTGCTGGGGCCCCATTTCAAATGAGCTGTGCTCAATGGGGTCTATGCATCATCATACAGATTGCTTATGTGCCGTGGATCACAGTTCACAGGCAATTTTAAGTGACAATGCCACATACCGGGGATCCCGTAGACCCCTGCATGCATGCATGGAAGGGATGTGTGTCCCTTATACACTGGATCCCCTAGCTGGTCATGCAGCTTCATGTGCAGTCAGTCCAGTGGCATGCTGGGGGGGGGGCATGCCCACGCTCTGCATCATTCATGAAGGTGCAGATCACTGGATGCGGAGGGCACAGGATATGCAGGCAGGAACCCTGTTGTAACCATTGCATGCCCCCACAGATTTCGACTGTCGGCTGCAGCGGACACAATCATCCCCCAACATGCTGCTCCCCGCCCTCTGAGCAGACAGGGAGGATTGGGGCAGTCATTCAGGGACTCGCACATGAACATTCAGTTTGTCCCTCCCATGCCTTCCCACAGTCCCCTCCTCACATGGAGCAGGGGATCCACTCTGGGACCCAGGATGAGCATTCAGTGGGGTGCCCGCCTGTGTCACTTGAACTGTCCCCACACAGTAGTGTGCCGGGGTACAGCCACGGACAGGTGCCCTGTGGAGGCATGTGGTAGTGCATACCACACACTCTGCACATGTCTACAGGTGCGGGACTTCATGGGCCAGTGATGCACGAATCGCGTGTAGTCATCCCCACATTTATGTATAGCCCCCCAATGATTGTATCCCTTAGTAAAAACTGAAATTGAAAATTGAATGGCTGGATCCAGGATGGGTATCCAATTTCATGCCCGCCAGTGTCCCTTGATCTGCCTCCACATAGGCGGTGCGTGGTAGGTGCAGAGCTATGTGGGCCTCCACAAATTGTGTGTAATCAGCCCCACATTGATGCATAGCACCCAGTGATTTTATCCCATAATATAAATTGAAGTTGAAATGGAAATAAAATGGCCAGACTGCACTCCACCACAGAAGGGAATTGTTACTGCAGGAAGAAACAAACTCCATGGCAGAAGTCTGGAAGCCCTTCTCTAGGATTTAGGCTAAAGTGACACAGAGAACCTGGCCCAGAATGATTAGACCTGCGTCTTTGTATAGAAACAGAGCTAATAAAACTGAAGGCAAAACAAGAAATGTCTTTCTCATAGGAGTAATAAGGATTAGAGTATGTATTCTGTTAGTTCTCTGTTGCTTCAAGAATTGCACCGAACTGGCAAGTTATTTTTCCTGTAGAAGCTGTTTGATTTTTTTTTTTGACAATGAACCTTTTGGCTTCAGACTGCCACCTTTTCCTTAGATTCAGGCTCTTCTCCCAGTGATCTCCCAGCCCCGTCAGCTGCTCTCCCCACTGTCGGACCGGTGGGGATCCACACAAAGCGAGACATAAGAGTTCTGGCAGTCGTTATACAGGCCTTGAGGAACGTGGGTTTTTCAGCATTTTCTCCCTGTCCCCAAGTTCTCTCCACCTCCTGACACTGAGCTATGCCTCATCAGGCCTCCTGCGCATGCACCAACCCCTGGAGAGTGGAGACAAGCTCCCAGGCCCACCACAGGGGTTGCTGCAGTGGGAGAACCCAGCACCATTCCTCCCCAGCTACCTTAACCATTCAACCCAGTTTCCAGGTCTGCTTCCGAACTTGAGTTTCTGATGTGGGAACCAGGCTTGCTACCTGCTGGATTATCACGCGGCCTCTGTAGAGGCTGTTTTTAAAATATGGGGTCCAAGTCTGTTCTTGTTCAGTCCGTGCTGTGCTACAGTATTAATAATTTCAGAGGGCATTTCTGATTTACACACCAATGGCAGGTCCAGTTTTAGAATAGTATGGTGTTGTTATGTCCCTGTTAGACACACAGTTTTCTAGTGGAGCATGAATGCATTGTGTCAACAATGTAAAAGCTTAAAGGGACAAGGTAACCCTTTTTGAATTCTATTTTTTCTAGTTAAAAAAATACATTTGATGATGGTTTACCATCTGTAGAATGTGTATAATGATTTGCTATTTTTGTCTGCTTCCTGTTTCGTTTTAAAACAGAAAAGTATGCAATAGGAGCTATCATACTAGAACTGTTTTTTTTCCAATCCGTGAACTTGTCTTACTGTATACTTCCTGAACTTTAGGAATGTCTCCGCATACCTCCCAGCCAGTCATGATGCAGAAGTCTTCTCCCACTGTATTATGAGTGGCTAGATTGCCTTATGGGTGTTCCCAAGTTTCAGGACATATGCGGGGTTGGGGGTGGGGAATCAAGCAAAGGACAGTACAGGAACATTTTTTATGGCACACCAATATGGTGGACAGTTTTTCCCTTTCATTAATAACAAGGAATCAGATACAAATCAACCTGCTGCATCAGCAGATTCTACAGAATGTGAGCAATTATAATTGTTATTTTTAAATGAGGGAAAATTTGAGCATTAAGGAGGGCCGGCAGTGCCACTTTAAAAAGGACATAAATTACATCATACATTTCTATGATGGTCCTTCCCAGTAGACTGCATATCAGAAACACTTGCTGAACTTACTGAAAGACCAGTTAAGGTGGAACAGTAACAGAATGAGAAACAGCATTTAAATTATCATTTCTACAGGAAAAATAATATATAGTTTCAGTGTAGTTTTTCTTTAATGGTTAACATCAAGGTGCTTATTTAAGCAATAAGGCAGGGCAGGGTGTTTGTTATGCTGGGATAATATCACATCTTGGGTGTGTTGTGAGGCGCGAGGTGCAGCCGAGAGTTTTCATCCATCTAACATGTGATGTTAACCAGCATAACACACGCCCTGGAGTGCCTAATTGTGATTATAAAATGGATCTTACTAAATTAAAAAAGGCAAATCTGTAGGTTTTCTTTCAGTTAGTTTCAGATCATGATTTAGTACTGCAATAACATCGTGGCTGTAGCTGCCTTTAGGCCAATCAGCTTTCAGGATTTGTTTTTTATCCTCTGTTTATCTGTTTGACTCTTTCAAATCAGCCCCTATTCAACAGTGACCCCCCCCAGCCCTGCCACCCACTATCCTGGGACTAACCCCATCCTTTCACAGACCACCATGGATGGTGGGTGCGTGGGTGCCTGGGTCAGGGTGCAGGGCCTGCGGGATCAATGTCCTCATCCCACCAGTCGAGGTGTTTTTTTCTCCTGTTTTTTTCCCCGAGGTTGCCACGTGTGCTATGTCGCACATGTGTGATGTGAAGACATTGCACGCACTCAGTGACTGTGCCCAGCCCCTCCAAAAGGTGGCTGCTAGCTATGACACCTAGCTTTCATTAGGTGTCAACAGTGCAGCAGTAGCACACACTATCCCCCCCCCAACTCTGAAGGAGGACAGCCATTGCTGGATGCTTAATCCTTCTTTGCCCTACCAGCCCCCAAGTGACCCTGGTCCATTCCCAAACCTGGATCGCGCGGGCATGGTAGACAGCAAGGTATCCAAGATACAGCAAGCTTCACCACTGGGCCAGCTTTCAGAATTGTTTCTACCATTTTATAATTTAGTGTATGCGTCCCTGATTGATTAACTGCTTATTTGTGAACCAGAAATAAAATGACCGTCACAAATGCTTATTCAGACTTGTCATGCCTTCTCCTCTCTTTCTCTCCCTCTTACCACCATTTCCTGTATCAGCTCCTCGACCTTCCCTCCCTATCTTCCCAGAGCCAATCCCTCTCCTCTCCTCTCCTCTCCTCCCTCCCTGCCCTGCCCTCCTCTCCTCCTCTCTCTCTCTCCTCTCCTCTCCTCTTCCCTGGTGCTGGTTTGCAGCCCATCCCTCCTACCTGTCTGCTCTGCTCCCTTCTTTTAATCCCTTGCTTTTCTCCTTATGGCTGCTTTCTCTCGTGAGCTCTCACCCTTCCTCCCTTAAGCTTACGCCTTCTTATCTCACCAGGGATTTATTTAACTCTAAAAATTGATTAGCGTTTTGCTCATAAAAGTGCTAAATCTTTGTGAAAATACATAGCTCTTGTCTCGCTGTGTTTCATAAACACAGCACTTCTAGAAAATCTATATAAATACTTTCTGCACAGTTAGTATAGTCCCAAGAAAAAAACTGCTAATCAATTATTTAAAACCCTGTCTCACCCTTAAGTCTCCGATGAGGTCCCATTTCTCTTCTGCAGGCTCCTGTCCTCCCCCTCAGGCACCTGATCCAGCCTCTCCTCTGCTTTCATCACCCCCAGTGCTTTTCCAAGATTGCTTGGTATGCTTTGTAAGTCTCAGATTAATTGCACTCTCCTGTTTTAGAATTTGCTTTATTTCTATTTATTTATGTCATTATTGGGCTGGCAGGATAGCCTAGAGGTTAGAGTAATGAGCTGTGAATGAGCTTGGTGCATCCAGCAGACCTGGATTTGATTCCCACAATCTCCATTTGCATACTGTGTAACTCTGAGCAAGTCACTTAACCTCCCGCTGCTCCCGGGTCACTCCTGAAAACAGATATTGTGTCTAGTGGGCCCATCCAGTTACCAAAGAATAAAGGTAGTAAGCTTCATTTATTACTTTTGCCTGACTGTAGTAACATGTTGCTTCCATGTCGAGCACTGTATCACTCTACTCCCTGCCCCTTTCACCTGATCTGTACCTGGAAATAAGCCCTGGCTCAGTGTGCCTTTCCCAGTCACCAATTTTTAAATAAATAAATACATTTATGTACAGTAATGCGTATTATTCTATGCTTAAAATAACCCAAGAGTTCAGTTATTTTGTATCATGACAGGAAAGTCAAAGGAGACATGCAGCAGAGATCAGCCATCTCTTTCTTCTCCTGTAGAGGCAACACCATGCATACAAAAGAACTCTTAACATCCCCTCTGCACCTACGTGTGGCATAGTGACTGCAAACCTGGATTTTCATGTTTGTCTCTGTAAACAGATGGGATATAATAAGACAGCTCAATTTAGTATTGACAAAATAAATACTTGAACAGCAACCGTGTCAGTGTTTACAGATCTGTCTATGTTTTCCAAATAATCCATCTGGATCAGAACCTGAGCATGTTAATTAGCAGCCATGTTCTGTACAGAGAACTTAATGTGCGAGTAATTAGTGCTTTTGCACTCAATTTCACATTGCTATTAGCATTGCATCAAGCTAGTGCCAAAACGCTAATTCAAATTTGGGTCAGGACATTAAAATTATCATTGACTCATGAAATTTTCCTGACTGCCTCCGACTAAAATGTTTGCTCTTCAGCCTGTCCAAACTCTGTGCCAGTCTCTGACCACACCATGTTGAAACCACTGTACTGAGTCTTGTTGGAAGCCTTCATCCTTCAGGCAGGATGTGGGAGTGAGCGCCATGTGGACTTTTACATAGAATTAGTTTTTAGATAGACTTATGTAGCTCTTAAGCATATTTAGTTAGTTTTAGGCATACTCTGCAAGATTTGTAGACATTCAGCTCATTTCTGGCTTGATTTTGACTATGTTTGTAATAAAATCTTAAGTTACACTTTATTTTAAATGTTAGTTAACTACAGTGTAGTTACATTATAACTACACTGTAACTGCATTGCAACTGCAATGTACTGTAGATGAATGCAACAGTCATGTAACTACAGTGTAATTACCCTGTTGCATGTAATTAATGATTACTGTAGTTACATTGGAAATGGACACTTAAAATAAAGCGTAACCAAATCTTTTAGAATGCACTACAAAGCCACCAGCACTGAAACCTTCAAATCAGGTGCTGCAGATCTGAGTAACATCAGGGAACTCACCATTTTTTTCAGTGCCAGTTCCAATCTGCAGCACACCTCTCAACCTTTTGTCACTGAAATGTGGACACAGGCAATAAAAAATGTAGGAAACTGGTCCTCAAAATGTGGGATACATCATCAGACATGATGACACATGCAGAGAAAACTATGGAAATGTGAGCTTCTGTTTGTGCAAAGTTTAATTTTGCTTTAGTGTCATATAATATTATGAATTTCTACGTTAAAGTTTGAGTTCACATAACTTTCTCTGTGGTGGCAGCACTTTTGCAGTGTAGGATGGATGTGGGCTAGACTAGTTCTGTGGGGGCAAAATGAGGAACATATGTAGAAACCTAGAAACATAGACAATATTGACAGAAAAAGACCCATCTGCCCATCCAATCTGCCCAACCCTGTCTAATATGTGTGTGATGTATCTGTTGGCCATCCATTGCCTCATTATATTCCCTGCTCTGACATCCATTGAACTTATCAGGCCCTGCGCTCATCAAGTTTCCCAGCCTTACCTATCTAATGTTTATTTTGTGAGGTCTCTAGTGGCCACCATGTCCCCGTTCCTCCCCCCCCCCTTTTTGCCTTTGTCCTCACCAGCCCTACATACCTATCCCACCCACATTTAAATCCCCCCACTCATTTCACAGACTAACTCCCTTGATAGCTTATGACACCCGACTACCCTTTTGGTGAAGAAATGTTTTCTGATGTTCCTCTTAAATCTCCCCCTCCTGCCAGTTTCATTGGGTTATCCTGGGTGCTGGTGTTCCCACTCAGTGTAACCAACACTTAACTGTTCACTCGGTTAATTCCGTGAAGGTATTTGTACATCTTTATCATGTCCCTCCTCTCACTTCTTGCCTCCAGCATGTACATGTTGAAATTTGATGACTTCTACATGTAAGTCTTATTCTGCAAACCCTGGATTATCCTGGTTTCCCACCTCTACACCACTGTTGCCCTGTCTCTGTCTTTTTTCAAGTGTGGATTCATGAACTGCACACGGTTCTCCAGGTGCGGTGGAAGCAGGGGCCTGTGTAGCGGCAGAATCACCTTGCTCCTCTGCTGCTAATCCCCCTTCCTGTACATCCTAGCATCATATTGGCCCTCCCCACTGCCCAGTTACACTGTACTGTTGTCTTCAAATTGTCCATCATCCTTACCCCCAAGTAATTTTCCATTGTCATATTTTCCAGAGGAAGTGCCCCCATCCGTGTTTCAGTCTTCACTTCAAGTTTTATAAGATGGCCACTGGGATGTCGGCAAAGGACAGGTTGAATGCGAGAATGTGATGCAAACATCAGCCAGTGAACACCAATTTATTAAAAATGTCTTGAATTTTTTTTTTTAGTCTTGCTTTGGCCACCAGATTAATTCCCAAACGTTTTTGCCAATTACTTTCAGTTTTTTTAAGGAAACCATGGTCCTGCATATAGAAACAAATATGAATTTTTAACATAGTTGTGTGAGAGGTTATACTTAGTCTTATTACAGTATTCCTGCACCTGACATTCAGTTATTTAGTTTGAAAGTTTATCATATTTAAATTAATTCCTTACCATCAAGTTTTGTTTAAACCATTCATTAGCACCACAAAAGTGGGCATTCAGTGCATCACTGCCACCATTGCAGAGGACATCTAGCATGTTAGTGACCAGTGGGGAGTTTTAGGTCTCTAGTGAAGTGCGTCACACTAACAGACCTCACCTGTCCCCGGCTGATGTCATGAGCACTTGGATGAGTGCCTAGTCAGTTGGTAACTGGCTCACCATGCGAGTCAGCTGCAACATCCACACCTGAAGTGAAGTGTATAGCTATATTTTCAGTGATACAATTGTCCAAATTCTCTTTGAAGTGCCTCCAGATTTAATGCGGATCCTTGTATTTAATCAATAACAGTACTTCCAGATTTATTGTAGATCCTTATATTTGATAAATACTGATATCCATGTTTCGGTGGGTGGGAGGTCAGACTTAAAAGCTCAAGGTCAGCACTTTTACATCATTGTCATGATGCTTTCCTTCATTGTTGATGTCAAAGTGCTGACCTTCAGCTTTTGGTTGACTACACAGATCTGCATGGAACCTGGAGACACTTCAAAAAGAATTAGGACAATTATACCACTGAAAATACAACTGTACCCTTCATTTCGGTTAGGGAGGGTGTGGCTGACTCACATAGTGAGCCAGTTACCTACTGAGTGTTGGGTGTAGAAAATTGTAATGATACACAAAGCCGTTTTTACTAAACTGGTGTTCACGGTTGATGGTTGCATCACACTTTCAAATTAATTTCAACTGCCAAATCCCTTTCTGGATCCTCTTTCATACTTCCTACTCATGTCTTCACAGTCTGACGCTGTTTTGCACCCCTGCAGATGCTTTTTCATGGGTCATGCAGGTGTGCAAAATGGCAGGAGGATTTTCTAGTGGCAGCTACCGGGTGACCGTCCCTTTTGTCCGGTCATATGCCCTGCACTGTTTTGCACTACGAAAGTTACATGAACTTTTTTAAAATCTCTTTACAAAATTGTTAAGGGGTTTAACCCTTAAGCTGCCAACAGAATTAGAACGTATAGGAATTTTGGACTGGTATATCAGTCCACGGCCATGCAAGGGTTAAGTCTGCTAACCTGTTAGGAATACAAGTGCAAGGTCTGTTTGGTTGCACTAACTATAACAAACAATTGTCTAAAACTCTGACATTCTCTCTAGGTCTCTCTCTCTCTCTCTCTCTTTCTCCCTGGCAATAAACATCTGTGGGTCATTCATCTTTTGTCTTTAGGTTTTCTCGACTCTAGACTACACTTTCCCATCTTATCCATCATGCTCCACCCTCTTTTACCATAACATCCTTTTCCATGACCATACAACCATATTTGCAGCTGTTTTGAATAATTTACATTCTTGCACTCTCCTAATAGTCACTGCTGTTTACCCTGCTCAGTACATTTTATATCCAGTTTATTATTTATATTTATATATGCTCCTGTTGTATGGTAATATATTTATTCCACTGCGGTCTGTTTCTTTGCACTCACGTGATACCTGCTGTTGTATACAGTACGCAGAGTGACTCATACTTTGCTCTCTTGTTACCTTTGTTACCCAATTCGGAATTGATTGTCTTCTTGCCTTGTTTCCCCTTCCCTCCTCCCCCAGGACACATCTGGAAATGAGCTGCTGTTAACTCAGTATGCCTTTGCAGGTAAAATGTTTGAAATAAATAAATACATAAATAAATGCTAAGTAACTAACTAATTCAGCCGGACTGTTCTCCATGTTGCAGCTGTTATTCAGCCCCAGTTGTTAAAGTCATATGGATGTTGTTGCAAAAAGCTCATGAGTCAGAGTTTGTATACAGACAATTTAACCAGGACGAGGGCACTTCTCTGGTTAATGGGGGAGGGGGATGTGGGGGCGAGGGCCATATTTCCTCACAAAATGTTTTTTTTTTTTTTTTCGTATTATTTGGTTCACTTCATGTTTTCAGTAAAACACAACAGGGTGTTGTCTGGGCAGATATAAGCACCCCTCCCCCCAGGTATAGTGAGACACAGAAATAACTCATGGGTCCTAGCTAATCAGGATTAAGGGACTTCTTTACCCATTTTAAAAGTGTACGTTTTATTCTGAACAAACCTTTACCTTCTTTTATTCTTTGAACTGACTCAAACCTTTAATTTGAGTTTTCAAAACCGAAGTTTAGTGGCCTCCCGCTCTTCCTACCCCCATTTCCACATTTGAGTTTAACAGCACAGTAAAACAGTAAAAAGATACAAAAGGGCTTGAGAAACTGAAAATGTGGGGAGTGCAAACAAGTACACAGAGAATAATGCATGAGTAACCATGCACAACAAGGCTGCGTGTCCATTGAAGGGTTCCAATGACATGAAAGGGACCACAAGAGTGAACCCTGAGATGGAGGAGAGTCCTACAAGCACCTCAAGGGTGTGAACAGGGAGTGTGTGTGTGTGTGGGGGGGCATTTCTTTCAAATGAGAAAGAACACCAGGACCAGAGATCATGGGATGAAGCTGGGGGGAGGGGGTTAATAGGGATATGAGAAAGCAGTACTTCACTGAAAGAGTGGTGGATACCTGGAACAGAGTGCCCGAAGAAGTAGTGGAGGTGAAAACAGTAGGGGTCTTCAAGCATGCATGTGATAGACATAGGGGAAAATGTGTTAACAGGCAGAGAGGAGGGAGGGTAGCTGGAGACCAGTTAGGGTCTGCAGAGACAGACTAGGCAGGAACCATCTGGGCATACTGGGTGGGTTAAGCAGTCCATTTCTGCTGCCAAATTCTATGTTTTGATGGGGTCTGCTGGATGGCTCAGCGGAAAGGTAATGCACCTTTGTACTGGTGACCCGTGTTCAGGAGTGGATTCAGTCATTGGTCAGGAGACAGCTTGGCTGGATGGTGCTGACACGTGGCAGCATTGCCAGCCAAAGTGTGTAGGTGCTGTGGTTCTGCTGCAACAGCAAGCCCTGTGGGGTCCAATGGAGATTGTCTTCTCCACATGACATCACTCTGTGTGTGCATAGGCACACATTTAGGGCTGCTGTCCAGTGTCTGGGGAGGATGGGGGAGAAAACACAGAAATGCCAAGTCTCCCTGCTGGCAGTGGCAATGGCCACTGATACCCTTGAGACCCCAACTGTAGATTCCTACTGGCCTCGATGGTGGGGGAGCCACAGATGAGGCTGGGAGATGCTGGGGTCATGACAAAAGGAGCAGGCGGCAACAGGGGCAAAAAGTTGGATAAGAAAAAAGAACCTTGAGATAGAAACACTGCCAAATTGTGTTTTACTGACCATGTGTTATTTTGTATAGTATATGTTTTGACAGCAGAGTTTATGTTTACATGTTACTCGCCTGACTATAATCTTGAATTAAAATACGGCTTACATGCAGATCGAGAAAAATAGCAGCAGCAGTATTAAAGCCAGCAACGGAATAATAAAAATAAAGTGAACAGGTAACACAGAAGTAAAAAAAAAAAACAGGCAATTATTTCATAGGAGGTATCTGAGCCTGTTATGGTTTCCCCACAGCTCCAAAGTAGTTATTTTTTGTTTTGCACTGCACTCTTGCATATTGCCGGTCGAGTGCTTCTTTTCAAGCTGTAATTTTCTCTCTTTGTCTGGTTTGCATTCAACCAACTTCAATTATTTCAAGCTGTCTGTGTGCTTGACATTGAGTGGGCATGCAGCTTACTTGATAATGCCCAGGATTACCGTCTTGGGATATTGTTAGCAGGTTGTCCCATGAGACTATTTGTCACTCATGATTGAGTCAATGCTGTGTTTCTCTGCGTTTGGACTAACTTATAATTAGACAGTGTAAAACACATTGCCACACAGAAAATGTCATTTCTGTATAAAAAAATAGCCTATTTTGAGCCACATAGGAATGCAAAAGCAGCAACAAATATTACCATAAAAATTGTTACTGTGATGAACTTTCAAAGTCAGACCTGCTGCTAGGAAAAAACTGCTTCAAAATTCAGGTCCAGAAACAGACAAATCAGGCACTCCCACTCTGAAAGACACTGACTCATCAAACATATTTTACATCAGTCATACTTTATCAAAGGCCTTTAATAAAGTGTTATTGACATGAAACTCACTAGTCAGGTTAGGCGTGGGGGAGGGGTCTCAGTTGTTACAATCTTGATTTTTGCACCTTCCACAGACTGTGTGATCTTCACCAGTAAAGAAGTTGCACTTAATATGCGTGCCTGTCTCAAGTGTGTCTTTCAGTAGGTGTCAAGTGCCTGATTTTGCTGTTTCTGTATCAGATTGATTTATCTGCATGCATCTCTAGTCCCTAGTGCAGTCTGTCATTGATGCCCTCCAAAATGTTGGTGTGAGTCATTTATTTTAATTATAAAGCACAAGCCTGGATTCAACCAATCAGCGTTGAAGATTAGTTAGCTTGCAATAACTTCTCATAACCATAAGAGGACCTCATATACAGTGTTCAAAAAAGCAGAATGTTCTGCAGCTTAAACACGGTTATAACAAGGGTTCCTAAAATACTTAAAACTTTCAATCTTTATTTGAGTTTTTGTTGAAATTGATACAACATTATACATACATATAATAGACATATGAACAAAGATACATACTAAACTATTGTGCCTGGGGGAGTTTCCCAGCACCTGGAAAACAGCCATCATCACCCCCATTCTAAAAAGTGGCGATCGATCCACCCCTAGTAACTACCAACCCATCTCCATCCTTCCCCCACTTTCTAAAGCTCTGGAAAAAATAGTAGCCAGCCAACTCACGGAATGCCTGGACAAACACACCATCCTATGCCCTGAACAACATGGCTTTCGCGCTGGCCACAGCACTACTACAGCCTTACTTGAATTCTCTAACTTTCTGCACTCCGCCCTTGACACCGGCCACCCTGCTGGGGCTGTGTTCATTGACCTCTCCAAGGCCTTTGACACTGTCTGTCACACCCTCCTGCTTGACTCCCTCAGATGCCTTGGTTTCTGCCCCGGTCCCCTCACCTCATTCACCAGCTACCTCTCTGGCAGGACACAGTGCGTTAATATCAACAGCACCCAATCTGACACTCACCCTGTCCTCTTTGGGGTTCCCCAGGGCTCCATTTTAGGCCCCCTCCTCTTTAGCTTATATCTTAACTCACTCCCATCCGTATGCCATAGCAAAATCCTCCTCTATGCAGATGATGCAGTGCTATTCGCATCAGACCCCAACCCCACCGCACTCCAGGCTACTCTCCAACACGCATTTCAGAAGGCAGAGGACTGGTTCACTGCCCAAAGACTGGTATTACACCTAAAAAAGACCAAGGCCATGCTTTTCACACACTGCCAAAGTAAAGCCAGTGGGGCGCCCCTCATGATCCTTCCTAACACTCTACACCCCATAGAACAGATCTCTTCGTACAAGTACCTGGGTGTCACCTTTGACTCAGCACCCTCTCTACAGCTACCAATGTTCAGATTGGGTTGTTATACCAGCATCAGGACTGCCTTCCACAAGATGCTCTCAGACTAGCAATTACCTCATCAGTCCTGTCTCTAGTTGACTATGGTCTGCCTATCTATGCTGCTGCTGACAATACTGCCCTTGCAAAAATCCAGCTCTCCATAAATAAAGCCTGCCGGCTCCTTACAGGGGCCCCAAGGCATACCCACACCTGCCTGTTATACTCCTCCACCGACCTGCTCAACCTAGAAGAAAGGCTCCACTATCAAACCTGCCTCCTTGTAAAAAAGACACTGCTCAGACTCTCGCCCCTTGGGGTATTGGCCTCCCTCCAACAGATATCTCACGCAGTGTCCACCCGTAGCTCAGACAAAACCTCACTCACTGTCCCAAGGGTCAGGACAACTTTGGCCCAGAGAGCTTTCAGCTACAGAGCCCCCTCCTGGTTCAGTGCACTCCCAGTCAGTATAGCTGATTGCACCAAACTAGGCTCGTTTAAGACTGCACTCCAAAGCCACCTGACCAACTTCCGCTGCTGCAATTGCACGTAGCTCCATCCCTTCAGGACTAATGATCCCTGTGCATGAAAAGATCTCCCAAGCTACTTCAGCCTTCTTGGGAATTTTGTGTGGGTTTTCTGTCCACATCCTGTGATTCACACAATAAAAAAAAACCAAAAACAATTTTTGCCACTAATTACTCTAATAAAATGTGTCTGTCTCTTCACCTGATGTGGTACCCATGTACCTATGATATGCCAGCTTGTTTGCACCATTGAAACCTTCGTACCACCAGTGAATGATTGTAACACTGGTAGCTATGTAAGCTCTAATGTATTACTGTGTCCTATTGTTGTTTTTTGTCTCTCTTGACGAGGTGCCTTTGTAAATGAGTCTTTGACTCAAAGGTCTGTAAATCTGATACGCAAATAAATAAAATAAATAAATAAACTATTTACAAATATAATGCACTGGTTTATACACAATTCCTTATTATTTTGTATTAAACAAAAAATAAATTAGAGTGACTGCTTAATTCATATATATACTGTATATATATATCGATATATATGGGTCTAAATAACAGTGGGAACACCCAAATTCCTGTGTTTTAACTTCGTTTCATTACTTCCTTTCCTTTATGTGCTCATTTCAAAGATATCCTAAGTTGGAAATGTTCTAGGTCCTCCCTAGCCTCTCTGATGTACTGTTTCTTCTAACATGCTGGGTCTAAATTCTCCTATAGAATAATATACTGCCTTGTCTGAGAAATGTAGAACACCCATTTTCTCCAGAAAATGTTGCATTGGTCCTGTTGTTTATTAAGGGTGGCAGTAATCTTTTCCATGTTATATATATATCTGTCATGATATCCTGCCACATCAACAAAGTGGGAGGGTTAACAGATAATCAAAGTCTTGTAATAGACTTTTTCACTGCTAGGAGAGCAATGGCTAAAAGTTTTTTGGTTATGGGATTCCTACTTTCTGGAGGGTAATCTGCTGTGAACAGTAAAAGAGGCCCTAAAATCAGAGAGGGGGATGTTATTTGTCTTAATGCTCCCTGAAGGTCCTAGATGAATGGGAAGAGTTTATGGCAGCTCCAAAATACATGGACATGTGAGGCTGGGGAGTAGCCACATTGTCTCCAGCATCTGCCCCCCTTCCTGGAGTGTATTTCTGTTGCTGTGCTGGTGGTTGAAAAAATCTAACAGATGCCTTCCAGGAGAATTCTTTCCACTGTTTGGAGCTAGGGCCTCTCTGTATTACTCTATTACAACTCTGCCACATCTCTAAAGGTATTTGCAATCCTAAATCCTTTTCCCACGCCTGGTGTACTGAATCAAGAGAATCTTCCTCCAATTCCTTCAGGGCAGCATATAGGGTTGAGATGAGGTGTGGGGACAATGATCCTCTTGTTAGAGCCTTTATCAGGACTTCTAGCAGCCGTGGAGGTGGTGCATCCGAATGTAATTGGACTATTATTGTATTAAGAAAATCTCTAACTTGGAAGTATCTAAATCTCTCCTTATAGGAGATTCCATATTGTTAAATTAGCTCAGACAAGGATAGTATTTTTCCCTGTGGGATAAATTGATATACTAAATGTAGACCTAGTCTCTCCCATCTGCGATAGCCCCCGTCCATCTTAGCCGGTTCAAAGCAAGCCAAGTGTGGCAAGGAGTATAGTAAAGGTCTCCATTTGGAGAAGCCTCTGGATGCCAGGACTCTTCGCCAGCTCTGAATACTAGCACATGTACATAGGTTATCCAAATTCTCTGTGGTGGCACCTGGTGGGTAGGTCAATAGGACCTTATTTATGTCTTCCAGTTGTGCTTGTTTTTTTTTCCAGAGTCTTCCACTTAGCCTGATAATCTTCATGTAGCCAGTACATGACTGCTCGAAGCTGAGCAGCCTGGTGATACATCCTAAAATTGGGGAGTGCCAGACCACCTTTCTCCCTAGGCAGATGTAGAATGGAGAGTCTTATCCTAGGTCTCTGTGATGCCCATATGAATTAGACTATCTTCCTATGTGTGTTCCTATACCATTCATCTGCTATGTGCATAGGAATTGTCTGGGCTAGGTAGAGGAACCTTGGTAGAATGACCATCTTCACTGCCTCCACCTGTTGGATGAAGGACAATGGAATGGCCTACCACCTCTCCAGATCTGCTGCTGCTATCTTGGTCAAGAGCGGGGAGTAATTTAGATCAAACAGGTCTGAACGATTGGGTCCCATCTGTATCCCCAGATATTTGGTATATTTCATATTCCATCGAAATGGGAATTTCTCCAGGGTCTGTGGGGATGGATCATAGTTCACCCTAAGCACCTCTGTTTTTGTGAGGTTAAGTGTGTAACCCGATACTCTGCTGAAGTTGTTCAGGAGGTCCCACAAAGGGGACAGCGAGCACTCTGGGTCCATCATATAAATGAGCAGATCTTCGGCGTACAGTGCCAGCTTGTGAGTTTCTCCCCCCACCTCAACTCCTCTTATCCTCTCATCCTGTCTCAGGGCCTGGGCCAGGGGCTCCAAAATATAGGGTGAACAGCAGAGACGACAAAGGGCACCCCTGTCTGGTGCCCCTCCCAAGGGTCACTGGTGAAGAAATCGAGCCATTCACCTTAATATATGCCTTTGGCTCTCTGTAGAGCAATGGAATTATGTTGATAAAATCTTGAGACAGGCCCGTCCTTTCCAAAGCTGCCCACAAAAAAGGCCATGCCACTCAGTCGAATGCCTTCTCAGCATCCAGTCTCAGTAGGAGGAAGCAGCATGATACAGAAAAAGCAATGTCTTCTTTATGTTGTCTTGTGTTTGTCTCTCTGGAACGAATCCCATCTGATCCAAATGTATGAGCTGAGGAAGCATATTGTCTAACCTTCTGGCTAAGATTGACGTAAATAATTTGTAATCTATATTAAGACCTGAGATGGGTCCATACGAATTACAGGTTGTACTATCTTTCTCTGGTTTTAGAATACTTGATATGTATGCGTAGCTCCTTGTATCTGGGGCCTGTTCTCCACCCTGTGCCTCACAGCATGCACTCCTTAATGTGGGAGTCAGCTCCTGTTTAAACATTTTATAAAACTCCCCTGTATACCCGTCAGGCCCTGGGTTTTTAAAAGATTGTAGCTTGTTAACAGCACCTTCCAATTCTCCCTTTTTGATTGGGCCATCTAAAGTCTCCCCTTGTGCTTCTGAGAGTCTTGGTAATTTAAGACCCTGCAGAAAAGCTTGTATTGCTGTTCTGTCCACCTCCTGCTCAGGGGTGTACAGCATCTCATAAAATCTCTGGAAAGCTTTCTTGATCTGCACGGGGGAATGAACCATATGTCCTCCTATTGGATGTCTAATTTGAGGAATAGAGGATTGTTTCCATTGTTGTCTGAGTCTGCGGGCCAGTAAGCGGAGTGACCGCAGACCCCCATCATAATACTTCTGTCTTAATGATTGAAGGGCATACTCTGTACGTATATCTAGGATCTGTTGTATCTGTTCTCTTGTAGCCTGCAGAAAGGGTAAAGCTCCCTTATCTCCCACTGCATGCTGCGCCTGAAGCTCTTTGAGCTGCTGTTGTAGCCTATCTAACCTGGCCTGTTGTTGTTTCCTGTATTGAGAAGCGTATTTAATAATATCGCCTCTCAACACTGTTTTGAGGGTATCCCACAATACACTTTCTGAGGTATCCTGGGCTCTGTTCTCCTGTAGGATTTGCATAATCCTATGTGTAATAATTTCCCTGAAATCCTTTATGTTCTACAAAAAATTGTTAAATCTCCAGAGAGTTTCTCTGGGCTCTCCCTCCCTATCCAGCTTGAGTGTTAATAGTGAGTGGTCAGACAACACCAATGGTGATTGTGTGCACGCCCTTATTTTATATGTGTGCTCTCTGGTAATGTGAAAGTAGTCTATTCTCATATAGACCTTGTGGGGAGTGGAGTAATGTGTGTAGTCTCTTTTACCTGGATTCAGGGTTCTCCAGGCATCCGCCCAGTTCGCCTCTCAAATGTAAACCTGTGCTGCCCTCTGTGCAGCCGTCCATCTGGGAGGTCTAGGGTTTGAAGTGTCAAGGTGGGAAGAGGTTTGATTGTGGTCACCCCCTAACACGAGGATCCCTTTGACCTCTTCTGCTGTTGTCTCAGAGGTGCTGCCTGTCAGTGGCATGAGTGAGGCAAGGGTACTTTGCACCATGCAGTTTAACAAATGGTTGAAAAAATGGTGTGGAGCACAGGGGTTTGGCTTCATTGGGGACTGGGGTTCCACCTGGAGGGACACCAGCCTATACTGGCAGGATGGTCTGCATCTGTCCAGGAAGGGAACATGTCTTTTAGAATCGGTTTAAATGCTTCATTGGCAAGCCTTTAAACTAGTCAAGGGGAGGCACTGATAAGCAGAAGGAAAATCCCAGCCTCCCCCTACAAAACAGGGTACTAAATGAGAAAAAGACCAAGGTAGAAAGGTCAGTGGGGGTTGCCGCTACAGAAGGTAAAGCCATCAAAAAATGGAGAGCAATGAGTACCAATGCACGTAGTCTGGGTAACAAGCTTCCTGAATTAGTGGCCTTGATGGAGGAGGAAGATCTGGATATTATGGCAGTCACAGAAACATGGTACACACAGAACCATGACTGGGACGTAAACATACCAGGATACACTATCTACAGGAGGGACAGGGAGGGTAAAAGAGAAGGAGGAGTAGCTCTCTACATAAGAGAAGAAATCAAAGCAACAGAACAAAAGGGTAAACAGGGAGGAGAAGAAGCACTGTGGTCAATTTGGAGGCAGGCAATGGCACCACAATCCACACAGGGGTTGTATCAGACACCCTCTCAAGGGGAGGAAATGGACAAGGAAATGATAGAAAGTATACTTAGAATGGCAGATAAATGGGAGATATTGCTGATGGGTGATCTGAATATGCCAGATGTTAACTGGAGTGCAGTTGCAGCAGCCACTTCGAAGAGTGGGGTTATTCTAGATATCCTACAGGGGGCATGCCTTAGACAACTAGTATTGGAGCCCACTCGAGAGGGAGCAATCTTAGATCTGGTTCTCTCAAATGGAGATGAAGAGAGGATCACAGATGTAGAAGTGGGTAGCCATCTGGGAACTAGCGACCATCGAACAGTATGGTTCACAATAAACACAGCAATAGAGTCAAGCCATACAAAGACAAAGGTACTGGATTTAGGAGGGCTGACTTTCCCAAAATGGGTGAGTGCCTAAGGAATGCACTAGCAAATGGGCAGGAAGGAGGGGTGGAAGAACAATGGGGAATAATAAAAACTGCCATCACAGAGGTAACAAGCCTTTGTGTAAAGCAAATAAACAAAATGAAACGAGAAGAAACCACTATGGTTCTCAAAGGAAGTGGCAGTGAAGGTTCAAGAGAAAAGAAAGCATTCAGGAAGTACAAGGAATCACAGAAGGAACAGGACAGAGAACTGTATCAGTTAAAGCAAAGGAAGCTGGAAGGCAGTCAGAACAGCAAAGGCCCAAACCGAGGAAAAGATAGCCAACTCAGTTAAGAAGGGGATAAAACCTTTTATAGGTACACAGGGAGCAAAGGAAGACCAAGGGAGGGATAGTGAGGCTTAATAAAGGGAGGGAGGGTGGGCAGAGGGTGACTGTGAAAAGGCAGAGTTACTAAACAAATATTTTTGCTCAGTATTTACAAAGGAAGAGGGGGAGGTACCTAAAACAAACAGTAGAAACAGTCTGGATACAGAAGTTGACATCAGCCCATTTACAGAAGAAAGAGTTCTGAAAGAGCTCTTAAAACTGAAGGTGGACAAAGCAATGGGGCCTGATGGGATTCATCCCAGAATTCTAAAAGAACTAAGGATAGAACTAGTGACACCACTGACTACCCTCTTTAACAAATCATGGGAGGATGGGTTGGTACCTGAGGACTGGAGGAGGGCAGATGTGATTCCCCTTCACAAAAGTGGGAGCAAGGCAGAAGCAGGAAACTACAGACCTGATAGTTTAACCTCAGTGGTAGGGAAAATGATGGAATCACTTCTGAAGGAAAGAATTGTTGAGTATCTAGAGGCCAGAGGGCACAGGACCCAAGGCAGCATGGATTCACAGCGGGAAGGTCATGCCAGACAAATCTGATAGATTTCTTTGACCGGGTGACCAAAGTAGTTGATCAGGGAGGGACTGTGACATGGCCTACCTAGACTTTAGCAAGGCATTGACACAGTCCCACACAAAAGATTAATATACAAGTTAGCCAGCCTGGGAGTGGGTCCCAAGATGACAGCCTGGGTAAAGAATTGGCTGGAGAATAGGACACAGAGAGTAATAGTAAATGGAGTCCCTCTGAAAAAAGGGGTTAGCAGTGGGTACCACAGGGTTCAGTATTAGACCGATCCTCTTCAATGTCTTTATAAGTGACATTGCAGAGGGACTGGAAGGAAAGTATGTCTCTTTGCAGATGACATAAAGATCTGCAACAGAGTTGATGCACAAGGTGGGGTGGAAAGGATGAGAAGGGACTTGGCAAGGTTAGAGGAATGGTCAAATGTATGGCAACTTAGATTCAATGCTAAGAAGTGCAAGGTAATGCACCTGGGAACAAAACCCAGGGAAGAGTACACAATGGGGGTGAGATACTAACAACAACAAAAATGGAAAGGGACCTGGGGGTAGTCATATCAGATGACCTAAAGGTGGGCAAGCAATGTGAGAGGGCAGCAAGGAGGGCTGGGGGGATACTGGGATGCATAGGAGAGGCATCACCAGTAGAAAACAAGAAGTTATTATCCTCTGTACAGACAGCTGGTGAGACCACATCTGGAGTACTCGTGCAGTTCTGGAGACCCAATCTCCCAAGAAAGACATAGACAGGATGGAAGCTGTCCAGAGGAGGGCACTAAAATGGTGCAGGGTCTGCACCGGAAGATATGAAGAGAGACTTAAGGAGCTTAATATGTATAGCCTCGAGGAAAGGAGGAGAGGGGGACATGATGAAACTTTCAAGTACCTCAAGGGAATCAACAAAGTCCAAGAGGGTAGCATCTTTCAAAAAAAGAGGTGTGCAAGAACAAGGGGGCACAATTTGAAGATAGAAGGGGGCGGCTCAGAGGTAATTTAAGGAAGTATTTTTTCACGGAGAGGGTTGTGGATGTATGGAACAGCCTTCCAGAGGAGGTTGTGGAGTCAAAAACAGTGGTGGAATTCAAGCATGCATGGGACAGTCATAAGGCAATTCTAGGGGGTGGGGGTAGGAAGAAGTAGGCTGCTGGTTAACTAGGATCTGCAGCTTATCCATCAGGTAGGGAAATGGGCAGACTGGGTGGGCCAAGCGGTCCTTATCTGCCGTCAAATTCTGTGTTTCTATGTTGAACCTGGGGGAATATATATGGATGCAAGGGTATATTCTTGTCCCTCTAGATGTCCCCCTCACAATAGCCAGTAGGCCCTCCGGATCAGCGTAGGAGGCTGATACTTTGAATGGGGTAGCTTTGGGGATCAGAACAGCAGTCCCCCATCTCCTTCCCCCCTTATAGGCTGAGGCCACTACTGTCTCGAAGCCAAACTTATGTAATTTCAAATGTTCTGTTTTACTTAAATGGGTTTCCTGAAGTAGAATAAATGTGGGTTTAACTCTTTTTAACGAGGCTATAACCTTGTATCGCTTAATTGGGTTACTTAGCCCATTAACATTATGGGAGCAAATAATTATTGGGGGGTTACTACCCATTGTCAGTCAGCCCCCTACGTAACACTGTGGTAAGACCTCGTTGGGCAACCCCTAGGTTAGCTCTCTGATATAATTCAGCCCTTATTTCCAGACAGATTTTCTCCCAGAGTTGGAGACTATCCATTACCAAATTTCGCAGTCTTGCAAGATTTTTACTACATGCATTAATTGTACTGATACAAATACAAAGTAAATAAACCAAGAACCACAACCTATTTACAGGTAAACTTCCAACATAGGAGGGCTGTAACGTTTGCCCTCAATAAGGAGAGAGCCCTCCCTGTGGTACGGGGGGGGGGGTTCCCTGGGGAGGATCAGTGGCCGGAAATCCCACCAGGCCTCCTGGGTCTCGTTTAGGTCTGAGACCTGATGCTTCTAGCATCTGTAGGTGCGTCATCCATCCATTCGAACAAGAGAAAAGGTCGATCTCCCTTCTCACTCCTATGCAAAAAATAGATATGAGTATCCCCTAACTCCCTCCATGCTCTGATATAAATTAGGAGGCATACAAATGAAAAACAAGGCAGAACAGAATTGACTTAGAGTGTTCCCTTTTTATCTACCCCCCCAATGTGCTACAGTCCCGATAGTGATGCAGAAGTCCTTTGTTAAGATTGCTTGCTTACTATTATACTTACATACTTATATGTTCATATTTCTGAATTGTATACTCCATCTGAATTAACTCTCCTATAGGCACTGTAAAACATCTCTGCATGTCTTTATATGAAGGGGGTATAACATTCAACTTTAGAAAGAGTCCTGAATGGAACTATTTAATCTAATGACCCTCACAGAATCATTAGTGCTGATCTCCTCCCTGACTCCCTAAGTGACCACCACATGATATACATGGTCAGGAAAGTGCACAGACCCACAAAACCCCCCTCTAGGACTATTCTCACATGGTCGTACAACTCCTTAGTTCTACCTGCGCTCCTATATGACCTGGCTCATATTGACTGGTCCTTCATACCTAAAGCACCCTCGATTGACTACACTTACAAAACTTTTAAGATCAGGTTTGTCACAGTTTGGGATAATCATGCCCCGCAAAGGAGCACACGAGTAAGGGGCTCCCACCTTCCCTGGGTCTCAGTCGATCTCATTAGCAGCTGCCGCACCAGAGATCAGGCATGGCTCAAACATAAGCTGTCATTCTCCCAAGAATCCCTACAAAGATACCGGACCCTCCACAACTCCTGCACCAAACTGATTCGTCAGGCAAGAAAGATATACTTCACGTCCGCTTTAAACTCAAACCTCAATCACCCCACAAATTTCTGGAAAACTCTCAAATCCCTCCTTTCACCCCCCATCTAACCTCCAACCCTGACCCTATCCATTCAAGGTTCAACCGTCACAGACCCTGGAGAAGTAGCGTCTGCTTTTAATACTTTCTTCACTAGCTGTGCAGTGTCTCTCCTATCCAATCAGCCACACATCTCATCCACACCATGCACCCTACTGCAATCTCTGAACTCCACACACGCCCCCAGTTTCTCTTTCCATCCAGTCACCCCGGCTGAAGTGCTGCAAGTACTGATTTCACTCAACCCTAACAAAGGTAAATGTCCATCTGGCCTGGACGCTAAATTGCTTCACTTATCTGCTTCCACCATAGCCGCTCCACTAGCCCTATCTTCTCAACCTCTCCTTTTCCATGGCCAAAATTCCAGCCAATTGGAAGCATGTGACTGTTATCCCCCTCCCTAAGGGCGGAGATCCGTCTATGCCGGGTAGTTATCTCCCTTCTTCCAATTCTGGCTAAAATACATACTAACATACTATTTGCCAGCAGATTAGGCCTTATGGTCTATCAAGTCTGCTCGAACCTAGATCCTTAGTTGGGTGCAGAGACCCTCCCATCCCTTGTGCTCCAGAAACCCCTATCATCCATCCCACCCCCGGACAGGCTATCATCTGATACATCCACTTTCTGTGTCTGTCCCACCCTCTCTTAAAGCCCTCCACTGTGGATCTCTGAACCAGCTCACCAGGCAGAGCATTCCAAGGGTCCACCACCCTCTCAGTGAAAAACCTCCTCTTTTCCCCTCACCCTTCCACCTTCCAACTTCAAACCATGCCTCTGGTGATGCCTCCCTGCTTTAGTCTAAAGATCCCTCCATGTTTACCCTATTTATTCCCTTGGGTACTTGAAGACCTCAATCATGTCCCCCGTCTCTCTCTCCTCCAATGAAAACAGGCAGAGCTCCTCAAGTCTGTCCTCGTAAGTCAAATCCCTAGCCCTCGTATCATCTTTGTTGCCCTCCTCTGTACCCTCTCCAGGAGCTGTATGTCCCTCTTCAAGTGTGGTCTCCAGTACTGTACACAGTACTCAAGGTGTGGTCTAACCAGTCCATTGTACAGCGGCAGAATCACTTCCTTGCTCCTTGAGGTGATCCCCCTTGCGATGCATCCCAACATCCTGTTTGCCTTGCTAGCTGCTCTCCTGCACTGCTCAGAGTTATTCATACATGTATCCACCATGACCCCTAGGTCTTTTCCCCTGTTGAGGCTTCCAGCACCTCCTCCCAGGGTGTACCTGTGTTTAGGGTTTCCCGACCAAGATGCAACACCTTGCACTTGGTGATATTGAAATTAATTTCCATGTGTGAGCCCAGCTTTCCAGGGTGTCCAGGTCCCTTGCAGGGCCAACCTCCTCTTCTCCCTCAACTACTGCTCCCATCTTGGAGTCATCCATGAAGAGACTCATTTCACACCCTATACCATCCTGATGTCTGATATGTATGCATTAAACAGGATTGGACCCAGGACCGAGCCCTGTGGTACCCCACTACCAACCTCTGTAGGGTTCAAGAGCTCCCCACAGACCACTACCTCTGAGGGCATCCAGCTATCCAGTTTTCAATCCATCTGACCATCAAAGGGCCTACTCCTAACCCCATCAGTTTCTCCACCAGACCATTGTGGGGACAGAGTCAAACGCCTTGCTGAAGTCAAGAATAATACATCCACAGGCTTACCCCTGTCCAGTTCTGATGTTACCCATTCATAGAACTCCACAAGGTTGGTTTGACATGATCTACCTGGCACAAACCCATGCTGCCGACTATCCAGACCTCCCACCTCCCCAAGTAAACCCCAATCGTCCTTTAGTATACTCTCCATTAATTTTCCCACCACCGAGGTTAAACTGATGGGTCTATAGTTTCCTGGTACTTCCTTGAACCCCCCTTTATGGATTGGTACCACATGTGCCTCTCGCCAATCCCTAGGTACCCTCCCTGTCTCAAGTGACCTGTTGAAAAGCTCCGCCAGGGGTACAGCCAGTATGTCCGCCAATTCCCATAGTACTCTCGGATGAATGCCATCCGGCCCAGGAGATTTGTCTTTCTTTAGGGCCTTGAGGGCAAACCACACCCTTTTGGTGGGGATGGCATCATCTGTCCCCTCCACCTTACTGGTCTTTTTATCCTTATCCAGATGTGACACCCCTGGGGTACCTTTCCCTCCCTTTTGCTCCATTTCTGTTGCTCCCCTGATCCCACAATACAGGAACATCTCGCACTCGCCCAACTTTCCCAATTCCTAGACACAACCTCTTTTTTCACCCCTTATCAGTCTAGTTTCCGAAAGTCTCACCTCACCATCACCACCCTACTAAGACTCACCGATGGCATCCTATCTGGAATGGACAAAGGGCATATCACCTCGGCCATTTTCATTGACCTGGCCAAAGCTTTTGATACTGTCTCCCACCCTAAGCTACAAGCAAAATTAAATGGGTCTGGCCTCTCAGGCCATGCCACTAGCTGGTTTCATGCCTACCTGGTAGGCAGATATCAGTCGGTGAAAATCGGCAATCACATCTCTTCCCCCCACCAGTCACTACGGGGGTTCCCCAAGGCTCAGTCCTGGGACCTCTGCTTTTTTCAATATTCCTAAATGACCTCCCACAGGCCTGCACACTGTCATCCATCCAAATGTACGCAGATGACACCATACTGTACGCCTCCAGACTGTCCACCGGAGCAGTATCAAATGTGCTTCAGCGGGATTTCAATGCCGTACAGAATTGGTTTACGTAAAACCAGCTATCCCTAAATATGAAAAAAAACATCACATTCACCTTCAGGTCACGTTCTCGACTCTCCCACCTAGCATCATGCCCCTCATTCCTTACCCTAGATGGACCACCCTCGAGTCCTGCACTTCTTTCAGATACCTGGGAGTCTGGCTTGACCAATACCTGGATTTCTCCACCCATATCGAATCCTTACACAATAAGATGTACCCGAAACTTGGTGCTCTATACCGCAATAAGGATTGCATGCCCAGACAGGTCCGGAGGGAAATTGTTTAAAAAATTATCCTTCCTATACTTGACAATGGCGACGTAGTATATGGTGCTGCACCCCAATCTAACCTGGCCAGCCTAGACACTCTTTTCCACTCCTTCTGCCATTTCGTCCATGACTCTCCACCAATGACCCACCACTGTGATCTGTACAGGGACCTAGCCCTGCCTTCACTCACAACCCACAGACTGATCCACTGCTCCAGAGTCATCACCAAATTCTGGTCACAGTTCCTTCCCCCTTATCTCACATCCACCATATCGGCTCAGCCCTTCCCTACCTACTCACTCAGAAGCTCCAACTCAAGGCTTCTCAAAGTCCCTTTCATGCATACCTCCAAGGGTCAATTGTCTTTCAAATATTGCATGCCTAAACTATGGAATGACCTGCCTGCTGATATCAGGAGCTCCACAAACCCTGGGCGTCTCAACCCACTCCTCTATGCTCACTTCCCCACCACATGCACATGCTCGCAGTAGCCATAAGAACAAGCCAGCAATTTTCCTGGTAACCGGCAGACATGACAAATCTCAGCTGCTACGCTGTAGGGTCTGCTTACTACTTGTTTGTATTAAATGCATAACTAACAAATAATTTGTCCTCTTGTCAGATGCCCTGCAGCCTTCTGGCAACAAACTCTGCTACACTATTGTAATACCTATGCTGTATGTTGTAATGCATCTTTTGTCTCATCATTGTATGTTTCAATGCATCATTCGTCTCACCATTGTATCTACCCATACTGTATAAAAAAAAATGTATGTACCAATCAATGTTTCCCTATCCCCCACCTCCCAGGTCATGTCTGGAAATGAGTAGTACTCCGCTCAGTACGCCTGCCTGGTGAAACTCTTAAATAAATAAATAAAATTGACAAACGAAGATCCTCTTGGATGCACTAAGATCTCAGGAGCCACTATAGGCTCATTGTGCTTCCAGAGTTCCTCCTTAGAGCCATCAAAAACAAAATTAACATCTCAACTTGCAGCCCGGTGGCACTGAGGGTTGAGGCGCTAGATGCTACACCTCGCGTCACGCCGGTGACCCGGGTTTGGGAATGATCCTGGACCGTTGGGGGTCGGCAGGGGAGAGAGAGGATTGAGCGTCCGATGGACTGCTCTCCTCTCTTGGGGAGGGATCCAGGGGTAGCCCAATGCAGCAGCGGCCCCCAGTGGAGACCGGCAGCACTGCTATGCACTTGGACTCGCACAACAAGGGACGACGTCGGGCAGCTGCCTCCGGACATAGGCGGGAGCACCTGTGTCACGGGCTGGATGGCATTGCATGTCTCACGTCGGGGGGGGGCAACCAGAACACAGGAAAAACCCAGTGCCGAGGATCAGGCGATGGCACCAATCCCCCATGCCCCACACCAGGCTTCCTCAACTGGCCTTCGATTTCCCCAGCTACTCCTCATCTGATGCCAGAGTCTGCCTTACTAAGAGCACCCAAGTAGGAGGGGGGTGACCCACCCTGGATAGGGTTAGCTGGGGGTGCTGGCATCGGTGAGGAGTGAGAGAAGAGGCACAGTTTGGGGATCCTCAGGCAGGCAGGACAAGGATTGGATATCTGAGAGAGGACCTAGGGGCCATGACCGGAGGGAAAAAGAGTTGGGGGGAATCTCACCATGTGGTTTTCTCTTTTAAGTGCCTGTGTCCTGTGATTCCATTGTGGGTGTTTCTCTGGTACTCCCCATCTTCTTCAGTGCTTGTTGCACTTCTTGAATCATTTGAAAGCCTTCTGCCCATGCTTTCCCTGAACCACGACCTCTCTTGCTTCTCTTCCACTGCGATCGCTGGAGGAGGAAGTGCTGTCCCTCTGGATGTTCAGGCTTTGAAACCCAGCCTCGGGAGTGTAGTTCCTGCTGCGCCTCTTCAGGGGAGTTGTACAGTTTCTTTCCAGACTCCCAGAAGACCCAGAGCTTTGCTGGATATGGAGTCTGGAATCGCACTCCTTTTTCCCTCAGTGCCCTAAGGATATGTGAGTAAGCAGCTCTTTGTCGAACGATTTCTGTTGGGTAGTCATCATCAAACAGGAGTCTGGCTGAATTATATTGCACTGTTTTTTTTCCCAAGCAGTACGCAGGATGAAGTCCTTGTCTCTATAGCTGGCTAATTTAAAGACGATGGATCTCGGTCTTGCATTGGGGTTGTTGGGTTTCTGCATAAGTGCTCTATGCACCCTTTTGATCCGAAACTGGAAGGTTGGGAGTAAGGCGAGGACATCCTTCAGTAAGTCCTCTAAAAATTCCTCCATTCTCTCTGCTCCACTCCTTCGGGGAGGCCATATAACTGAAAGTTGTCTCTTCTAGAGTGAGCCTCTAGGTCTAGAAGCTTATCTTGCATTGTTGCCTGTTGGTTGATGAGGAACTCGTCCGCTGTGTGTAATTGCTGGGTCTCCACGCTGATCTCCCCACTCGGTTTTCTGACTTCTCCAGTTTCTCTTCCACTGTTTGAATTCTGGTCTGCAGGGCTTGAAATTCTTTTTTGTTTTCTGCCCGAAACTCCTTAACCTCTGATAGCAGTTTCTCGAATTGGGATCGGGATAGTTTTTCTTCTTCTTGGTCCGCATCAAGATCCCAGGCCCTGCTGCTCACAGGGGAGGTGCTCCTGATGATCGATTCTCTAGGCTGAGATCCCCCTGTCATCCTTCTTTCTTCTGTGCCTCCCTGAACCATGTTTGGTAGAATTCAATCCACCAGACGATTTGGTAGCCATTTTGACAAGTTTGGATGTATTCTGAGGCTGTTCTGGGGTAAATTAGCATGTTAGAGATGGAGAGCTCCAAAATCATGTAGCCAGTAGATGGATGACATCACCAGAAGTCTGGGTTCCTAAAATACTGTCTTCTGATTCATCCAAACAGGTCACCTGACCATTGATTAATCCCTGATATACCCACAGTTGCATGTTCACAGGGCTTTATTTTACTATTTCTTTAGGTAAAACTCTAACATAATATTGCCCATGTTATTATAAGAGGATTAACCCACTCCAGGGTATGGGTATACTAAGCATTAATCCACGCCTGGGTGGTTGAAGTCACTCGGCTTTGCCTCATTACTCCATTCCCCCCCCAGGCATGGATTAATGCTCAGTAAACCCATACCCTGGAGTGGGTTAATTCCTCCTTATTCGCTTCTTTTGTACTATGAAAAAAATAGCCTGGTAGTAACCAATCCCTAGATAATCTTGAGACCCAAATTCAAAAAGATCACCTCCCAGTTTTTACCAAGCTCTCCGTGGAATCTAATGAGTAATTAGTGGTCCCTTCTGATTCTGTCTTCTGTTTAACACAAATGCAACAACTTGAGACAACCTTTCCAATGCCAGTAGATATCCCAGTCCAGTAAATGACAGCTCTGTCTATACATTGGTCCATGCCTAGGTAACTTTCATGAATGATGCTATGCACATCCATTCTTAACTGACAAAGTATTTTAAACTTATGCCGACAAACAATAATCCATCTGCCTTATGGATTTCATCTGTAATGCTCCAATAACAGCTAGTGACAGATGGCATTCCCTTTTTACTGTTTAGTCCTCCTTCTTTCATGACTCAACTCAGAGTTCTCCATGAGTCTTTTTTTTTTTTCGCTGTAACTTCTATTTAGTCTGTTCTCCTATCAGCAACCTGAGGAGTCTTAGTTAAACTGCAGCTACCAGCACCGCTTTGTCACTCCCATAGAAATCATATTATATGAGACTTGCTTCAGAAAAGGCTGCATTGCTTCTCTATGGAGTGCTGAATTCAAGTTACCTGTTCCAAATGAAACTGCAGCAAGTCCAAAGTGTAGTGTATGAAATAACTTTTATTGATATTAAAAAAAAAAAAATTATGCTGAAGCAAGCAGGAAAGCAGACCCAAGTCACTAACCACACTGCCCCGGCACTTCAAGTCTAAACAAACCCTTCCTTGGGGTGGCTACAGTGAAGTGAAGTCACCCTTTATACAAGCATCTCATGCATATTAATGAGAGTTTCATGACAAGCTCCAATCAGCAGTGACAATGCAATGATACAAAAAAAGCAGTTATATAACACACTAGTGTCAGCATAAAAAAGTGACTCGCGAATTAAAAAAGCAGCAAATGAAATAAATCTAACAGCAATTACTACATGCTGCTAAATAAATGTACCAGTAATGTAAAGTTTACAGTGGCAGTCTTGCTTGAGATGTTTTTAATACCTGCTAATTCTAAATGATACTAACGGAGATGCTGATAAAACAATACATAAATACATCTTGTTATTAGTTCCTATAGGCTGCTAAATAAGTGCTCCAAATATTTAATTTTTTTACATTTTTTACAGAGGTCAAGTTGCCTAAGATGTAATTTAAGACTGCTAGTGCTAAGTATGAATAACATTAAATGGAATCCTAGATTACATAGAACTAAGCCAATGTGGACAGGGGAAAAATAATAGGTGATTGCTTGAAAATGGAGTGAATGCCAGCCATCAAACAGATAAAAAGATGAAAAAGGGAAGGAAAACAGGAGAAAAAAAGAATAAGGAATATGATAGTAGGATAGTTGGGGGGGGGGGCAAGGAACAGGATAAGGGGGAAAAGAAAAATCTAAGAATAAAAGACACAGAGGGATGAGGTCAGTCAACACCATATGTCTTCCTCCTTCAGGTAGAAACAGATAGATCTGAAAAACACAAACACAAAAGAGAATATATTAACACATACCAAGTATCAGCTATCAGGGGAAACAAAGAATATCCAGCAGAATAAAACCAAACCCTGGGAGGTTCGGGGTGTGACAATAATCAATATAATCATAAATAAGGCTTTAAGTTCCCAAATTCATTGAGCCCTTCAGGTTTCACAGTTTTTAAAGTGACACTTCCCAAACATTCTCACCTCAATAGGTGTTGTCTATCTCCCCCATTTCTAGGAGCTGGCACATGTTCAAGTCCCATGAATTGAAGGTTTCCAACATCTGATTGATGGAATTCTGAAACGTGAGCTCCCACTGGTGTGTCAGATTTGTTGCTGATTATAGATCTGATGTGTTCTTGTATCCTTTGTTTCAGTGGTCTCACAGTACGTCCTATGTTAAGTAGACTACATGGACACCAAAGTCCATAAACTATAAAGGAGGTGTCACAGGTAATACATTCCCTGTTATCCACAGACATGTCTATTTATTTATTTATTTATTTATTTATGTCTGTCTGTCTGTATGTATTTATTTTCAAACGTTTCACCAGGAAAGACATACTGAGCTAAACATAACTCGTTTCCAGATGCGTCCTGGGGAGAAGTGGATGAGGGATAAGTACATAGCAGAACAATACTATAGATTATACAGTAACACAAAACATTGTACAGAGATTTAAGTTAAACAGTGCAAAGCTTTGTTAATCAGGAGTGCATAGAAAATAAATATCAATAACACAAGGCCAGGGCAAGAGGCATATCCCTTTGGAACAGGGAAAAGAACCTTATATCGGTGAGGGCAGTAAGGAACAGAGCGTAGAGAGGAGGAGGAGCACGGGGAGGGGGGGAGGAACAAGAGAAGTAGAGAACTAGTGTCAAAGGGAATAGGAGAGGGAGGATAGGTACGGTAGAGGACTAGGAGATGGAGGAGAGGTAGAGAGGGAGAGGCAAAGGAGAAGGGTAGGAGTAGGGAAGGGCAAGGAGTAGGAGAAAGGGAAAAAGTGGAGTGGGGCTGGGCTTTGACTGAGGGCATTTACAGGAGGGAGCGGTGTGCACACAGAGTAGAAAGGAGAGAGTGTGTTTGGGAGATGCAGAGTGAATGGTTGGGGGAGAGGATTCTAACATTTAGGAAAGTGGAAAGAGAAGGTAACCTGACCAAGCAAGGGATTTACAAGAAGGAGGCACCAGGGAAACTGTAGCTTGAGTTACAGAGGGAGTACAAGAAGGAGGGGGTAAAGGGGAGGATAGAGAGCTGAGGGGAGAGATGCCAGCAGCCGGAATTTAGAAATAAAAGGCACAGTGGGTCAGGCGATGATCTTCCAGGGAGGGGAGAGGGCAGACTACAAAGAAAAGTGGTGAGTGTGGGGTAGACAGTCCAAGGCGAAGTGGCAGAAGGAGTGAAAGAGGGGGTCCAGTCTGGCCAGGGTGGACTTAAGGGCAGCACTGTAGACAGTATCACCATAATCAATAATGAGGAGGATCATTTTAGCGATAATGTTCTGCAGGGCAGCTAGTGGGGTGCAGCATTTGTTCCTATATGAGGCACCAAGCTTGGGGTGGAGTTTTTTATGAGTGGCGTCTATGTGCTGTCTGTATTCCACAGATGCTGAAATTTCTTCTATCTGGATATCAGGGAATATGTTACCCGTGGCACCCCCTTTACAGTTTATAGATTCTGGTACCCATATAATGTACTTTACATAAGACGTACTGTGAGACCGCTGAAACAAAAAGACTTAGGGAGACTGTTGCAGAATTCTCAAATACGGTTTTTAGATGCCCACCTAACATAAGGGATCACGTTACTCACAGCTGTCAGCCCCCCCTCCCTGATGTGAACCTGAATTCTAACTGGCTTCTACCTCCTCCCAATAGGTTCTCAAATGTCAAAGTTGCAAATACTGTATTAACATCAGTAATTATTTTGTCAACCCCAGTGATGGAAAGATTTTGTATATTCAGGAGTTCATTAATTGTTATTTGACTCCTGTTGCCTATTATGCACAGTGCACATGTGGATCTTTTTATGTGGGTCACACAGAAAGGAAATTGAAAGAGAGGGTGGGGGATCATATTAGGGCTATAAATAGTGGTAACTGGGAGTATGGCACTGCCCTGCTAGTAACCCTTCAAATCATGTTTGGAAATTGAAAGGACAAAGGTGGGCCCATGGGGTGGTGACATTGATAGGATATTGGCTCGAAGGGAACAATTTTGGATTTTTAAATTATGACCCACAGTGCCCCCAGTCTAAATGACAGGGTGGAAATAACACCCGGGGCCTTATTCTCAATGAAGGCTTAGAACGGCGCAAGCTGTGGCATACAGCTGCTTGCGCCAAAGTCCAGTGCGCCAGGGACCCTGCACCAGATTCTGGTACAGGAGGGGTTCTGGTGCCTAAGTCCCCACACCTGCACCAACCTCTCCCATGTGGCAAATGCATGTTGCATGGAAGGGTTTGCCGCTGGCTCCTTACAGCAAGGCAGGTGGTTCCCCCAACCCCGATACCCTGATAAAATAAATCAAGTCTCATGTCTGGTTATGTAGTGCCCCCCGATCCTTGATGCCACCAGTAATAATAATTAAAATAACCTCACCTTCCCTGGTGGTCTAGTGCCCCCTCCAGTCTCGCTGGTAATAATAAGTAATAAACCCTACTTCTCTGGTAGCGTAGTGGGTTCCCTGATCCCCGATGCTGCTGGTAAGAATAATTAATAAACATAAAACTGTTTCCCGATCCCCGATGTCTCGGGTAACAGAACTTGATACAAACACCCCTTCCCTGGTGGTTTAGTGGTCCCCCTTCCCAATCCCCAGTGCCACCTGTAATAATAATTAAGAACCCCCCCTTTCCTGGTGGTCTAGTCTAGTCTAGTGGGACCCCAACCCCTCACCACAGCAGGTAGTACCCACTACCCTGCTTCCCCCATCCTGAAACAGAGTCAATGACTGGCACAACCCTCCTCTCACGTCTGCAGCCAGCCACTGACTGAACTGTCATGGTGTGTACTGTATACTGTACATCACTATATAATATGCTTAGTAACAGTTCAGTCGGTGACCAGCCATGGAGGTGAGAGGAGGGCTGTGCCGGTCACCGGCTCTGTTTTAGGATGGGGGGAGCAGAGTGGTTGGCACTACCTGCTGGGGGGGGTCCACTAGACCACCAGGGAAGGGGGATTTATTAATAATTATTACTACCAGCAGCATCGGGGATAGAGGGGCAACTGCACCACCAGGGAAGGGGGATTTATTAATAATTATTACTACCAGCAGCATCGGGGATAGAGGGGCAACTGCACCACCAGGGAAGGGGGTTTTGTATCAGGTTCTATTACCCAGGACATCAGGGATCGGGAAAGGGTTTTATTTTTATTAATTATTATTACCAGAGGCATGGAGGATTGGGGGGGGGGCAAGTAGACCACCATGGATGGGAGATTGCATTACTTTTTATTTTCGGCGATATCGGGGATCGGGGGACAGTGGCACATTGCCACCAATTCCTTAACTGTCCCAGAGGAACATATTCTAAGTACTCTTAGACCAGCCCTGGGAGAGTTTTGTGAATCTCACTTTCTTACCCCAGAAGTCCTTTAGCATCAGTAACTATAGCAGTTAGCTGACTAGGTGCAACTACCCTAGAGGTATGCCTTTAAAATAATTAGCATAATGAGCTTGGGCATCAGCTAATCAAAAAAAAAGAAGGGGAGTGTGCTGAGAGGGAGCAGCCTGAAGGGCTTCAGAATTTTTTCTCCGCTGACTTAGCAACATTGTCCCAGAGGTGTCCCTCAGCTTTCCTTGTTGACAACCTTTTTCTGCTTATCTTTGCAAAGTTTTCCTCACTAACTTAAATTGTTAGCATGCTGAGTGTAATTTTACTATTTTTTTAGCAGTTTGTTTCTTTTCTGCGCATCTGCATATATTTTTACTGCAACTGTGTATATTTATATACATTTGTACCGCATCTACGTATTTTATATACGTTTGTTTACCACAAATGTGTATTTTCGACGGTTCTTCACTATTTTAACACTTTTCTTGTAGGAACCATCGAATTTTAGTGTTTTTCTTTACTTTTTACCTCAGAAATCATGGGTCCCTACCGCAAGGTAACTCTTTGGATATTTAAACTGTGACAGTTATTGCTGGGTTCTCTGTGGATTGGCAGGTCAAAGATTCCCAGAACCAAAAAGAAATCTGGACCTACAGGATTTAAAAAAAGTGTGTCAGCAGTCACAGGATTTGGCTTAACTGCTTTTCAACAAACTGTGCCTCAGGTATTTTGGTTCAGATATACTGATTCTCTTTGCACAAATTTGGTGAGAAACAGAGCAAAGAGACCTAATAAAAAAATATGGCTGAGGAAAAATCAAAAGCTCCGATGATGGGCCATCTAAAATTAATAACAATAAAAATTCAGGCAGGCGTGCTGATGAAGCCTCCAAGTCTCAGCCAAAAATAAAGCTTCCAAAGGAGCTGATGAAGTTCCTCACAAATTTAAAAATAATAAAGGTGCTGATGAAGTGTCTTTACAAAAAAGGAAGCATGATTAAGCTGCTGATGAAGTGGCTAAAAAGATAGTCTGTAAAGACAAAAATGCTCCTGTTCCTCCTGGGAAAACCAATAATGAGACAACAGGCAGCTTAAAGCATCAAGAAAAAACAAAGCATATACAGCCACAGTCTGCGCAGGAACTCCCATCTGTGCATGGCACGTCTTTCAGACTCTATGAAAGATGGGGTCTATATTTACTGGGGCTGGTAAGCACTCTTCCACAGTTCTCTCTTCTGGAGACTGTGAGGCTGATGCAGATGATGATGAATATTTTTATGATGCCCTTGACATGAATTTGGCGGGCCTAGAAACTTATGTGTCCTCTGACCCTTCTTTTGGAGCTTCCTCTGCTGACCAGGAGGATCCCTCTTCTAAAAATGTGCTAGACACCCTGGACCTCCCTACTCAGGAGTCCATCCAGGATGAGGAGGAGGTGGATAAATATTATAGGGAGATGAAAGGTCTCCGACCCCCTAAGAGACTAGTTGTGCCTATCTGTAATGCTTTCAGAAAAAATACCATGAAACTGCTTCAGCACCCCACTTCTGTGACAGGGGTTGACAAGCAGGCTGAGAAAAAATACCAATTGTCTAAAAACAATACTGAATTCCTGTCTGTACATCCTAGCCATGAGAGTATAGTACAGCAGGCAGCTTGTAAGAAAGCTGGGGCTTCCTTGTCCTTCTTACCCCCGGACAAGACTCCAGAAAAATAGATTTCATAGCAAAAAAAATGTACACTACAGCTTCCCTGCTTGTCAGACTTTCTTCCTACATAACTTTCACTGCCAAATATTGGAAAATACTGTGGAATTCTGTCCTGGCCATTACCTGGAATGGGTCAGATACAGTGGTACAGGAGCTAGTGGATACAGCAAAAACTGCCCTGGAAGCTATGAAGTACCAATTCCACATGGCTGATGACAACAGTGATGCTGCCTCTAGAACCATGGCCCAACCATCTCTCTGAGGTACTTTGCCTGGCTTAGAACTACCAGTCTGACCCCAAACACCCAGTCTAAGGCCATGGACTTTCCCTGTGATCAAAACATGTTGTTCGATTCCAGAACAACTGACTACGTGAAAAAGGTTGACAAGTACAAGGCCTCTTGGCAGAATCACTTCTCTAAACCTAAGCCTCCTGCCCCACAGAAATTCCACCTGAGGGGCAATAGGTGCAGAGGTTATTTTCCCAGGCCTTACATTCCCTATCCCCAGTCCAATTTCTCTCAGTACAGTGGTGCTTTCAGAGGCAGGGACAGAAGGGTCCAAAGAAGGGCTACCTCTACCCAGCCAGCAGCCTCGCAGTCTAAGCCCTGATGCGAGTGTCCAGGTCGCCACCCCTCTGCCAGTAGGAAGCAGACTCTCCCACTATCTTCAGAACTGGTCCCTCATTACCTCGGACAGCTGGGTTCTGGAGATAGTGGAAAAGGGTCTGCCACTACAATTCAAGTAGATGTCAGACCTCAAGCGTACCCAGGTGTCAAAACCTCTAACCCCAACACAGGTGCATTGTTGGAATTGGAGGTAAAAAAACTTCTAGCTCTACGAGCAGTGAAAAGGGTTCTGGCCCATGAAAAGGGCAAGGACCTCTACTCCAGGTACTTTCTGACACAAAAGAAAACTGGGGAGTGGTGACCTATCTTGGATCTCAGATATTTAAACAGACATCTGTTAAAACCCAAACTCAAGATGGTCGCTCTATCACCAGTCATACAGTCCTTACAGCAGGGAGACTGGCTAGCCTCCCTGGACTTAAAGGACGCTTACTTCCATATACCCATAAGGAGGTCTCACAGGAAGTTTTTCAGATTCAAACTCCCTTCAGGCCACTACCAGTTTGCTGCAATGCCCTTCGGCCTGTCCTTGGCCCCAAGAATCTTTACCAAGTGTCTGGCAGTGGTAGCAGCACACCTCAGTAAGCTGGGTGTCTTTATCTACCCCTATTTAGATGTTTGGCTCATAGTGGCAAAGTCTCCTTGTCAGGTCAAGGAGTCCCTTTCCCTTACAGAGCACACTCTGGAGTCTCTGGGATTCCTGATAAATCTAAAGAAGTCTCACCTGGAACCCACCCAGCTACTCACCTTCATAGGCGCTCAGCTGGCCACCCAGAAAGGGTATGCCTTCCTCCCACTGGAGAGAATTCAAAGTTCCCTTTCAGTGGCAGATTCTTTCATCCAGCCAGACATTTTCCTCAGGCCATTGGGACACATGGCTTCAATGACTGTAGTGGTCCCAGGAGTCAGGTACAGGATGCAACACCTGCAAGGCCATCTCAGAGCTTGCTGGTCTCAAAGAAGCAACAATTTTTCAAAGATTATACCTGTGGCAGAGCAGTTCCTTCAGGCTCTGCTTGGGTGGAAAAACCCTGCAAATCTGGCAGTAGGGATACCCTTCCAAGGCAAGCTCCACTTCCCACAAAGGTGATCACCACAGACGCCTCCCTCCTGGAGTGGGGAGCTCATCTGGACAGTGCCTCAGTAAGTGGCACCTGGACTCTCCAAGAGTCACAGTTACACATAAACCTTCTGCAACTCAAAGCAATCTTTCTAGCTGTCAAAGCATTTGCTCCTATCATAAAAGGACAGACTGTACAAATTCGAACAGATAACATCACTGCAATATTTTATATAAACAAGCAGGGTGGTACCAGATCAGGAATGCTCTATTCAGAGGCTCTGAAAATCTGGTCTCTCGCCTTCTCCCTGGGAGTCAGCCTTTGAGCTATTTACCTCCCAGGCAAGCACAGTACCCTGGCAGATGCTCTAAGTCACATTAGTCAAGACCAGAGTGAATGGACTCTGAACAAGCAAGTACTGGCCACAGTGTTCAGGTGGTGGGGTGCAGCAGAAGTGGATCTGTTTGCCTCCTCCCTCAACTTCCAGCTTCCTCAGTACTGTCACAGGCCACCAGTCCTGGGAAGCTTCTCCTGGATGCCTTGATCCTGGACTGGTCAGGAAGGTTCCTATATGCATTCCCTCCTTTTCCCCTGATACTCGGGGTATTGCTGAAACTCAGACAACAGCCTACATCAATGATTCTGGTGGCTCTGGATTGGCCCAGGCATGCCTGGTACCCTCTCCTTCTCTCATTATCCTGCAGTAGGCCCATTCACCTGCCACCAACTCACTCTCTGCTGACCCTTCCCCAGACAGGAGTGCATTATCCAGACATACACTCTCTTCACCTCGAGGCCTGGTTCTTGAGGAGTTATTATCATCGCCTCAGTACTCGGAGCAGGTCCTTAAGGTCATGAGAATGGCTAAAAGACCTAACACAAAATAGGCTTATGCAGCCAAATGGAGACAGTTCTCCCTCTGATGCAAGAGCAAAAAAGTCAGTCCTCTTACAGCCTCAGACCCTCAGCTGCTGGATTACCTGGCACATCTGCAAGCGTCAAGCTTGAAACCCTCTTCCCTCAAGCTACACCTGGCTGCAATTTTGGCCTATCTTTTAGTGGGAAAGAATTTCAAAGGCCTCTTGCACCTCCAGCCTCTAGTCAGGCAGTCGGTTCCTCCTTGGAGCCTGAATCTCTGCATAGCCAGGCTCATGCAACCACCATTTGAGCCTATGACCACTGCACATATCAAGTTTGTGACCTGGAAGTCTGTCTTTCTGGTGGCCATTACCTCTGCCAAGAAGATTTCAGAGTTACAGGTCATGTGCACGGAGCCTAATGACATCATTCCTCACAAAGATAAAACTGAGCTCAGGACAAATAATAATAATAATAATTTTATTTTTATAGCGCCTTTCACTATATCAAGGCACTGAACAGGTCAATAAAAGCTTCAACACACAATACAAACATCAAAACCATAAAGATTATAAAATATATCATAAAAACATAATAAATTACAATAAAATTTCACACACTTTACAGTACATTTAACCTTCTGGGAAGGCCATTTTCCAAAGATGAGTTTTCAGTTCCTTCTTGAAAATCTCCACGGAGGAGCATTCCCATAACCGGCATGGTAGAGAATTCCAGAGAGTGGGTGCAGCATGAGAAAATGCTCTACTGCCAGAGGATTTAAAACTCACTCTTGGAATCTCTAACAACCCATGTCGGCCAAGCGGAGTGATCGGCCAGGGCAGTAAGAATCCAGGAGGTCTTTCAGATAGGGCGGACCCTGATCATGAAGGGCTTTGAAAGTCAATAAAATTACTTTAAAGGTGATCCGCCATCGAATTGGGAGCCAGTGCAGCTGGCGCAGCACCAGGGTAATGTGACAGGACCTACTTGTCCCAGTCAAAACCCGGGCTGCCGCGTTCTGCACAAGCTGTAGGCGGCAGATTTCAACCCCAGAAAGCCCAAAGTAAAGGGCTTTGCAGTAGTCGAGGCGCGAGGACACAAAAGCGTGGACCAATGTTGGCAGAGAGTCAGATGGAACAAGGTGGTTAACCCGGGCAATATTCCTAAGATGGTAAAAGGAAGTCTTGACGACTGCTGACACTTGAGATTGAAAAGTCAGCCTATCGTCAAGAATCACCCCAAGGTTGTGCACCTGTTTAGAGGCCGGAAGCGACACACCGCTGAGAAAAATTCCAGATGGCGTGCCAGCACACGACCTCTCAATCTGACCACCCGGGTCCACGATCAAAACCTCAGTTTTCTCCGAGTTTAACTTTAGCCAACTAGAATCCATCCAGTCTTGGATCTCCCCCAGACAGTTATTAAATACAGAGAGCGCTCCATCCTGGTCGGGTGCAAAAGACAGGTATAGCTGGGTATCATCTGCATAGCCGTGAAACCTCAGCCCATACCATCTTATAATGTTTCCGAGGGGCAGCATGTACACTGCAAATAACATGGGCAACAGCACAGAACCCTGAGGCACTCCACACAATAAAGAGACTGGGTCGGAGGGAAAAAATCCCCAACACAACTCTTTGTGATCTCCCAGTGAGGAATGACTCGAACCATTTAAAAACGGTTCCAGACATTCTGCAAATTTGCCCCAGGTGTGCTAGCAACACCATGTGATCCACAGTGTCAAAAGCTGAAGAGGGATCAAGGAGAAACAGGATAGAACATCTCCTTTGATCTCTCGCCCTCAGAAGATCATTTAGCACCCGAACCAGCGCAGTCTCGGTACTGTGTCTTTTACGGAAACCAGACTGGAAGGATTCGTAGATATTATGGATAGTTAAATGGTCATCCAATTGAGCAGCTATGACCTTTTTCAATAACCTTCCCAATAAAGGGAAGGTTAGAGATGGGTCTATAACTGGAAAAACAATCTGGGTCCAAGGAAGCTTTCTTCAAGAGAGGTGTCACCACCGCCTCTTTCAGGGAGCTAGAAAACTCACCTGACTCCAAGGAGCACCAGACAATTTGTGCCAGAACTGGACCAATGATGTCTACACAGCTCAAAATTAGGGTAGTCGGTCCAGGATCCAAGCCGCAGCTTGTAGGGTGCACACTGTGGATGATCCTCATAATATCCACGAACTCAGGTCGATAAAAGGAACTCCAGGAGAAGCGAGGTCCTGTGCTCTCGCACACTCCCACCACATCACCCTTAGAGGTTGTCGGACACAAGCCCGCCCTGATGTCAGCCACCTTAGTTGCAAAGTATCGAGCAAGCTCATCACACTCAGTTTGCGAAAAGGCTTTCCGAACTTGCAGACAGGCTGGGTTGCACAGTCTATCTACAGTTCGGAACAGCTGAGCCGGTCGATTCTGAGCAACTGCAATCTCCCTGGACAGGAATTCTGCCTTCTTATGGATGATTGCAGATTGATAGCTAGTATAATGTTCAATCAATCTAAGATGGTCAGCATCATGGGTAGACTTGAGCCAGCAACACTCTAACCTTCGCCCTTGTCTCCGCATCTCCCTCAGAGTCCCATCAAACCAAGGGGCCCTGGGGTGACGGGAAAGAGGGCGCTCATGAACAGGAGCAATAGAATCCAGGGTAACCATAATGGCCTCATTATAGACCCGTACCAGTGCCTCTGGACTACTGCCCACCAACACGAGGGATGATAGGTCAAGGACAGCCGCCAGGCCTTGTGAAGTAGCATTCCGTAATGGGCTGTACCTGACCATCTCCACAGGGGCTGGCCTTCTCGGGGGGGGGTGCAAAATTGAATCTCACAATGTGGTGGTCAGACCAAATGACTGGTTCCACCCCCATATTGGATGCATCAATCCCAAGAAGGAAGACCAAGTCGAGAGAGTGTCCAGATTTATGTGTAGCAGTGTAAACTACCTGTGTGAGGCCCAAAGAAGACATTAGTTGGAGGAAGTGTTTATCAAATTGTGAGAGTTCATCGTCCACCCAGGCGTTGAAGTCACCCAGCACCATCAATCTGGGTGACTCAAATGACATGTCGATGAGGAAGTCTGCCACTTCCTGTAAGAAACGTTTCCCATCTCCGGGCGGACAGTAGATGAGAATGATTCCAACGCCTACACCTGCTACAACTGTGCACTCAAAGGACTCAGCCTCACCCACTACCACATTCGAGAGGCCCAATTCAGTCTTAAAACAGACTGCAACCCCCCCGCCCCTGCGGTCCAATCTCGGGCGGTGTATCACCGAGTACCCAGCCAGAGTCATGGCCTCCACTATAGGGCCAGAATTTTCATCCAGCCAGGTCTCGGTGATGCAAGCCAGATCAGCCGAACTGATAAGGTCTGCAATAATAGCAGTTTTATTCCTAACAGACCTGGCATTGCATAACACCGCCCGAGTTGGACAAACCTCGGAGGTTGTCGGGCCTATCTGCCTACTGAAATCAGTAGTGCCCTTGGGTATGGAAACCAGACAGGGCGGACCCCGATCTGGATTCCATTTTGCCCCTGGGCACCTTCTGGACTTAATAACCCCAACACGGTGACTTGGCTGCTCCCCTCCTGTTCACAAGACCCCCGGCCCCCTCACCCTCCCACGAGCAATCCCCAATGCCCTACAATGCTGATAAATCTCGAACTGTAAAGGAGGAGTGCAAAAGGGGCAGAGGGCACGAAGAGAGGAGGGGGAATAACGCACCACCGTGGAGGAGGAAGGCCAGCACATGACACTGCTTACCCAAATTAAACAATAAAAATAAACCCACTACCCAAAATATTCAAAAAAACCTCACTAACTACCTAAAACTAACTAATAAACAAATTAGATCAATAAATTATAACAAAAACTGCAAAAAATAAGTTAAAACAAAACAGACCCCTCCTACCCCAGTCCTCTCACCACCAGGGAGCGAGGGTAAAAAGGCAGTCTCACTGCCTAATAAGAAAAACATACAAATATTTAAATTCCCACCCCCCCCAAGTTCTCTCACAACAGGGGAGAAATAAAAATTAGTCCTTCTCCCAAACCAGGAGAAAGACACACAATATCAAATCAAACAAATAGCAAATAAATAAATAAACAAAAATTTTGGACCCAGGGTCCTCTCACCACCCCGAAGTCCAGAACAAAGTCAACAGAAGACAAAAACAGCAGCTTCTCAGACACAATAAAGATCCAAGACAGTTCAGGTCCATAAAAGAGGCAGTCGCACAAATCTGGAGGAAAAAATTAGTCCAAAGGAGATCCAGGAAGTTCAGAAAATCCAGCCAGTTTATATCCAAAAAGGATCGAGCAGACTCCAATCTTATTTACTCCCAGCTGAACCCCCCCGGGGCAAAATATTGCCACTCACACTAAAGGGCCACGAGAAGAGCCACTACCATAGCCCCTTCCATGGTCCAAGATGGTGAGGCGCCCCACTCAGCTCCCTGACTGGGAAACGCCCCAACCACTGTGGAGTAGCAACACCCAGGAGAGTGCCGGCCAGAGCAAACAAAAGGTAGGAAAACCACCTATAAATTGTAAAACTCAAAGGGCTCAGTCTCCAACAGAGCCCCAGTCTGAGATCTTCCGTCTCCTCTTCAGCAAACCCAATATCCAGAGCTCCTCCAAATACCTTTAGGGCTAGCTCCTCACTTTCCCCTCAACCAAAACACTTCTTCACAGAAAAGCCTGCCAAAAACAGAGCTTGAGTTCTCTGAACCCCTCCAGTATCCAAAACAAGGGGAGTAAAATAAAGAGTACCAACGTCGAATAACCATCCAAACTATCCGGAGAAGAAAAAATGCCATCCAAACTCCAAAAATGTCCGGTAACGTCACTCCCACATACAGCGACCTGCCGAGTGTCCCACAAAGCTGATGACCCATGGAGTGTATTCCTTCCACTAGAGTCACACCGGACTCTCAACCAGGACCACCAAAGAAGAAAAAGCCAGCTGGCATCTCCCGAAAAACGGCACTGGCGAACCGCTACCGCAGGTAGTCCATGCGCTCAGAGGGTAACAGTAACGCTACAACAAGTAGTCCATGCGCTCAGAGAGTAGCAGTAACACTAATACTAACACCAGAACGTCGAACACCAAAGCGTACACCGGATCCGAGTCTAAACACAAATAAGATATAATACAAACAAAAATAAAAGTAATAAAAGTAAAACAGTTCTGCCTACGGTGGTTTCAGAGTCTCACCTTAACCAGTCTATTACCCAACCTGTCTTCTTTACTGAGAAATCCAATCCTGGGGAGCAAAAGCTCCACAACTTGGATGTCAAAAGAGCTCTCTTTTACTGTCTAGAGCATACTAGGCAGTCCAGAGGCTCTTCCACTCAGTTGTTCCTCACCTACGTGGATATAGGCAGAGAAAGACCAGCTACCAAGAGAACTATTTCCCACTGGTTGGTCTCTTGTATTAGATTCTGCTATGAAAAAGCTGGCCATCAACCACCTGTGGGGCTCAGGGCCTGCTCCACCAGGGGGCACTCTAGCCTCTGTGGCAGCAGCAAGGGACATAACCCCTTCTCAACATCTGCAAAGCAGCTACCTGGAAATCTGTGCACACTTTCATTAAGCACTACAGTTTAGATGTGCAGTCCGGATCTGATGCCAAATTTAGCAGGGCGGTTCTGCAGAGCTTCTTTCCTAAGTAGGTTCTCTGCCCACCTCCCACTTGGTACTGCTCAGTAGTTTGCTATAGTTACTGATGCTAAAGGACTCCTGGGGTAAGAAGAAAAAATTACTCACCGTAGTAATCTTCTTTCTTCCCAAGGGTCTTTTAGCATCAGTAAACTCCCACCCTTCCTCCCTGGTTTACCTTTTAGGAGAAGGGCTCTGTTCTCAGTTTTATTACCAAAATTTGGGCTTTTATTAAAGAGTTTTCGTGCTGAGGTTGTCATCTGTTTTCGGGTTTTTGGACATTTTCATGTTTTTTGAATCCTGTTGGTTCACTTTTCAGGGCATGTGCCCATTATCTTCGAAAAAATTCTGAAGCCCATCAGGCTGCTCCCTCTCAGCACACTCCCCTCCTTTTTTTCCTGATTGGCTGATGTCCAAGCTCATTATGCTAATTATCTTAAAGGCATACCTTTGGGGCAGTTGCACCTAGCCAGATAACTGCTGTAGTTACTGATGCTAAAGGACCCCTTGGAAGAAAGAAAATTACTACAGTGAGTAATTTTTTCTTTGTGTATACAGTATGGCAGCCCGCAACTGCCGCAAGCCCCCTAGCACCATGCCATGGCCCATTTTGTGGTGCACAGCTGGTGCAAGTCCCCTTTGGCACATGCTGCTTTTCTGAATAGCACAGTGGGCATTTTTTGATGCAAGGTGCCATTTGCGCCATTTATGTCTAACGCAGGCACCTTGCGTCATTCTCAAGGCTTTGAGAATCGAGACCCCCTGTTTGTAGCCTGTAAAATCTCTGAAAATATTTTTGCATGTTTCTGGTTTCTGCAAATCTAATACCCTACTTCACCTAGTATTTAGCAGGAAATGTACTGCAATGTGAAAGGTATTCTACTGGGTATTGTAGTAGTCTGGTTTTAATATTTGTCACCGGATGTGGGATTTCAGAATATTGCAAACAGGCAGACAGAACCTAGGTGCATAAAAAGACACCCAAAGGCATTTATCATTTTATTTTCTTGTCAGGCAAAATAAACAAAATACAGAAATGCCAAAGAAATATGAGGTTAACAATCCTCAACACAGCATGGCTTAGCTTCAGCCTCTCTTCAGGTACTCAGAGAGTGCTTGCTCAAACACACCCAGAAGGTCTTATACCCTCCGTGGCCAGGAAGAAACTGGCCTCCATATCTAAAAACTAACACCTAGTGGTGGGCTTTATATACAGTTGCAGACATGACATCATAGTCAGGTGATCATATGATTATCTGTATCCCCTCTATTTTGTCCTTTAAAACATTAAACAAATTAATATGTCAGTCTGCTATCTGCTGGGGATAACCTCTTTTGATATACCAGCAACTCACACACAAGGGAAGCTACTCTATAACCCACAAAAGGCTCATTTTTAACAGGGCTACTAATTATGGGTTTAAGCCCCTGCTGCTTTCATGACATCACCAGATATACTGTAGTTCATATAAAAACAGTCAGGCTGTGGGCTGCCAGCCCTATATAGCAGCACCATAGCAGCTCTCCAAGTAATTAAATTCTTCCTTTTCTTTAATTTAAGAAGTACAGACAATAGTCTTCTCTGGTTTCTAGGTTGGCAAGGGGAATGGGAGAAAGAGGGTGCACTCCTCTTTTCTCTTCTCCTGCTAGTCCAGGAATCCAACAATTACTTTCATCATTTAATTCAGATATTTCTTTATTTCAGCATTTACAGTTTTATGTTCTCCTAAAAGCCTTTTGGTTACCCAGTCCACCATGGTCTAAGGTACACCAGCCCTGTGTTAAGGGCGTTTTCTTTATTGCTTAGCCATGTTCATTGTTCCGATGGCTGAAATTGCCAGCCGTCAGCAAACTTTTCATTCTGGCCCGTTCCTTATTTTTTATCAGCCCTCTATTTCCTTTATTCTTCAACTGAGGGCAGACATATGATTGTTTTATATACTAGGGACATTTCTGCCCCATTCTTCATTATTTTGGGTACTTGTTTTATTTTATTTAGCGGAGCGTCTTTCTGAAAGAAAGTTACAAAGTTGCCACTGCTCCATTGGAACTGTGCCACAGTATTTTGAGAGAGAGAGAGAGAAAGAGAGAGAGAGAGAGAGACAAGCGCACTCTTATTCTTACTTCATAACCAACTCTCTCTTCTCTCTGAGTCAAGCGCTCCCTGTTGCCATCATGATCCATAGGGTCTCTTAATTAATTTTATTCATCCTGGGCAGCAAAGGAAAAAGAGAAAATGCCACTGTGTGACTTGTAATCCTGTTCTGTTGCAGGATTGTAGTTTTATTCCTACGAGGCGGCTTTGGGCATTTTTCTTAAATTATTTAGCTGTCCTGCTTGGCTCCGTGGCTGGCTGGCATCAGTTCCATGTATTTCCATATGCAAGCCCATCAGCCAGGAGTCTTTCTTTTACTGAACCTTTAATCTTCAGAGCGGCGGGCAACACTGAAATTGTATCAGTAAAAGATTCAATGTAGCTGCTCCCCATTTTATCTGAGACCCAACTTTTTAAGCTTAAAAAAACAACAACATCTATAGTTCGTGGAGCAGCTTTGGACAATCCAATACACCTTATAGCTGCTCCATTTTATTCAGTTTATTTTCCTTACCAATGCAAATATCTAACTGTTCTTACAGGGCTGGATCCATGTTGTTTTCATTAAATAAATACAATACTTCCAGCATTGCAAGTTTTTTAGGTCATTCTAACAAGGAAAATAAACTCCTACCTTTCCTTCCTGCCAGTATTATACATTTCTCTTTTTACACAAAAATACCTTTTTTATGAGCACCTGGCACATTACTCATTTCTCTGCACACTCAGGCACTTTAATTCTCTTCTTTCTTTCTCTTACATTCAAGGAGAACCTGAAAAGGGGCTCTAGAGAAAGGAACAGCACAGGGAGTAGAGCGTGCTGTGGGTGGCCAGTCCAACAGCGACTTTTAGATAGAGGGAGAAGGTAAAAATAGAGGGTTTTACCATGCTACAGCGACAGCAGCTACAGAGACATCCCTGACAGTGATAGCCACATTGCTGAGTGTCGGCAATGCAGTATCGGGGATGTCTCCATGTTTTCATAGGGAGGCTGTGCCCCCCAAACCCCCCACAATACCTGGTCTCTAGGATTCTAACTCTGAGTTGGAGTTGGACAGGGGGGAGAACACCCAGTAAGGCTATCCTGATCACTGCACGGACCACCACAGTGATGGGTGGATTTTGCCCGATTTCTGGCACTGTGGTGGTCTTTATGGTCGGGGATTCGCTGCGGTGATGGTATACGAAAACGGAGATAGCAAAGATGAAAGGAAATGGGTGGAGGGGGAATTTAGACTGCAGATGAAGGTTGTATGCGAAGACAAGGGTCACCCTGACACAATACTATGCACCTATTTTTGAACGATGTGGATTAAAGATTTTTAATTATGTGATTAATTAGCTCTTTTGATGTTCACTGTTTAAGGGCAGCCAGGGTGCTGGCATGGTATCCTCTTGACAAAGTGCACCTGCGCGAAACGTTGAGGGCTGTTTGATGGGTTGGGGCCTTGCCTGCAGCAGGCATTTGCTCATTTTTATCCAATAAAGTACCCCAGCACTTTCAGTAGATTGTGTTTTGGCATCTTGAATCTTCTCTCAGTGTGTGGTGTGAGTGTGTGCAGTGTTTGTTTTATTTTCACTGAAATTCCAAAAGGTTTTCTTTTATATACCGGTAGCAACTAAATGGAGTATTATAAGTGCTGACTGCAGTGTGTGAGTCTGAGACTCGCATATAAACCACCGTTTCTCAAGGTTCAGTATTTTGAACTCCTGGTGCACCACTGGGGCTTGTTCATGTAATGCATTCATGATCACAATGACAGCACATTAGGACATTTGCATCAGCTGTGTTTATGCTGCAATTCAACCTGAAGTCTGGCTCAACAGCTGTCAGTACTGTATGTTGCCAGGAGCTAACGACTCTATCTACTCTTGACCAATGGTTTCAGTATTTTGCAAGGCAGTGAGAGATGAAACTAACTGGTGATAAGAGACATCAGAAATAACAAATGTCATTTGTGAGGGGGAAAAGAAAGATAAGAAAGTTAGATGAAGTAGAGGCTGTAAGCCAACTTTAGTGATTCCCAGAAAGAGAGAGGTGAGAAGGATAAGAGCCAGGTGCTAAGGAGGTGCTACACTTCAGGAGGCCATTTGTTTTAAGCCAGGAAAAGAGAGGAGGATATGAAATGAGGCTGGGGGTTGGGATGGAGTAGTAGAGTCTTGACAGAATGAAGCATTACTTTCCTCGGAGGGTGGCAGAATTGGGGTGTAGCTTGTCCCAGAAGGCAATTAACTCTTTTTGACTATTGTGTGGATGTCAGAAGGAGGCTGACAAATCGAAGTGTAAAACATGCTTCAGAATCATTTAGAATCGTAGCAACTTCATTGGTTTAAACACATCGCCTGAGTGTTCATTAATCTCTAGTGTGCAAGCAGTTCATAACTAACCTGTCCTAATCAACCTAGCAGTATCCTAACTAAATGAAAATAAAACCCTTTTCCATTAAAATAAAAACATTTCCACTTCATAAACACACAAACTCACAACAGGGGTAATGGTTTCTTCAAAATAAATGCACTTCCCAGGTTCATTGAAAGGCATTGGACCTTTGTTACCAGACTCACATATTCTGCTGAGCAACAACGTAACTAAAGGAAAATAAAACCTTTTTCCATTAAAAAAAACACACATTTTGTTCCATTTTATAAGTGCAGTAACCTTCTCCAGGCCATAGGTTTCTTGAAAATGAATACACTTCCTAGGTGCATTGAAAGTCACTCAGCCTTTGGCCTTGTGCCTTCTAATTCCATTCGGGCTGTAGTAGCAGTAGTAGATTTTATTTATTTAGGGTGCCCTTCCCCAAAGGCTCAGGGATCCTTACAATAAGATTTACAAATACATACAGCTATAACCAGCAGAACAGGAACAGTGAATAAAAGCATATACAGATACAATCCAAAACACAGTTAAAAACAACTGAACCCATTCACAGTCTTAAGCAACACCCTCAGACCAAAAAGCTTGTGCAAACAAGAATGTTTTCAGTAGATGTTGAAATATTTCAGTCGACGGTGCCTCCAGGAGGTGCCCCGACAAAGAATTCCATAAAGCCGGGTCAACAACCTCAAATGCCTGGGCTGTGCATTAAGTCACTAGAAACACATACCTTGTTGTGGGTTGTTGTTTACTTGCCCAATACCTGAGCCCAATATTTTCGAATGCTGGGGGATAAAGAATAACTTTGAGTCCCTGATCATTGCAGTTACACTCCTGCCATTCTAACCAGTGAGAGCATTACCACAGGCAGATACACAGGGAACTACACCTGTGAAAAATAGTTACATCCACATGTCCACAACACCACAGCAAAACAACAGTGAAGACATAGATTAGACAGGTATTACAGAGGGAAAAGTACAGAGAGGTTAAGTGACTTGCTCGTGGTCACAGACTTGAGTCCATAGTGGTTGTGGGATTTAAACCCGGGTCTGCAGGTCCACAGCTCTGCTCTAACTGTAAGGTCAAACTGTCTCTCTACCAGCAACTCATCACTCAGAAGCACTTAAAACAGCTCAGCAAGTGTGAATAGCCTGCACAGTAAGTTACTCAAGATCAGAGAGTTCTGATTTTGCTGAGGTAACATATTAAAGAAAAACTGTTGGATCTTAACATTAGGAGAGAATTTAATTACAGGCAGATTTTAATCCCACGCTCGGTATTAATTGAATCATGCTCTTCCTTTGGGAAATTGCAGCACCATGCTAGTTTAATTATAGCCCTTTTGGAAGTCTTATGCAATGCATGAGAACTAAAAGTCATGGAGTCTGAAGAACTTTCGATGTCCCTCCTTATAAACCAAAATTGTGACTTGTGAATTTAGGGACTAGGTAGAAACCAGAACAGAGTCAGAACCAATCTGGAGCAGGAGTGTACTGGGATCAGAATGCCTGGGTTCTGTGTGGTTTCTGGCTAGATTCGGGGATCTAATCCTTGCTTCCATCTAGAACTTAGATAGAACTAAGCCCACCCAGAATCAAACCACAATTAAACTGTAATCACTCAGAACTTTACAAGATCTGGAATAAGTTTGACTTGGTTTCAGGTTGTTGATGTTTCATTCTGACATGATTGGAAGTACAGTTAGTTCCTGCTGGGTTCAGTAATGAGGCTGAAAGCAGAACTATATAGTGTTGGTTCTGGCCTCGTATTAGCACGTTCTCACTTCAGCCTGGTTTTGGGTTCAATTCCAGTTTTACCCTAGTGAAACGGGTCTATCCACTCTGTTACCAGGGGTACCTGGTGATTCTCTTAGTAAGCAGAATATTTTCCCAGCTTACCTTGAAGGCTTGTACTATCTGCATGTCCTTTGTATCCACTGGTAAGTTGTTTCAAAGGTAAACAACCCTCTGGGATAAGAAGTGCTTCTTAACATTACTCCTGAAATTGCTACCTCTGAGCTTTAGGGTGTGTCCACATGTCTGATTGAAGGTCACCAGATCAGACATCCCTGTTTGTTTGATCTTATCAATACCCTTCAGTATGCGGTAAACTGAAATCATGCCTCCTCTCAGCCTCCTTGTCTCCAACGTTAACTTGTTAAAGGCCGCCAATCTTTCCTCATAGCTGTTGTTGTCTATAACCCATATCATTATGATGGCCCTGCGTAGCACCTCTCAACTGCCTCTGTTTCTTTTTGTGTTGGGGAGCCCAGAACTTCACACAGTACTCCAAGTGGGGCCTGACCAGGGTCTTGTAAAGAGGCAGAATCACTATGTCATCTCTGATGGTCACCCCCCTTTTTATTTATTTATGATCTAGGATTGACACAATTGAGATCAAGCTCATTACATTGGTTCTGTGTCAGAGGTTATACAAAAATAGACAATCAAAATTATACAAAAATATACAAGGCAAGAAGAGATAGGACATATATGATTGTATATACTTGAGAATTCAGTACTCATGGTGAGAGTAAGGGAAATGTGCAGGTAAGGTTAGAAGCATTAATGCAAGCTGAGGAGACCCAAAGCCAGAGGCATCTCATTGTCAGCTGGATGTAGAGTACTGTGGACACCCAAATAAGTCACAAGTATTGACAGCAGAAGATTGAGAGAGAAAGTGGACACACAGACACTACCAAGGGGAGTACATCAGCCAGGTGCTCTGTCCAGACTGATCAGTGCTTGATGAAGAATCATGGGTCTAAGGATTGGCAGGGAGCAAGGGGAAACCAGCCTGGAAGGCATTATGTAGGAAAGGGTGAGGTAGAAAGGGCAGGGTGGAAGGGGATAGGGAGGGGGGATGGGAGGGGACATGATGCTGTTCCTGAAGATGGATATCAGGACATCAGGTTATTGGAGGAGGTGCAACGCAGGGCCACAAAGATTATCCAGGGCTTGGGGGACAAGCCACATGAGGACAGACTGGGAGAGTTAAAGATGTATTCATTGGAGGAGAGGAGGGATGGGGGGATATGATAGAGACCTTTTAGTACCTGAAGGGGATAAACAAGACAAACATAGAGGGGATTTTCCAATGAGAAGGGGAAGGGACACGAGAGGGCATGGACTGAGACTGGAGGAGGGAAGATTTAGGAGGGGGGTAAGGAGACTTTTTTTTTTTATTATTCAATATACTTTATTGTTTTTCCCACAATGTAACAAAACCAAAAACAGGAACAAATGAAACAATATAAAAAAAGCAAGAATTACAAAAACAGAGATATACAGAATCAAATAACCAAAAACAAGACATTACATACATGACATCCCTCCCCTCTATTACCCCTGATACCCCCTGCCCCCTCCTCCCTTGACCCAGATCTGCACATTAATGAGGAAATAAAGAGTAGGAGAAAAGAAAGAGAGAAACCAGTGGGGAAAATTAATACAGGGAGAAAGACAAGTTGACTTAAACCCAAAATACCATAGGGTTAAAATGTGGAAATTGAGGAGCCATTATGGTTTCCATAGGGAGAGCAGAGTCATAAGGGGCTCCCAAGTAGTCTGATAATATTGGGGTCTATGCCTCAAGGTTGCGATATGCTTTTCTAACTGGAGAGCAAGGAGGATTTCACAGTATCACTCTAGTATCGTGGGAAGTGAGTCATCCTTCCAGTGTTGAAGCATGGTCAGCTTTGCAATAGAGGCAATTAAGGTTAGATGGGCCTGACGTACTAATGGCGTTCCCCGAGGGTATACAGCCAGTAAACAAGATGTGGGAGTGAATAAGTAGTCCAGGCCTAAAATGGGGTCCAACATTTGTTGAACTGTTTTCCAGAAGTTCTGTGTGCAGGAACACTCCCATGGCATGTGGTAGAGAGAGCCTGGGGCCTGTTTACATCGGAAACAATCTGGAGAGGTTACAAGTCCTGCCTCATGTAGTTTTAGTGGGGTGTAATACATATTGTACATAATTTGAAATTGGGCGAGATGTAATCTGTCTTGCTTAATGTATTTGTAATTTGTACTCCAGACTTGAGTCCAGAATTCTACTTCAGCTGGTAGGGAGAGCTCCTGCACTCAGTAATAACAGATTCCATTTGGAAGACTATGATCTAAGGCCTGAAGCTGATTATAAACCCTCAAGACGACATGAGCAGTATCTGTGCTTTGGAAGATTTGTTGGAGCCCATGAGAAGACTGGTCAGACCAGTCCTCCTTGTCATTAAACGTTACTATTGCGTTCCTGATTTGCAAATACTTAAATATGTCTTCGTGGCTAAGCTGAAAGCGGGTCTGTAAGGTCTGAAAAGAAGCCACTACATTGTCTTGCACTAGGTCAGCTAATGTACAGTGTTTAAGCTGTGGGAAGAATGAGGATGGGATGGGACAATGTTCAATTTGAATATGTGGGTTACAAAAGAGGGGTTGGGCAGATGACTTATGCCAACTCATCGAGAGGTATTGGAGAATTTGCTGCAGAGCTTTAAGTGACCAGGCCATTGGGGTAGGTCTAAGTGTCTGAAGAAGTTTAAAAGGTTTCGTATACACCAAGGCCTCTAAAGAACTAGTAACACTGTGCGATGCTTTGCTTTCAATATTTAGCCACTAAACCCAATCCATTGTGGGTTCCAAACTCTGCTCCCTCGCAGAGAATCTGGTGTCTCTAGTGTTTAAACTGCAAAGAAAGGTTTTAGATACCCATGCCTAGCCATGATGGTTGGCAGAGCACCCAGAAAGCCAGAGTCTAAACAAAATATCAGTCACTATTAGCCAGCTGGCATTGCCTAATCAGAGAGGCCCCTTTCACTTGAAAAAATCTGGGACTAAAGTATGGAGTTCCTCCGTGGCCTGCTTGTGTGACTCCAGAGCGATCCATTTATCATTATGTTTGATATGTAAAATTGCAGGGTACTTCATCTGAAAGGGTTTCCCTGCCTCTATCAGGCGGGATACCATGGGGTGAAACTCCTGCTGCTTGAGTCGTACTGAATGGGGTAAGTCCTGGGATAGCCTGAGCTTGTTCCCTTCCCACTGAATCTCTTGCACTTCTTTAGTTTTGGCCAAAATAATGCTGCTTGTCCAGAAAGTTGAGTAATTTGAACACTAAAGGCCGAGGAGGTGCTCCTGGTTGTGGGGGGTGCAAGGAACGATGTGCTCTTTCAACAACATAAATGGTGTTATTAGGTGATGGCCCTGCTGTTCTTTCGCAGAGCTTTTGCACAAATAAAATAGGGTTAGCACCCTCTTCTTTCTCAGGCTAGCCGAAAATGATGAGGTTGTTGCACCGGCTGCGCCCCTCTAGGTCCTCCAACTTATCCTCCATTCTTCGGATCCTCTGTATTAATGAGGAGGAGTCCATATCCGCTTCCTCCCTCCACTTCTCTACTGAAATCACTTGTGCATCTATATCTCCCACTCGGGAGGTGAGTGAATCGAGATTGACCCGGATTCGCTGCACATCGCAATAAATTGCTGCAATAGAATCCTGGAGAGGCTGCATAATCTCTATGAATTAATCCTCTGACAAGGCTGTGGCAGTCGCGGCAGATTGAGGAGCTGTAGTCATCTGCACTTCAGGCCGTTTTGCGGCCTTGTCTTTTTCGGGTGAGGGAGGTGGTGTATGTCGTGGCGGAGCTTTCCGCATATCTACTTCCATTTCTATCTACTAACGATCATCTCTGGAGAACTTCCCAAGCTGAAATTAGTCAAAATTGTAGGTTGAAACTTACTGAAAAGGGTAAAATTGTGGATTTAGCGGGGAGCGAGGAGAAGTTGCGACTCACAGTCAGGCAGCCAGCCATCACATGACCCCAAGGAGACATTTTTTCACAGAAAGGGTGGTGGGCAAGTGGAACACCTTACCAGAAGAGCTGGTGTCCTGTAAGATGGTGGGCAGTTTCAAGAGGGGTTAGGACAGGGAAAGGGGAAGGGATACTGTGATGGGTGGAGGGGCAGCTGCAAGATGAGGGGCTCGCTGCACACTCCAGCAGACTTGATAGACCATATGGCCTGTTTCTGCTGGCAATTTTGTATGTTCGTATGCACTCTTGCTTTCCCCCAGGCCTCCTGACAGTGACTACATACTGCTTGTCATGTATCACCCCCTCCTCAGGCAGTGTCAAACTGGTCCACCTTGATACTTGAAGATTTCCAGGTGGGCCTCCTTTAGTTTTGCTCCTCCCTCATTCTAATCACTAAAACTCCTTTCATTTATCAACTAGTTTCTAATGAAATGGGATTTTCTGATCACTGCAAGTAACAATAAAATGCAAAAAGAGCCTGTGTGTCATATTGAGGTGTAATGCTGATATAAGCATGTCACATAGGCTCCCACCAAACATTTTCCAGGCAGACCCCTGGCACGAGCTTCCCAGCTGGCCCTGCTACACCACAATCCAACCCTGTTGTCTATTATGACCATTGGGTTCTTTTCCCCTGTGGCAAGAATAGCCTCCTACAATGTGTATGTGTTACCTGTGGTTTTCCTCTCCAGGTGTTGCACCTTACATTTGGTTACATTGAAGCTGAGACTCTAGGGGCCAGTGTTTCATTATTGGGGATTTTTGTGCAATGATGGGACAAACTGTTGTGCAAAGGTGGGTACCCGTGCGCATCTGCAGTTTTGTCTGCACGTCTCTGATTTCCATAATAGCTGCCATTTTACTTGATGTCCTTGGGGTATGGCAGCCTGTGGTCTGTTTTTTATGTAGACAGACACAAATGCTGTGCTTGCTGTTACCAGGTGTAGCAGTATTCCACACCCATGCTTGTAATGGTGCCTGATGCCCCTGCAGCACTCCGGCTGATGATTGCATGCATGCTGATGTGGGAGAGATATTCCCCTCACTGGGGAGTTGTGCAGGGGGAGGTTGTCCCAGAGCTGTGCCAGTCCCTTTGAAAATCAGGCCCCAGCAGTCTGGCCAAACTACTGTAATTTTCTTCATGTGGGTTTACCAGGGAATCCAGTCTGATGCCTGAGCTAGAGTGGCTCATGGGAGCCAGGCATTTCACATCCGTTTGGATTAGGCATCATATTACACAAGTACTGCATGAGCTGCTGTGACTGCCGATTTGGCGGAGGATGTGAAGGATTTAGTTTTGGTGCATAAAAATCCACAGTGGTTTTGGGGCCCCCCCCCCAAAGAAAACACTTCAATGATCTCTTGACGCTTTACAACCCTTCAAACTCTTTGCTGTCTGCTACAGAGGGTCTGTTGTTTCCTAGAGGGGCCCTTTTAAAGTCTTTGGCAAAGCATGCTTTCTGTATGGTTATTCTTGTCCATTGGAGCACCTCACAGTTTTTGTTACGTCTGCAGTTTCTGCAACAGTGTTCAGCAAAGGGTTAAACATCCGCCATTTGCATGATGCTTTCGGTAAATGGGGATTGTTTAGTTTTAGCAGCATCCAAAAATGTTTTACAGTGTGCAGTGCAATTTGTTGCAGTTTGGTTTCTGTGTATTACTTGTATTACACAAGGTGCCTTGTGCTTCTTGGAAAGACACCAGAATGCTTTTATGTATGAGCAGCTTAAAGAGTAACAATTATGCTCATTTTGAAAAGCCTTCCCAACCCCTCACTAGGACTCAAACACGCCTTCTCCTGTAATTTTCTAATTGGCCATTTTTGAAGGGGAAGGGATCGTAATTCCTTGCTCGGAAGAAATGGCAGCCCAATCACTTCCCTTTCCTGGTAACAAGAGAAAAAAGTTCTACTGCTCTACCCTCTGACATTTTGTGAGGTAGTTGTCTGTAGAGCGCAGGGGTGTGCTACATTGCTATGAATGGGGGTGTATTTTAAATGTTGTTTTCTTATAATTTAGCGGTCCACTAGGGTTAAATCAAAGCCACATCTCAACCAACAAGAACCTTGTTAGTTGAGTGGTGGCTTTGATTTGACTTCAGTGGACCGCCAAAATATAAGAAAGCAAAATTTAAACTGTGCCCTATTCATATCAATGTAGCACAACCCCACACTCAACTACTACGTCAGAAAATGTTGGAGCATGTGGGCAGCACGGGGGCTGCATGGGGGCAGAACTTGCTTCTGTCGGTACCAGGAAGAGGAAGGGGTCGGGCATCCAGTTCCTCTGAGCCAGGAATTATGATCCGTTCCCCTTCAAAAACAGTTAATTAAAAAACTGCAGGGTCAGGACTGTTTGAGTCCTAGTGAGGGAAGGCACCAGTGGGTGGCTTGTTGAAAGCACCGAAAACAATGCTTTTCAAGGTGCATTGCCACTGTTTGTTGCACCATCAAAGCCCCTTGATCAGAAGTGTGCAAGAATAACACAAAGGCAAGTGTATGTTATAGTGTGTTAGGAAATTATCCAGGATGCATTGTGAAGTACAGTGGAAGACTGCAAAATAAAGAAGAGTGGAAAGTTGCTATTGATATGAAGGTTGTAGGTATTGCATTTATACAGTATTTAAGTTTTACCTGGAAAGGCCTTCTGTGTTGTGAAACAACTGTCTTCTAAAAGTATTCTGGGGGAAGAGGTATATGGAAGTAAAAAAGGCAAAACAGGAACACAGCTCAGCATAAAATACAATTATAAAATAGACAGGTACAGGTAATACAAGTCAAAATAGACCCTAGACAAGTAGTAAAGACAGCTGCTGCAACACAGAAACAAAGTTAAAGAAAAAATAGATCACAGGAACATTTACAGTAGCAGGTTAACCTAAAACAGTAGAGGAGAAAAAAGCAGCAAAATGTGAATGAGTAGAGGAGAGGGAGTGAGAGTGAGAGTGAGAGAGAGAGAGAGAACGCATTTGCAGACATGAGAAAAGGGGTCACTACGAAGCACTTTTAAGGCACTGGAACAGGAAAAGGAGCAGACAGAGGAGGAGACTAGACAAAAGACAAAGCATCCCAACAGGAGAAACTTCCAACTGACAAAACAGTCTCTCCTCTGGTTTAGTAGTAAGTCATGTGATCCCCTCCTTCTAACCGAAGCTCACATGCCTATGTAGTGACAGTTTATCAGTAGCATAGGGCAACTAAAGTGTCGGGGGCCAGTTCCAAGATGACTGGTGTAACTTGCACGAAGTTCACGAGTTACAGTCAATCCTACTCTCAGAGGACCCTATGTAGCATTCCAGAAGCGGCAGGATCCCGGCACTTGCGATATCACGAGATACGCCATGTGTGTAGTGGTAGCCCATTCATGGCATGTTGCAGCCACATGTCGCAACTCTGCGATGACAGGCAGCCCCCTGAAGCCTCCTCCGCCCTGGACCACCACGGCGCATACAAGGGGCATGGCGGGGGCAGGATACATGGCACAGGCATCTGGGGGTGCACCAGAATCAGACACCTGGGGGTTCCTGATGATCGGGGGGTTGGGGGCAGGGGTGTTCTTGAGGGGGCTTGGAGGTCCCTATGGCGCCATTGCCGGGGCTGTGGGTTGGCATCCGACGATGCCAGCCATTGGATGCCACTTAGGACAGCTCCGAGCTGTCAGAAGTTCCCTACACCACCGCGGTTCTGGGAATTGCAACTGTGGGTTATGACAGCCGGCCTCCTGGAATTTGGTGAAGTTGCTGTCGTAACCTACAGTTGCGCCAGGCATATGCGGGCTGCGGTGTAGCGGGTGTTGTAACCCGCGATTATTACAGCCCGCATATGCCATGGCACAAGGCACCTCTTAGAATCATGGTGGGCGTATCGCATGGTGTGAGTGGTGAGATACACCATGGGGTTTGGCATATCTTGCCTTACGCCAACGTAGCCCATCCTGGAATCAGACTTGCTGTCTCTTAATTTAAGGAATCCCTCCTTACTTTAATACTCTATTTCTAATCTTGAGTTGGTCAAGCCTCCTTTTATATAATATTTACAGAAGTGAAATAAACCAGAGTGCCCCATCGGTGCAGCTGTAGAGCTGCCACTCATGAGGACGGTGACCTAGGTTTGGGAAGGTGCCTGAGTCATCGGGGTCCAGTCGAGGGGAGGAGGATCAAGAATCCCAAGGAGGACAGCTCTCTTCCTTTGGGGATGGGACAGTGTATACTGCTGCATGCTCACCACCTGGTGGAGGCTGGGTTGTGGAGCAGCAGCTGGCATGCACTGGGGGAGGATCTTGCCACAGACGCCAGTAGTGTGCTATGCATAAGCACATGAATCACTGCATTTGATTACGCCCTGGTGAAAAACTGGAGAGAAAACCTTCAGCCAGCAGGACAATGATGGCAACTCTGCAGCAGAAGCAGAGCTGGAGGGTGGTAGGGAGCACTCACCCATGCCAATGCTCGTGGCTGTGTAGCAGCACCCTCCCCCAGGCTGGAACTGATGGTCCTGTGCCTACAAGGAAGGGAAAGAATGTTGCTGCTAGTGGCGAGGGCAGGGGAGGCAGGAGATTTTTTTTTAATAGAGCTGTTTGGCCTTATGACCACCACCTGTTCCTTACATCAGGTCCCCACTGACTCCCAGCCCCAACTGCCACTTCCCCCACTGTCATGTCCAGCAGGGATCCACATGGAACAAGGCCAAGGGGACCCTCATTCTTGATGGCTAAGGCACATATTTTTGTGTTTTTTCTCCCTTTTCTTCCCTGATCCCTCCCACCACTCCGGGACATCAGGCATAGCCTCTGGTGGCCTCAACAATGGCTACACATGCTGGGCTGACACCATCCCTGTGAGGGAGCAAGCTCACCATGGTGGGCCGCTGCTGTGCTGGAGCTTGGTCATCTCCCTGCCCTGCTGGCTTGCACTCCCCCCTTGGGAGCACTCCGCAGCTTGGCTGCCTGATTCCAGTAACCCCAGGCTTGCTACTGAACCTGGGTCGCCATGCTGGAAGCGTGGCGTTCTTCCACAGAGCAGTCACATGGCCCTCTAGAAACTGTGGGCCCAATTCTAAGATGAATGTTGGAACACACAGACGTATGCGAGTTGCGACATTTGCCGCTATGCTGAGGACCTTGTGCCCTTTTCCAGAACCGGCAGGGTCCCCGGCACTTACACCCTGTGACTTGTAGCAACTGCAGGGTTGCACCATGGGAAGGGTGCATCCGACACGGATCCTGCAAGCCACAGTCCACAGGGCACAAGCAGCGCAAGGCATGACCACCCCCCCAGAGCCCCACATCCCAACACCATGTCACTGTCCCACAGGGCTGGGGGGGCCACAGGACCACCCTGGGGTGCCTGGTATGTGGGGTGATGGGAACTGCCCCATGGGGGCACTGCACGGGGTTGGGAACGCGGGGGTGCCAGTGGCCCACAGTGGGCAGCCCTGCTACGGGGGTGTGGTGGGCACCCATGGGGGACTGTGGGGTGTGAGGCGGCTGGAGGTGGCAGCAGGCTCGGTGGTGCATTCCCAGTGGATATAGGTACGATTAGACCAGCTAGTAGCTGGTCTAACTGTACTTGCACCATGATCTACCGGGTCCCGCATGGAATTGCAATTTGCAATTCCGTTAGCCACCCTCTTGGAATACCGGCATAATCATTGCCGGAATCCCCCTTGCGTCATGTCGCAGGGGGTTGTGAGCGTAGTGGGTGGCATAACCCACATTTGGCGCAGGCAGCCTGTGCTATGTCGCAGGCCACCTCTTGGAATTGCGTTGGGCGTAATGCATGTCGCAAGCTGCAATTTGCACCATAGGGTTTGGTGCAAGTCACCTTGCGACATGCGTAACCCATTTTAGAATTGGGCCCTGTTTTTTATGGTGTCCTATAATGCCGAGTGTAGCCCATAGGCCTTTTCAAGTAAGGACATGGAGGTGAGAGAATGCTGTTGCCAGTAACCAGAGAACATAGGCTGGCAAAGAGTTTTATAAAGTGCTTCACATACAGAGTATAGCCCATACTAGTTTTCAATGCAGGGCATGGAGGGGAGAGAATTTGTTGTCAGTTGCTGGAGTTGGGGGCTAGAAAATGATTTTATATGGTGCATCCCAGAGTGCTTTGCAATCCAGAACATTGAGGGGAGAGAATGTTGCAGTCTGTGGCTAATGGGGGGGGGGTGCTGAAGAGTGGTTTTATATGGTGCATCCTATAGTGCTTTGCAGTCCTGGACATTGAGAGGAGAGAATTTTGCAGTCTGTGACTGGTATACAGAGGCTAGAGAATGGTTTTATATGGTGCATCCCATAGTGCTTTGCAATCTCAGACATTGAGGGGAGAGAATGATGTAGTCTGTGGCTGGAGCAAAGGGTCTGGAGAATGGTTGTATAAGGTGCATCCCATAGTGCTTTGCAGTCTACAACATGGAGGTAATGAATGCTGTTGCCAGGGCCTGGGTCTGGGCCGGAGCTGGACATTGGCTTTATGCTTGCATACAAGTGTATTCCTTAATGCAGCAGGAACAGGAGAAGAGAGGGTGTTGCACTGCTGAGATTCTGTCCTTCACTTCAGACGAGACATTAAACTGAGGTCCCACCTGCCCTCCTTTGGCTGCTGTCCATGTAGATGTAAGGATCCCATGGCACTTATTATAAGAGAAGATGAGCTTTCCTGGTGTCCTAGCCAGCATTCCCAGTCATAGAAACATAGACAATGATGGCAGAAATAAACCATTGATCCATCCAGTCTGTCCATTATACCCTCTCCCTTGTAATATCCTATCTTACCCTGACACCTGTTGTCTGTATGGGGCTTTTGTCTGCACTATCCACCCCATGTTCCTACCCACCCTCCGTGTTATACCCGCTTCATGTTCCTACCCACCCCATGTTCCCTGCCTTACTGCTTCCCACCTAACTACTAAGCCATACTGTAGCCATGCTTGAAGCCATTAGTGATTTTGGCACCCAGCACCTCAGCTGGCAGACTTCCATGGCTCAACCAACATCTGCAAAATGTAACTTCCTCACATCCCTCCTGAACCCCCCTTCCCCGCCAGCTTCCACTCATGCCCCCGTGTCCCAGATTCGCTATTCCTGTTGAACAGTTCTTCGCAGTTTACTTTGTTCATTCCTTTCAGGAACTTGAAGGTCTCAGTCATATCAGCCCTCTTTCGTTTGGCCCCCAGTCTGTAAAGTAACTCCATGGAACCCCCTTCTCCTGGTATGTCAGGGCATACCCGGGAACAAGGTGTCACAGCTCGGGGTGCTTTTCTGTTCAAAACATTAGCAATGAATACAACAAGCAAAACAAATAAGAAGCACTGAATATATCTGGCAACCAAAGCACTGATTATGCAGTAGAACAGATCACATTTCTGAACTGGCACTTGCTTGCTGCCATCTTGGCACCCTTGGTTGACTGACCTGCCCCCCCGGCTCCCAAACCTGGCTGTGCCACTGCCATGCGGGTACCATACTACTGACCATGGCACTCACCAACCACAGTGCTTCTGGGTAAGTGGGGTAACTGGTGGGGTAAGTGAGGTAAAATACAGTGGCGTGAAAAAGTATTTGCCCCCTTCCTGATTTTCTCTATTATTGCATATTTGTCACACTGGATGTTTTCAGGTCTTTAGAGAAAATGTAATATTAGATAAAGGGAACCTGAGTGAACAAATAACACTTTTTTTTTTTTTTATTTCACTTATTTAATGAAAAAAAGTTAACCAACACCAACTGGCACTGTGTGAAAAAGTAATTGCCCCCTTACACTTAATAACTGGTTATGCCACATTTAGCTGCAATGACTGCAACCAAACACTTCCTATAATTCAATATCAGTCTTTCACATCTCTGTGGAGGAATTTTAACCCACTCTTCCTCGCAGAACTGCTTTAATTCAGTAACATTCGGTAGGTTTTCGAGCATGACCTGCTCGTTTCAGGTCCTACCACAGCATCTCTATTGGGTTTAAGTCTGGACTTTGACTAGGCCACTCCAAAACTTTAATTTTACTTCTTTTAGCCATTCTGATGTGGACTTGCTTTTGTGTTTTGGATCATTGTCTTGCTGCATGGCCAACTACGCTTCAGCTTCAGCTGACGGAAGGATGACGGACATTCTCCTTAAGAATTTTCTGGTACAGAGCAGAATTCATGGTTCCTTTAATTATGGCAAGTCATCCAGGTCCTTAGGCAGCAAAGCATCCCACACCATCACACTACCACCACCATGTTTGACTGTTGGTATGGTGTTCTTACTGTGGAATGCTGTGTTTGCTTTACGCGAGACATTATGGGATCCATGTCATCCAAAAGTTCCACTTTGGACTCATCTGTCCATAGAACATTTTCCCAAAAGGCTTGTGGATCATCCAGGTGCTTCTTGGCAAATGAGAGACGAGCATTTATGTTCTTCTTAGTTAGCAGTGGTTTCCCTTTGCTACTCTCACATGAAGCCCATTTTGCCCAGTCTCTTTCTGATTGTGGAGTCGTGAACACTGACCTTAGCTGAGGCAAGAGAAGCCTGCAGTTCTTGGATGTTGTTTTAGGATCCTTTGAGACTTCCTGAATGATTTTACGCTGCGCCCTTGGAGTAATTTTGGCAGCCCCTCCTGGGAAGATTCACTACTGTTCCAAGTGTTCTCCATTTGGAGATTATGGCTCTCACTGTGGTTTGATGGAGTCCCAGAGCCTTAGAAATAGCTTTGTAACCCTTTCCAGACTGATAGAGGGCAACAAATTTTTCTGATCTTTTCAGGAACTTCCTTTGACCATGGCATAATGTGCTTGTTGAATCTTTGTGCTGGCAACGTGACTCTGATGGTAAGGGTCAAAATAAGTGAGATTTATATTGAGCAGGGCTGGCTGTAATCAAGCCTGGCTGTGTTCAATCAGCTGACTCTAATTATCCCTTTAATTGGATTGATTTAACTAGGGGGCAATTACTTTTTCACACAGTGCCCGTTGCTGTGGTTAACTTTTTTTCATTAAATAAATGAAATAAGTAAAAAAAAAAAGTGTTATTTGTTCACTCAGGTTCCCTTTATCTAATATTATATTTTGTCTAAAGACCTGAAAACATCCAGTGTGACAAATATGCAATAATAGAGAAAATCAGGAAGGGGGCAAATACTTTTTCATGCCACTGTATGTGGTAAAGGGTGGGGTAAGTGCTAGTGTAAGTAGGGCAATTGATGGAGTAGTCCATGAAAAAGAGGTGACAGGGTTGGAGGGGGCCATCAGAAGGGGTCTGGTTAGGGCAAGATGAGGAGTAGAAACCATAAGTGAAATAAAAAGAACTGAAATAAAGAGACTGGTTTATGAGTAACTAGTTCAATGTACATTACCCCTGATATGTGGGTAGAAGGACATCTGGGTCAAGGTGTCAGCTTGGGTGGTCTCTTTAGCTGCACGGAGGTTCTGCACAAATCCTTTGCTATAGAAAGCTGCATTGCCAGTCTTATATGCTTTAGGAGGGAACCTCTCTGCACTACTGCAGCAGGAGGGAACCTCTCTGCACTACTGCAGCAGGAGTTTTAGCACTGTTGTCGGTGAAAGAGGAACATTTGTGAACAGTGCGCATCACAGATCAAAGCCCCATGAAAAGTTCTTAAAAACAAGATGTTGGGCTTACCTGTAGCTGGCTGCGCCAAGCTATCAAGAACTAAAGACTGGATTTTTAAGCAGATTGGCTGAGGATCAGCTCACTGGTATTTTCAAGACTGACATCCATCCAGGCTCAAATTATGTATTCAAAAAGACACTTTTGTGGTAACAAATGATGCAAATTGCATTTGCGTCATTTCCTCACCACAAATTGTAACTTTTTATTGCAAACAGACGAAGCATTTTAAAAGGGCATCCAGAGCAGATGAATGCTGTTAGGGAACTCCAGACACAGGTACAGTTTTAATTAACATCTGCAGTTGGCCATTTTAGAAGGCAGGCCAAAAGTCTGCCCTACAGTGATAGTACATCGGTACCATTTTGTGAACCTCTTGATGTCTTGCAGGGTGAAAACGATACCTAACCACACTGAAGTTAGGCACAGCATCACCCTGTGTGGAACCCAAGGTTGTACTTAATAATTACAGCATAATGGCAATATAAGGCAGACATGGCAATATCTCTGAACTGCTCTGTCAGCTACCAGTAGGGTTAATCCCACATTTAAAGCAGCAGCCGTTCTTAGTCAGCAATAATGTCATCATATGGCTTGTTAGCAAAAATGAATTTCTGACAGCCTTAGACACATTACCATTCTATTTTTTAATTCCCTCAAATATTTTTGAAACAGCTGTTATATGTAATTTTTTAATTAATGACTCAAATCATTAAAGATGACTGCCACTCCCAATTTTAAAAATCTCTTCCATTAAAGGTTACTTGTTGAATGTACTTATAGATTTGTACTGAGGATGTATACGGATGGTTCTACCACACGTTTCTGGTGATATACAGCATAGAACCAGGCCAAGGTTATCATATAATTTTTAGAGTAGCTTATTGTGGACTTCCAAACCATGAGCACAGTTCACAAATGATCCTCTTTAAAACAATACACAAGTCCCCCCACTTGAGATTTATTACTTTTTAATGTGATTTTAAAATAGAACATTGATTAATAATGCAGTCCAGTCATACCACTTGAGCATACCAGATACTGACAACCACTGTTTCGTAATAAATAGTACACCAATTAATAGTGCACTGATTAATGGTATACCTACCCGCTAATTACTCAGGATCCACTCTGTATTGACATTGCAGTTCTTTAAAAATCACTGTGAGGTGCAATACATATGCAAAGAAGATAACACCAAAATCTATACTGTCCTCCAGGGCCAAACACAATCAGCAGGCTTGAATCCTAGTAACATACTAACTGAAGGTAGGAAGGGACTCTGGGTCCATCAAGTCCAACACCCCCCCCCTTTCCCCTCTGTAAGCAGGGATCAATAAATATGCTGGGCAAGCATGCACTAATTTTTATGGCCCCCTCCTCTCCCCCACTCTACTGCTCTACATACCCTGTCATTCCCTTGATAAGCAGACATTGGTCCAGGCTTCCATTGAAAGGCTACACTGTCTTCCTGTTCTTTGTCTCAGCTGGTAGGCTGCCCATAAGTTAAGGCCCTCTGGAAGGAGACGTGACATGTAACACTACCTCTGCATTTACCTCCTTTGAACTTCAGTGCATGTCCTTGTATCCTGCTAGAGAACATCAAATCAGACATCGCCATCTGTTTGACTTTGTTGATATCCTTCGATATGACTTCAGTATGAATCCTTTCAGAAATGTATCTTTCTTGCTGTGCACAGCAACATAGAAACACAGCAGTTGTCTGCAGATAAGGACCACTTGGCCCACCTAGTCTGCCCTAAATTACCTACCTGTAGTGCCACCAGAGACCCTACTTGGACTCCGACTTACACCCTCCTCTTGCTCCTAAGATTCCCTTGTGTCTGTTTTATGCATTCTTAAACCCTGTGACCATTCTGGCCCCCACCACTTCCTCCGGAAGGCTGTTTCAGGTGTCCACCATCCTCTCTGTGAAGAAGTACTTCCTCACATTTCCTCTCAGCCTCCCCTCATCCGGCTTCATTTTGTGACCCCTTGTCCTTGAGCATCTTTTCCTTTGGAAAATGCTCCCTTCCTGTACCTTGTTACAGAATACATATACAATGTCCCTTTGCAGTTAGGATACGGATATTGGAGGACAGTAGGATTACTTGTTTTTGATAACACCCATCTTCATTCCGTATTCCCATACAAAATGTATCCAAATAATTATGAAATGTATAATGTAATTGCATGTGGGGTGCAAAGCAAACAAAATGATAAGCTGTATAGACTTTCCAGTGTACTGTATGAAATCTTCATAGTCATAGTGAACCCATCATTAGTAGGCAGAAACAGTACAGCTTTTGCACTGACCCCATCTTGAAGATGGGCTTCAGCCAATTGCAACAGAGAACTGCAAGTGTTACATAAATGCTTGGAAGGGCCTCCTCACTCAGTGAACAAGTGATTATAAAATGAGTTGGAAAAATCCTGTACTGTGATTGGTGGAAACTGATCACATAACTATGGTAAATCCTATACTGATGCACAGTCTGGAATCCTGCATTGTTCTTCTCAGCATAGACAGTCTCTTATTTTTATCTTACTTATTATCACAACTGGGTGTATGAATCACTGTGGGATTTAGCAACCTCTGGGTGGGTCATTTAAGGCACTTGCCTTTGCCTCAGGCCACACTGCTCAATGTTTAGGAAAATCCTACAGTGGCCAACACTCTGTTGTGATGATTGCTTAATTGAAACTGTTTGCCTGCCAGTCTCACTGAGACAAAAACACAGGCTCATTATAAAAGAAACTTGATGCAGCCATGGCTGGAAAGAGGAATTAGGAAGAGATGAGCCTTGAGCCACTGAATGGCCTTTTCTTGTTTGCACCAATTATGTTTCTTATGGAAGATTCTAAGTGAATCTTTCCATTAGAAAACAGCAAGAGGCCAGCCTGTCTGCACAGTGGTTGGATTTCCGCTTCTGACGCCAGTGACCCAGGTTCGGGAATGGACCTGAGTGCCAGAGGGTCAGCCAGGGAGAGCGGGCTTGAGCATCGGATGACTGCTCGCCTTCTCTCGGGGGGAGAGCAGGGAAGTGACACAGCGCTTGCTGACCCCTGGCAAAGGCTGGGGGTACAGCAATATGCTGGGTCCCAGTGACTAATGGAGCATGGTGAACGTCGGTGTATGCTTTGACGTTTGTGGCATGCCATGCCTCTGCGGAGCAAATGGGAAAAGAGCCCCGCGGCCAATCAGATGATGGTCACCAGCTCCTGTTGCCACAAAACCCAGAGTAGTCCACGGACCACCTCATCAGCACCCAGGCCAAAAACTGAGTTGGCTGCCCCACTGGTGCCTTCCCCCTCAGAGGAGAGGGACCCACCCGATGAAGGGTTATGTCTGGGTTACCTAGGGGGCTGCAATGTGGGGTGATGGGTGGCTGCATCAAGGTAGTGTGGCAGCGAGGGGCATAGGAAGACCTGAAGGAGAGGCCAGCCCAGAGCTGGGGGAGTAAAAATAAAAAAAAAGAAAACAGCAAGAGAGCCATCCCAGTGGCGTGGAGAGCAGAGATGCTAGTGCCTCACTTCCTGCAACACTGGTGGCCCGTGTTCGGTGGCGAGCGTGAGTTGCTGGGGGTCAGTCAGGGAAGGAGAGGACTGAGCATCCAGAGGACAGCTCTTCTCTCCTGGGGAAGGGGGATTGGTGTTCCTGCCACCAGGTGCTGGCCTGAGGAGAGTGTGGAGTCGGGGTGCCAAAGATGGGAGGGTGCTGTGGGACTTCACAGCACGCACACGCTGATGTGCGTGCCCCAGCAATGGGGAAGACAGAAAACAGAAAAATGGTTGGCACTGATTACATGAAGCTCTACCCACCTACCTCAATCCCACGCCATTACCCGGACTCCAGTCCACTCTAGATGTGGTTCTCTGGGTGGAGGGGAGGATGACCCTTCCCTTCCTAGCCCCGCCATGGGGGGCAATCTGTGGGGGATCCTGGGCCTGAGATATGGGGAGTCAAAATGCCCAATAAGAAGAATCAGGGACAGGGCTGAGAGCCTGCCTGTGCTGACCGGCAGAAAAAACAACTATGTGGAAAAAAGAAAACAGGAAGCAACAAGCATCTAGAGTAGGTTTTCAGTGGGCCGCCATCTCAACTGCACCTGTAGAAGTTTTTGTTTTTTAATTTTTTGCTTTCTTGTTCCTTAAATATTTTCCCATACTTCTTATTTATAACCAATAATACCTGTAGGCGTGGTGGAGACTTGGAATTATCACAGCATAGACAGGGGCTGTTTTTCACTCTGGTTGTTTGGTTGTAGTTTTTGTTGATAAAAATGTTTTAGATTTTTTTCTTTATACATTTTTATTTAATCTTGAAAAAAGATATAAGTTATATTCTACAAACTTATCAGTAGTTAAACTACAGACACAAACATCCTAAATCTCTATTACAAGTCTACAGAGGCAGTCATAACATTTATATCATAGTCTCTATATATACAACTTATAACTCTATATCTTACAATAAAAATAACCATCGCTGTCATTTTTTTAAATCACTGTTGATCACTGAATTAATGAGGACTTACCCAGTATTAAGCTGCTGTTTGGAGCACAGTATGAATTTAGAATAAAAAGTATGCACTTTGGGCCCTATGCTCCAAAGGACAGGTAATACAAGCCTGAGGTGCGTACCTACGTGGCCTGGGACAGGCACAGGGTAAGCAGTATGCACTACCGCTAGCATCAGCAGGGCACCTGTCCATGGACACACCCCCATGGTGTGTATGGTTGCACGGGTAGAGTCACGGACCCAGGTGGGCATCCAATCGGATGCCCATACCGGGTCCCTGAGTGGATCCCTTGCATCCTTGCAGAGGGCACGGGGGGGAGTGGCATCATAGTCAAACCTACAGGCAGTCACCTGAGCTGCTGTCCTAGCCCTCCCCTGCAGCCTAATGGGCTGAGGCAGCACGGAGGTCCACTTTGTGGTACCGCTGCACCCAGTGGCTGGAGAACATGGGGGCACATACCGGGGTATGCCTGGTCTCAGCAGGTGTACCTGGTGCCCCCTCCGCCTGGCACTATGTGGCTTTTTGAATGCCGCATAGTGCAGGCATGCCACCTGCATGGACGTCCCTGAGGGGCTTTGGAGGTGGATGCATAAGTGCCTTGCGCTGCACTTATGTGCCCTTGGTGAATGCTGCCAGGGGTCCACAGGACCCCCGCTGCATGGCATTCACCCGTGCAGTTGCCTGTGTGCCTCTGATCTGTGGCACGTGGGCAGCACATTTCTTTATGCATAGGGCCCTATTTGCATATATCTTTTGTTGTGGAATCAAGTCACTTGTGCTGATTCCACCCTCCCCCCAGCTTTCCTTTTGGTCTAAGCTCTTTATTCCTACTGTTGGATTCCCGTGGCATAAAAGAGCAGTTCTGATGTAAGCTACCCTGTCCACTGCCTGTTGAACTTTTGACTTCGTAAAGCCTAGGCTATTCAGAAATGGAAGCCATAACTGAAGTTTATCAAGTGCAGTATAACTGTTCCTCCTGTTTGTTGCCAATTTGCCTAAATATGAGATCTAATCCTCCAGGTTTGAGACAGTTCAATTCTTGCAGTACTGTATGACCCTACCAATATTTTCAAACCCAATGTCCCTGCTAAAAGCCACAGTTGGTTAGGTCTAGTTATAACATGGCATGGAAAAAGAAGACAACCCAATTGGTCAAAGGTGACAGTTGATTAAGGAGCAGGATTTCAGTAATCTAACCTCACTTCCCCCTGAACTGGTTCAATAGCTTACCCCTTGGTTCAAAGATCCTTCCGTGAGGCATCATTTTTTAATCATTACATTTCTCAGGAAAATGCTCGTGAAAACTGATCCCAGGACCTGCAGCCAAAATGCCCGTTCTTCCTAAGTTGGAGGGCATGTGGGTGCACTCCATAGGCTATAATGGGACCAGTTTTCATAAGCCTTTTTAAATACTTTTAAGTGCCGGTTATGAGAAAAGAAGGACCTTGTTGAGCGGTGGCCTTCTTTTCTCAAAACTGGCACTTAAAAGTATTTTACAAAGCTTGTCAACACTGGTCCCATTATAGCCTGTGGAGCGCACGTGCCCCTGTGCTACTCCAGTACTGACATCACAAAACGTTCCAGCATGGGGGTGTGCCTTTAATGTAAAAAGTATGGGCATTTTGCTGCTGGTCCTGGAATCAGTTTTTACGAGCGTTTTCCTGAGAAATGTACTAATGAAAAAAATATGCCTCATGGAAGGATCTTTAAACCGAGGGGTAAGCTATTGAACCAGTTATGGGGGAGAGAGGTTAGATTACTGAAAACCTGCTCTTTAAATTTCCTATTTAATCAGCAGTTACTGTGCCAGAACTACTTCATTGGGAAAATCCCTTGTGAATCTCCTTTGAAAAATATATCCATCCACAAAGACACTGAACAAAGGGAAATCCCAGGCATTTTCAGATCAAAAGAAAAAACAGCTGAGGTTTTCACATCTGTAAGCAGGAAACAAAACAGCAGTGCTATAATGGAGGTCAGAGTTTGTCTTTTTGGCAATATTAGTATTAATCCGCAGCTAAATGACAGTTTTCCAGATGGCAAACCTCCAAGAAAGAAATTACTTGAATGTGAAGTGTTTCCTTGCTACTTTAAGCAAAGGTTTATGTTGCCTGGAAGTGAAGTTTTTCTTAAAGGAGAACTGTAATACACTTGTATTGGAGCCGAGTGGAGTGGCGCCGCACTTTGTCACGAAATGGAGCTACAGAGCATGTGCCATTTTGGTGAATGCCGGACTTTTCAAAAATTAAATAAAGTACGTTGAAATTGACAGAACAGGAAGCTCTATTTGCGAAACCCCTAATCGGGGTGAGGGGGGTAAGGCTTGCAGCGGTGGGTGATTTTGGATAATTACAGTTCTCCTTTAACTTATGTGAAGGTTAGAGTCCTGAAATGATTTCTGACATTTGTATGTTCATAAAATAAATAACATATGCGTGAGTCACTTTGCTGTGATGTTACAGCACAGTGATATTCTCTCTCTCTCTCTCTCTCGTAGTTTTCTTTGTGTTTCTTTGTTGGGGGAGGGAGGGAGAGGGAGAGAGAGAGAGAGACAGACAGCACAAGCTCACTGTGCCTCAACTTCACAGCAAAGTGACCCATGCTTATATTATTTATTTTATGAACCTAAAAATGTCAGGGATCATTTCCAGACTCTATTTCTGGCATTTGTATGTTGATAAACTATATAACATATGCATGAGTTCTTGGGACTACTTTTCAAGTCGTCAGGATACACTCAAATTTTCCCTATTCAAAGAGCAAAAAACACCTTTGTGGATTTTTTTAAACATAAGCTATGATATAAGCACAATAACCACTCCAGGGTATAGGGTTATGTAAGCATTAAGCCACGGCGGGTGGAAGTAATGCTGGATTGATGAATCGGGCGGTGGTGGGTGCCCGAGGCGGGGCAGGGCCATCATCCGCCCCCATCGCATCAATCACATTAGAGCCCACTGATGGAGTGGCTTAATGCGCTTGTAACATGGGCCGGTGCTTGATGGAGGGATGTCGAGGGGGCCCACTGTGACACCTATAGAGTAAGAGGCGGAGGCCGTCAGAATTTTTCACAACTTTAATGCACTGTGACAAAGCGCTCTAACACGTCACATACATACTGATGTGGTGAAGTCAGACTGTCCCTGTAGTGTCGCGGAGCGGGCTACCTAACAGTCCTGCGAGCTTCTGAACATTTCCGTGTGGGTATTGTGCTCATACTCGCAGTGGGAGGTCTGCCTTGCACGGTTCCATGGCTGCGACCAGCGATGCCCTCGCGCTTTGCATCTCGGTCGCTCTCTCTTCCGGCTGCTCCTGGGATTGTCATCCGGCTTGGTCGTCCTCGACGTGCTCTGTGGATGATCCTGCCCAGGCTGCTCTTGGTCTGCTGCTCTGAACGGGCGCACTGTGCACCGCGGGTTCTCCCCCCCCCCCGCTTTTCCTCCCTGTCTCAGCTGGCTAGTGCGGTCCAGAGGTGCCACCGTCCCGCCCTCCTCTCATTTACCCATAGCACCCAGTGCTGCTAGGCTGGGGGTCTGGCTGCTGACGGTACTGCCGGAGCGGGCACGGCATATAAGCTGGGTTAATGCCCGCTTCGGCTGCCGTCTCGTGACGCTCCTCCACCTATGGGTTCGCCGGATCACAGGCACAGTATTAATGCCATGTTACAAAGGGATTTAATGCATGCCTCGGGTGCTGTGAGCACTCTCAGCCTGTGGTCTCATGCCTCACAATGCACCCAAGGCATGCATTAAAGAGATTCAGTAAGATAAATATGTGCACCGCATACATTGGTGCCTTACCTCATGAAAATGCTGCCTATGTATATGTGCCCCAGAAATATGCAGTAGTATAGCCATGATTTTACTTGAAATTTTAATAAACCAGGTTATTGGCACTTCCTAGTTCGAGGATCCTCCTCACGCCCCCCCTCTCAGCCAACTTTATGACGTGTTCACAGGAAGAGCGCAAGGACATGCTACATTATAGTCTATGGGGGTAACTTTAACAAGAATGTTATATATCACAGTGATCATGTGGTGATTAAACAAGGGCACTGAGTGACTAACAAGCCCCTGGTGGTAGTAGTTCCCCGCCTCCCACCACGATCGCCGTTTGCCGTCCTGTAACAAAAACAGAAAATGTCGCTGGTGATCTAGTGGTCCCTCCCCATCCCTGATTGTTGCTCGCCGGTCCCAGTAATGCAAAACAGTCTCCCTGGTGGTCCAGTGGTCCCTCCCCCCACTGATCACTGCCCCGAGCTGAAGAAATATATGCCCTGGTGGTCCAGTGGTCCTGTCCCTTGCCAACCGCTGTCCCAATTAAAATGACAGAAGCCAGTAATGGTACCTTGGTGGCTAGTGGTCCCTCTCCCCACCCAATCATCCAAAATACGGCGACAATATATTGCCAATGTCAGCTGCCCCCCCCACATTCCAATCCCCTGTATAGGTATGGAACATTCCCCTGGTGGTCTAGCACCCCCCCGATTCTCTATGTCCCCTATACAAAAAGTCATATCATCCCTGGTGGACTAGCCACCTCCCCATCCCAGATCTCCCACACAGTTCCTGAAGGAACACTGCCTCATGGTCTAGTGTTCAGCCCCAGCCTCCCACCCTGTTGACAGTGCTTTACCACCCCACTCTCCCCCATCCTGAACCCCAAGCTGGTGAATGGCACAGCCCTCCTGTAACCATCACAGTTGGCCACCAACTGAGTTCTCGGTGGAGGACATACTGCATACAGTACGAGCTCATTGATTGACAGTTCAGTGAGCATGCTGTCAATCAGTGGGTGTGTACTGTATATAGTACATGCTCCACTGAGAGTAGAGTTAGTGGCCAGCCTTGGAGGTGAGAGGGGGGCTGTGCAAGTCGCCAGCTCGGGATTCAGGATGGGGGGAGCGGGGTGGTGGGGCACTCATGCTGGGATGGGGGGGTGGAGGGGAACACTAGACTACCAGGCAGTGTTGCTTCGACAATTGTGCTGGAGATCAGGGATGTGGGGTCCCATAATCCACTAGGGATGATATGACTTTTTTGATAGGGGATATCAGGAATCAGGAGGGTGCTAGACTACCAGGGAAATTCTCCATACCCATACAGGGGATCAGGATGTCGAAGGGGCAGTGGACACCAGGAATATGCTGTCGCCACAGGGTGCATGATCAGGTGGGAAAAGAGACCACTAGTGATTAGGGTACCATTACTGGCGTCTGTCATTTTGATCAGGACAGTGATTGGCGAGGGTTGGGACCACTGGACCACTAAGGCATATGTTTCTTCAGTTATGGGGAGGAAGTTGGCAGGGGGAAGGACCACTGAACCACCAGGGAGACTATTTTGCATTACTGGGACTCGTAATTGGTGATTGGGGACTGGGAGGAACCACTAGATCACCAGGGACATTTTCTGTTTTCATTACAGGATGGCAATCTGCGGTCAAGAGTGGGGTGGGTGGGTGGAACCACTACCACCAGGGTATTGTGTACATTTCTTTTTTTCAGGACGGCAATCAACGATGGGGGGGCACTAAACCACGAGAGAAAATGTACATCATATTTATTTCTGCGATCAGTCCGGTGATCAGCAATGGAGGAAGGGGAGGGATCACTAGACCACCAGAGGGCTGTCTGTTTTATTAAAAAACAGGTCGACGATCGGCAGTACATCCGGCAGCCACTAGGGTTGTATGGAATACGGCCAGGTCTTGGTTGGTGGTATTTTCCCCATGCAAGGAACCTCTGCAAAAGGCCTTTGTATGGGGAAAACCCCTTGTGAATGGGACGTGCCAATATGCAGGTCCCCTCCTCCTCATTTGCATTGCAGACCCCTCCAGACTTTGCCCCGTCGTAAACCCAGTTTGTGGGTGCAAACTGGGCTTGTGAATACCACACTGGAGCAAAATCCAGTTTGCATGGTGCAAACTTGGTTTGAGACAGGGCAAAGTTTTGTGAATCGGGCCCCTGGTGTCATATTACAGATAAAGGTACACAGGTACATAGAAATAGGAGTAGAAGGTAATATACAGTAGGCGTGCTTCTGTCGTATCTTTCTATAATGCCACTATGGAGTTAGGGATAATCTGTTATCATACTTAGATGATAATTTTTAGTACATAAGAGAATAAAAATTGTTTTTGCCACATTAAAATTAGGTAGTATTTATTTCAGATAGCAGCACTATTTTTACAAGTAATATATGGGACTGATTATGTTGCATTTACAACCACATTGGTTTTATTATTGTTTTGAGTTCATTAGTTGTGAATTGTATCTATATTATGCTATTGGTACCACTTCATCAATAAAATCAATATAAAAGCTTGGCAGTATATTAAATGAATGTTCAAACAAAAAGGAACAGTGGTGATTAACACCATGCATAAAAAAGGAATGCATTATGAAGAGTATAAATTTAGCATGTACTGCAGCTATAAATTATGTGTATTATTCTTTAATGTCTCTTTATGTCTGTGAATGTATATGTAACTGCATACATAGCAATACTATGGAAACATGGGAAAAGTAGACTCAATCACCCTTTAGAACAGAAGGAGGGAGCCAGGCTATTCAGCATGAATGCAGGATGAATTATGCAGTTTCAAGAGGATTTCTACTAATTTATAAATTGAGCAGAAGCAGGAGTGTTCTGCTGATCCTAAACAGAATCACAGACAAGGTACCTGTCCACTGGGAGGATGGGGTCATTTTGTATCTCAAAATGTTGGAGTCTGCCCAGATGGTTTGTGTGCCTCATTTGGGATAAAAATTTCCTTAAACATTTAAAGCTGGGTGAGTGAATGCCAGCATGGTAGTATTGCAACACTGTGCACTGGCACAGGCTGCATCTGGGAGGTCTTTCTCCTTTACATATTTATTTATTGAAATACTAGGAATTACATCAACCTTTGAGCCAGAGGTTCTTTTTCAAAGGTTCTGCGTTAAACAGAGAATGTACAAACAAACAAGTTGGTTACAGAGTGTGGGGTTACATATCCACACGTAATTACAAAAAAAATGCTGGTTACACATGGAGTTGGCAAGAGAGGATACACAGCAGACATTAGCGGTAAGGTAGCCATCAGGAGATAGACTTAGTCAAGGCAAGTACTTCAGTGTAGAGGGGGGCAGTGAGGGTACTGTCTTGGGGGGGAAGAGGACAGAAGGAGAGGAGGCAATGGAAGTATGTAGAGCAAACTGCCTATTAGCAATCACATTTGCTTAGGGCTAGGAGGTGGGTAAGCAGTTTGGATTTGAAGGGACCAAGCTTAGTCTTGTTAGTGATGTCCAAGGGAAGATCATTGTGCCATGCAGGTGCTCTAAAGCTAAAGGACCTCTGGGCCTGAGAGGTCCGGCAGAAAGGGCCTAGGAGTGTTGCTCTGGAGGTCCGGCGGGTGCAACGAGGTGTAGGTGCCACTGAGAGCAGCGCTTCAGTGGAAGGGGGAGTAAGATCTAAGCCATGTTTACACAGTGGCAGCACTCTGGCTTGTGGGCCGCTCCCTTCCCGGTCTGCTGGCTGCATTCACATTTACACAGCCTGGCCTCACAGTGCTGCAGGTTGCTCCGAGGAGGGGATGTGAATCACCACAGGGTGATAAAACAAGCATTTGTCAATGTTGAATGTTTGCTTGCTGGTATTAGCACTGGAAATGCAGGAGTTAGACAGATGCAGAATACGAATGGCAGTGAAGTATTGAACTTCATGCCAACCCCATCTCCATCCTGTAGAGATGGACAGGCATTGGGGTAAGTGTTTGGGTCATCTCCCATGACATTCATGCTATGTCACCTCACCCTATTCTGCAGACACCGACATGTGTTGAGGAGTGCCTTGGGGTGTTTGGCTTTACAGTCACCCTATTCCATAAGGACATATGCTGAAATGGGTGCAGCATAGGAGAATGGGGTGAACTCTGGGGCCGGAGAGTCCAAGGTACACCTCGATGCCTGTCACTGGCTGAGGGGTAGGGATGGGATGGCATGAGCAGTTCAGGCAGCAATCCAAAGGCACACCCCAATGCCTGTCAGCCTGTAGAGGGTGGGATGTTATGGTTAGAAACCCTAACACCCCAGGCATTTGTTGGTATTTGCACTACAAATTTTCAACATGGCCTTTTTGTGACCCCACCTAATGAAAGCATTTGGGACCTCTTCTCATGAAGAGTGGCAGTGTAATTTTGTCAACGTGTCCCGAACTTTGAGTTCCAACAGTGACCCTGCCATTCTGTGCCACATGCGCAAAAATGCAAATCAGGCAGGATGTGAAGAATGACAGCTGTACCATCCATAGGGAGGTGTGAAGAGATGACAATGTTGAAAATCCGTAGTGGGAATATTAAAAGTGCTTGCACTTCCAAGCATACATAGAAACTGCACAACGCATGCGCATAACACAGTCATTTTATGGACTTTTGCCACCAAATTTTCAACATAGGTATTTTAGGACCTCTGCTCATGAACAGTTTCACTATGATTTTCTTAATGTGTCACGAACACTGATTTCCCACAGCGACCACATTATTCTGCACCGGAAGTGCAAAAACACATTTCAGTCAGGATATGGAAAATGACAGCTGTACTGTTCATAAGGAGGTGTGAAAAAATGGCAATGATGAAAATCTGGAGTGAAAATATTGCAAATCTGCGAAGTTATGAGCATGCGTGGAAACTGCACAATGCACGCTCGTAACATACTCATTTTATGGACTTTCATCACAAAATTTTCAGTTTAGGCATTTTAGGACTACTGCTCATGAACAGTATCACTGTGATTTTCTTAATGTGTCCCAAACATGGATTTCCCACAGCGAGGGCGCTATTCTGTGCTGGAAGTGTGAAAACGCATTTCGGCCATGATGTGAAAAATGGTAGCTGTACTGTTCATAAGGAGGTGTGGAAAAATGGCAATGTTGAAAATCTGGAGTGAAAATATTGTAAATTTGCGAAGTTATGAGCATGCATAGGAACTGCGCAACGCACGCTCATAAAACAGTCATTTTTGGGATGTTTTCCACTAAATTTGCAACATAGACTTTTTGAGAGCCCACCTCTTGAACACTGGCACTATTATTTTGTTAACCGGTCCCGAAAGGTGATTCCACGCAGTGACCACGAAATCATCTTTTGGGGCCAAATAACGCCATGATAGTGGCTGAATTCATGAGGAGGGGTCCCAATAACTCCATGTTGAAAATTTGGTGCCCAAATTCCCCAAAATACCTGAGATATGCACCAAAGTTGAAAAAATCCTATTTATGCCATTATACAGCTTACGGGCATTTCTTCAGTTTGTGGTCGGCTTTGAAGAGTGCAGACGTGTTCCTGGTCCACCAAAGATCGTCGTGCCAGGCTCTTGAGGTAAGTATGGGGTGAAGGGGGGTGTGGTGAGGCGGGGTGCATGGAGGGTGGGCACGGGTTGAGGGAAGGGCCACCGGACTCGACGAGGAACTGTTTTCTGTTTCTGGTTAAACAGAAAAAAAACATCGCGGGACATTTTTTTTAACAGGGACATTTGGCAAGCTGGGGTGGGCTCCCAGCGTGCCACCCTAGTGTTTTCCTTTGGGGGGCAGTAGCCAATGGGGGATTGGGCACCCCCATCAGCACATACCAAGGGGGGCAAGAGCTGAGGGGGATTGGGCACCCCCTCGGAACAAAACAAAGTTTTTTTGGTGGGGGACATAATGCTGATGAGGTAGGCTCCCGTTGGCAAATTAAACTGGAAAGGGGGACTGGAGCCGATGGGGTTAGGGCCCGATCGGCAAACAAAGGATGTTTTTTTGAGGCGATGATGCCGAGGGCTGGGCACCTCGCTCAGAGTAGAGTTGTTTGTAAACATGGCGGTAGCTTGCCACCATGTTCACAAAACAATATTACACTAGACAGGTACTGCTCTGCAATGATGGGTCACTCCCTCATTGCAGTGGAGTGCCTGACGCTGCAATGACAAGGCGGCCCCTGATTGCTGTGTCAAAAACCTTACAAGTTGGTGGCACTTTTGGAAGCCAGTGTCATCAGCACACTATGCTTCCATTGGTCCACCAGTGCCAAGCCCCTAAATGCAATGCCTCCGTTGGCTGCCACATTGCCGCGCCTCCACAACCCGCTTCTCTCCTAAGCTGCCACATAATGTTTCTTGCACATGCATGCAAGCAAACATAAAAAACAGCATTTGTAGTGGAGAGAGCACAGCAAAGTATTCACACTACCATTTAATGCGCTTGCTCCACTACTGATCCCACAACTGAGTTGGATCCAAAAAATTATCTGACAGGCTTTTAAGCCACTCCTGACAGTGTTTACACTGCCGACTTTGCAGCGCATCAACCCATGCGCATGGGTTGATGCACTGCAAAGTCGGTAGTGTCAATGGGGCTCTAGTCTAACCATATGAGCCAGGAGACAGGTCTGGTAGGTGACTCTACCTTTGACATGAAGCCAGACATTTACAGGATAGGAGTCTGATCAGGACCTTTCTGCTCACTGAATATGTATGCATAACTAACTGCACACTGTCTTTACAGGGCCGCACTGCAAAGAAGACACACGTCTTAACTATGAACCCTTGTTGTATAAAAATAAGTAATTGAATTCTGTGCTGCTTTTTAATTTGCCCTCTTTCCACTCAGTGCTTCACTCTATTCTGTGCTCTGACAGTCAAGGTCACTGATTACACGTGTGCTCTGTCCAGAAGGGTAGCAAAGTGGCAACATTCACAGCTAATACCAAAGATACCTTTTCAGTAGCTAGCAGGGGGTGGAGGTGGGGGAAGGCACAAATGCAAAGTGTTCTATACCCTCCCTTCCCAGGAGTAGTCTAGTGCTTCACCTCTGTGATGGGCCAAGTCCCCACCTGGCCTAAGTGCTGGATTTGGTAAAGAGCTGTGAAAAAATCTTCAAATTCTGTTTCCACAGGAATTCTTCAGAATTTCAGAAATTTTGCCTAATTCTATAGAATTACATTGGAAACAGAATTCTGAAATTCTGAAAGAGGAATTTTTCTTCTCACCTGGCTGCCCCACCCCCACCCTGTGGTGCCCTCAACCCTGTCTCCTACTATCTCTGGGATTTACCTGTGGAACCCACCTGTTCCTCCACAGCTTGCCCCCTGAGGCAGGGCCGTCAGGGGTACCCCAAGCCCCCTCTGAATGCCTCGCTCGATTAGTTGGGTTCTGTGCTATGTAGGCAGTGTGGAGTCTGCGGGGAACCATGGGCATTGTCCTGCTACAGCTGACGGTATTTCCTTCATTTTCTTCCTGACTCTCGGATGCTCCACAGAGCTGATGGCTTGACCTGCGTATATTGAATTGCTGACATCTTGCATTGGGGATTGCCCTCCTCCCAATCTGCTGCTCCTGCCTTCATGGTCACCCAGGTGGTGATCCTGTGGCGGAGCATGCCACCATGGAGGAGGACAGTGTCCTTTGGGATGCAGAGTTCGCCTTCCCTGGCTGACCCCCAGGTGATCCAGGTCCATTCCTGAACCTGTGCCGCCAACATGGTGGCAGGTGAAGCAGAGGAATGTTTTTTAAAATTGCAGATTGGTAATCCACAGTTACTTTGGAAACCATGGATTTGTATTCTACAAACCACAGAATCAGCGGATTACTTGGAATATTATTCTGTGGTTTACATAGAAACACTTTTCCACAAGACATCCTATCCCTCCTCCTTTGGGAACGCTGGTGCAAAATGAAAGACTCAGCCACATAGCCATTACCTAATACCAGGCTTATACCTGCACCTGGAATGCCTTTCTAAAGTACCTCTCTGGTGCTGGACACTGGGTTGCCATGGAACACCTGCAACTCCCACTGACATCAATGATCCTTGGTCCCTCTCACCTTCACCATAATAGTATTAGGATGCCAACTGTTTTTCACCCATGAATTTGACGACTGGAAGTCATCAGTCATTTGTGATTTTAGTAATAAATAATATTAATAATCTTTATTTTTATGGAACCTTTCAAAACTAAGGTGCCTAACAAAAGTACAATCACATAACCATAACATTTTGCCACATCATGGTCAACAGACATCTTAAAACAAATAATAATAACATCTTAAAACTTTCCCACAGTTAAATACTATTTCCATCAAGTACCATATGCTTGACTCCATAGCCAGGTTTTAAGTGCTTGTTTAAAACCCTCCACGGTCATGTGCTTACGTAACCAATGGCGTAGAGAATTCCAGAGGGTGGGATCAGCATACATAAATGCCCTAGCCACAGAAGATTTCAAACTTTACCTCAGAATCTCTAGCAATTCCTCATTGGCTGAACGGAACGATCGCCCAGGGCAGTGAGGGACCCTCAGTGTGTGACAATATATAAACCTTTTGAGCTTTGCTCTCGAAGTTTATATTTTATCACACACCTTGGATGTGTAAAAAAAAACTGCATATCACACACCTATATATGCATTATTATCTATGTATTGCCAGGCGTATGCTTACTTGTGTAAGAGTTCAGTGGCTAGTTTTCCATTAGCAGGTTATACAGATCTGCCACTAGAGGGATCTTGTTCTTTCATTTATAAAAAGTCTACCCATTAAAGTCACAGTTCCTTTACTTGCTGTATACCTTCCTTGTACTGCCTACCTACTAAATCCTATTTGCTGAAATTTTCGCCCAGGATTATTTCACCTTACTGTACTGATTCAAATTGGGAAATTCTGTTTTTGGGGAAATGCTTATATTGTACAGCTTCTAATTTGGAAATTTGAGGATTTTGTCTTGGGGAAATGTTTTACTGTTTAAAGTTGACTGAACTCCTGTGAAGTTTCCACCCCCCAACCCCCTCCTACCCTAGTTAAATACGCTCTAGCTCCGCCCCTCTTCCTCACACTCCACCCTCAGTTGCCTGCTGGTCCCTCCTATTGGCCTACAACACTTGCTTGCCTTTTCTCTTCCTTTCTGTCCCTCCTAGCTCCAGCCTACACTGCTCTCTCTCCCCAGCTGCTAACATACCCCATCCTCGCCGTTCCTGCTCACTCTCAGTTCTCTTTTCACTACCTCTCCCTACCTGCTTCTTTTTTTTCTTTTCTTTCACCCTACACCAGCTATGAGTTCCCTCCCCCACCTGCTCCTTCCCTTTCTCTCCTTCCTTGTCCTTCCTCCCTTGTTCTCTTTCCCAGGCCCTTGTCACCCCGTGTCCACTATCTACTTAATCAATACCAGCAGCACTTTGGGAATACTCCACTTCTCAACCAGTCCTCCCTGTGGGTCTCCACTTGGAAATATCTGGCTGCTTCTTAACACCACTAAGATTGGTCTTAATGCCAGCCTATCCGTACTGTACTACATTGCATATCATTGGGGATGTCATATATACTCTACCTACTGCCCATAAGCTAAAAGGAAACACAAATTATCACTATTGGACCTGCACCTCTGTTCAATGAAGCTCCTCCTACTTCTCCTACTGATCTCGGGCAACATCCATCCGAACCCTGGCCTGGGCTGTTCAAGTCTTCTGAAAAAGGCAGGGGCCCTCACCATCGCAACCACTAACCGCTGCAGCCTGTTAGCAAAGCTTGATGCACTCCAAGCCTTTATTAGCCAACATAGTCCTCACATCCTTGCTGTAGTTGAAACATGGCTGACACCAAAAGTTCCTGATCTGGCAATTACCTTATAGGGCTACAATGTTTTCAGACTGGATCGTGTCTCTAAAAAGGGGAGGGGGCTGTGCCATCTACATTAAGGATAATTTCCTGGGGCACCTTGTTCCAACCCCCGTCCCTGCCTCCTCGGCCCAGCTTCTACCCATTAAAATTCTTCTAGGTCCCAATCAAAAAGCCCTCACCATCGTCTTTGTACATATTCCACCTCGAGATCAAGATCTTGGCATCAAAGAAGTTTTTAACTTTGTCGGCTCCCAACCTCCTGGCTCTGAACACATTCTGCTTGGTGACTTCAATATAAACTGGCTCGCATCTGATGTCTACACTCATAAGGATGCCCTTGCAGCTGCCAACCTCTCACAATTGGTCACCACACCAAAACGGATAAATTACAAAACTGGCACCAGTACCCTGCTGGACTGGGTTCTCACCAATCACCCTACCAGGATCTCTCATACCTCTGTTCTCCCAGACACTCTCAGTGACCACTCCCCAGTTATATGTGAATGGTCTAATACATTTCTAAAGCCACCCCTTATAATCATTACCAGCTGAGTCCTCCCGCATGGTCAACTTACTCATCTCAAACAGTACCTATCCTTGCAAGACTGACTGCCCATCTACAACGCGACGGATGTTAACTTAGCCCTCAGCTACTTCATCACCGCCTTCAATAAGGCCTGTGACCTCTTCGCTCCTTCAAATAAATGGAAAACAAAAGCCCTCTGTAACCCCTTGGATAACTGCAGAGCTCCTTTCCCAGCTGAAATCTAGGGACCACCTGTGGGCAGTGGCTAAAGCCACAGGCAAACAATCTGACATCCATAAATACAAACGTGCCCGTAATGCCTGCGCAAAATCCATTGGTCTCACAAAAAGCTCATATTATAAGGACGTCCTCACCAACACCTGGGGAAATGGTTGTGCTTTCTGGGACAATATCAAGGACATTACTGGGAAACAAAGTCCCCTCTGGCCACGTTAATTGTTGAAGGGTTCACTACTCTTGATCCCATTGTCATTGCAAATACCTTTAACACGGCTTTTACTGACCTCAGTACTGTTCTACCACCTGATTTCTTCACAGTCAGTCACACCCCCTCTAACACACCCTGCACTCTGTCAAACCACCTTCATTTTTACTTCAGGGACATTAAGATGAATGAAGCTCACCGCCACATCACCTCAGCCATCTCCACTTCCAGAATCAGCAGTGACACCCTGGACCTTAAGCTGCTATCACTTACACTTGACGAGGTCCTCAGTCCCTTAACTAAAATTCTTAACCTCTCTCTCCACACCAGTACATTTCCTGAAATATGGAAAACTGCCACTGTGACCCCGGTCCACAAAAGTGGGGATAAGACCTGCCACACTAACTACTGCCCGATCTCCATATTGCCACCACTGCCCTAGAGCATATTGTTGCGGACCAGCTCACTGATTATTTGGACAAATATAATCTTCTGTGCACACAACAGCATTATTTTAGAAAAGGGCATAGTACCACCACTGCCCTGCTTGAATTTACTGGTGCAGTGCATAGTTCCCTTGATAAAGGTCTTCTTACTGGGGCTGTCTTCATCGACCTCTCGAAGGCATTTGACACGGTCTATCATCGGCTGCTGTATGACCAACTATTCCTTGCTGGCCTCGCACTGGACTCAGCCTGCTGGTTCAGAAGTTACCTTGACAACCGCTCCCAAAGAGTAAACATTGCCAGTGCTATCTCGGACACCTTGTCTGTCCACTTTGGAGTTCTCAGGGGTCCATTCTGGGCCCTCTCCTTTTCAGCCTCTTTTTAAACTCCCTACCACAATCCTGCTCGGAACAAATCATCCTGTATGCAGATGATGCTGTTGTCTTTTTTACGCATAAGGACCTTTCACTACTACAACACAGCCTCCAACTCAGATTCAGTGCCATTGAAACATGGTTCTTCAATCATAAACTTGTCCTCAATCACAAGAAAACCAAGCCATTGCTATTCTGCAGTTCACATAACCGTTACAAGCAACACCCCCTTGCCATCTCCACCAAGCAGGGGACTGTCCTTGAACAAGTTTATTCCTTGAAATACCTAGAGATTCTGCTTGACCCCAATCTCTCCTATATGGCTCACATTCACAGCATGGCTAAAGCTGCCAACACATGCCTTGGATTACTCTACAAGCACAGGCAGCACCTCACCCCAGAGGCCCTGAAGATTGCCGTCCAGAGCTCTGTGGTGTCAATTATTGATTATGGCCTCAGTATCTATGGCTCCGCCACGACATCTGCCCTCCGACGTATAACAACTGCACTTAACAAAGCATGCCGACTCACAGCTGGTGCCCACCGCCTCACCCACACCTGTGCACTTTATGAACAATCTGGATGGCTCCAACTCTCCAACTGTATAAAGTATCTCACATGTGCTATGGCGGGAAAAATCAACCTTGGCCTCACACCCCCTGGTGTTACTGCCTTGTTACATAAAAACACCAACTGACAAAACACTAGGAGCTTGACAATCCAGATTCTACAAGTTCCTCGCTGTCGAACTATGCAGGGCCAACGCTCCTTTGCCTATAGGGCTCCTCTATGGATGAATGATCTCAGCCACACCATCTCCTCTGCCTCAACACTAGGTCTGTTCAAAACCAGGCTCCGGGCCCATCTCATTGCATCTAGCTCCTGTGACTGCCTATCTTAGCTGATGACCTACACAGCTTTAATCCTAACTTATATACTGCTTAACCCCAGGCCCCCCCCCAGTCCCCCTCCCCCCAGCTCCTGAGGCGCCACTTCAAATCTCAGATCTTCATACCACCTCATTAGTCTCTCCTTGCCCCATTATAGCACTTATTTCCACCCCCTCACCCTGCCCCCTTTTTCTCTTCTATCACTCCTTCCCATTTATTTTTTGACAAATGCCTCCAACTGCATCTTCATCCTCCCCCTATCCTCTCATCCCTGTTTCTCTGCCACCCCCAGGTGCCTGACCCTACCCATTCCTTGTGGGCACATGTGTCTTAGCTGTGTTCACCATTTTACTATAGCTGCCTCTGTTAACTACTTACACTTTTCCTCCTTCTCTACACCTTACTCTTCCTATAATTGACCCCTTTCAATAGCACTGTTGTACATGAATTGTTTACTGTTATTTCACTGTTGCTTCCTTGTTGTTTGTTATTTCTGATGTGGAACCTTTGTAAAAGAGCATTGGCTCAAAGGTACTTGTAATCCTAGAATAAATAAATAAAAAAGACTGAAACCTGATTGGAGATAATACAATATATTTTCTCATGTGTAACTCTTTTGGCTACCCTTTTCCCAACCAACCACCTGTGGGTTGTACTTTGTATAATAACTGGTACTGTTCCTATCTCTTGGGCCATCAACAGTTGGTACAGGTAGGAGATGTACTCTCCCCACCCCTCCATATCCAGGTTGGGGTCCCACAGGGCTCCATTCTGGGTCCAATCCTTTTCTCCATCTTCCTAAATAACCTCCCCTCTGCCTATGCCAACTCACATATTCAAATGTAAGCAGATGACACAGTTCTCTACACTTCTAGTCCCACGACTGCATCTGTGGAAGTCTCACTACAGCAAGACTTTCATAATGTCCTGGACTGGTTCCAGTCCAGCCAGTTTGAATCAACCCAAAAAAATTGTGTCTATGATCTTTGATACCAGCCATGACAGGCCCAGGTTTCCCCCCCCCCCCGCCTTCTCCATGCTAGATGGCATCCTGCTTGAAGCAGTCCTAACTTTCACATACCAGAGTGTGTGGTTAGATAGGAGACTTGACTTCTCTGCCCGCATTAATGCCCTCCATGTCAAACTGTGCCCACCCAAACTCGGAGCCCTGTACCACAATAATGACTGCCTTTCTCCCCAGGTCTGCCACGAGCCGATTTCCAAAATGTTTCTCTCGGTTTTTGACTATGCAGTTGTGGTCTGTCACCACCCCTTCCACTTCCTTTGACAGACTGCACACCCTCTGCAATGACTTCTGCTGCTTTGCTACCATCTCACCCTCTTGCACCCCCATGTTTCCTTTACTCCTCCCTATCCATCCTCCCTCTCCCCCATATGTCGCCAGTCCCACTGCACCTCCCTCATCTCTAAATACTGGTTTGAGTTTCTCCCTTCATACCTATCCCATCTCCTCTCCCGCATCCCCTCCTTCTTCTACTCCTTGTGCTCTAGGGAACCACACACCTTCTCCCTTCCCCACCCACACTCCTCTGCTGGGAATATCTACTTTCTCATACTGACTCCCCTTCCTCTGGAACCAGCTGCCCTCATCCATTTGCCTCTCCCCCTCCCTTCCCTCCATTAGATGCTGACTAAAACATGCCCCTCTACACTTCTGCCAACCCTCTTCCTGAACCCACCCTTGCCATTCCCTGTGCTTCTGTACACCCTTCTCCTTTTTCTTCCCCCTAACTTCATAGTTCTGGCAACTTCATTGAAGTTCATCAGCCTATTTTGACCCCTCGTCTCAGCACCAGCTCAGCTTCCCTTAATGCTGGCACTATGCACTTTCTGAGCAATCCCAATTTGCACAAATGAGTTGTATGCTAATTCATTTATTCTCCATATGCGATGTTTTGCCACCTTGTGATTGTGTGCACTGTACTCAACTTATGCACTTTGTGATAATCCTTTAACCACATCACCTGACTGGTTTTATCTCTTTGTAATTATTGTTCTTTCTTTTCCCCAGCTTGTCACCTGGAAATGAGCCTCATCTCAGTGCCCATCTCCTGGTTACCAATTTTTAAACAAGAAAAATTAATAAATAAAATGAATGTACTCTTTTGAACATTTGACCTGTACTGGCTTGTAAAGTTGGAAAATGTTGATAAAGATTTTAACTACAGAAATGCTTTTCCAAAGTCCTCAGAGCTAAAAAAATAAATTCTGAACAGCATTTCGGAGGATCGGGTAGTTACCATACAAAACAGAGAGAGTATTTAGGAAGCAGCAGCCCCATTCAGCATGAATTTCAGTAGCAGAATTCCACATTCCACACAGCTCTAGTTTTGGGGTCTGAACATAATTCCAGGTCTCCTAGTTGGGATAGTGACACACTCTTACTGTGCTACTCAGCCAGCTGTTTCTATTATTTTATTCTCTTTATCCATCTACAAAACATAGCATGAGATGGCAGATAAGGGCCGCTGGGCCCATCCAGTCTGCCCAGTTTTGTTGACCTTCATTTTTTGCTGCAGACTCTACTTGATCTATGGCGCAGTGCCTTACCCCTTCCTTAGACCTACAAATCCCTTGTGCCTGTCCTATGCATTTTTGAATCCTGCCACTGATTTCTCCCCTATCACCTCCACTGGAAGGCTGTCCAGGTATCCACCACCCTTTCTGTGAAGAAGTTCCTTACATCCCTCTTGAATTGTCCTCCCCCAGCTTCATATCATGCCTCCTTTTTCTAGAGCACCTTTCTCTCTAACAATAGGCCCTACAGTACCTTATTTACCCTCGTGAGGTATTTAAAAGTGTATCATATTCCCCCCTTCCTCCTCTCCTCCAGGGAGTACATATTTACCTCCATTGGCCTCTCCTTGCAGGGTTTTTAATGCAGATTCTGCACCATTTTGGTAGCTGTCCTCTGGACCACCTCCACTCTGTCTGTGTCCTTCGTGAGATGTGGTCTCCACAACTCAGTACTCAAGGTGGGGTCTTAATAATGATCTCTATAGGGGCAAGTGCCATTTCCCTCTTTCTGCTGGTGATACCCCATATGCACCCCAGCATCCCATTAGCCCTTTTGACTGCCTTGTCACACTGCCAGGTCATCTTTAGGTCATCCAATATGATTACTGCTTGGTCTCTTTCCTGCTTGGTCTTTGTCAGTGTCACTCCATCCGTTTTATACTCTGCCCCCAGGTTTCTATGGCCCAAGTGCATTATTTTGCACTTTTTTGCATTAAAACCCAGCTGCCATACCATTGACCACTCTTCCAGTCTTTTTAGATCCCTGTCCACCCCCCCCGGGGTGTCCTTTCTATTGCAGATCTTGGTGTCATCCACAGTGAGGGAGACCCTCCCTTCCAGTTATCTGCGATGTCACTTATAAAAACATTGAAGATGACCGGTCTCAGCACTGATCCTTGAGGTACCCCACTGGTCACCCTCCTTTCCTCGGAGTGAACTCCATTTGACACAACCCTCTGTGTCCTATTCACTAACCATTTTCTTGTCCAGGTTACCTCCTTATTACCCACCCCCAAGTTACGCAGCTTGCTTACCAGTCATCTATGTGGAACAGTGTGAAAGTCTTACTGCATCCAGGGAGGTCATGTCCATCGCTCCTCTCTGATCCAACGCCTTACTCACCCAGTCAAAGAAATCTACCAGATTTGTCTGGCATGACCTTCCCCTTGTGAAACCATACTGCCTTGGGTTCTGTAATCCACCGGATACAAGATATTCCACAATACTTTCCTTTAGTAGTGTTTCCATTAATTTACCCACCACCAAGGTTAGGCTGACAGGCCTATAATTGCCTGCCTCTTCCCTGCTACCACTTTCATGACGTGGGACTACATTTGTCCTTCTCCAGTTCTCTGGCACCATGCCAGTCTCCAGTAATCTGTTAAACAGGTCTGTCAGAGGTGCTGCTAGTACCGCTCTAAGCTCTCGCAGCACCTTTGGTTGTATCCCATCTGGCCCCATAGCCTTTTCCACCTTCACGGTAGTGAGCACCTTCTGGACTCTGTCCTCAGGAAATGGACTAGTGTCCATTTACCGCCTAGCTAAGTTCCTGGTGCCCTTGCGTGGTCCCTTCCCTTCTCCTTCCCCTTCTACTGTAAACACTGAGCCAAAGTATTTGTTTCAGATGTTTGCTTTTTCTTTATCTTCCTACATACAGTCACCCCTCCCTCTTTAACCATACAGTCCCTCCCTTTGTTTTCCTTATTTTGCTAATATAACTAAAATAATGTCTTGTCCTCTTTTGATACTCCCTGAGCTATTCTTTCCTCAGTTTGTGCCTTTGCTGTCCTCACTGCTTTGCTTGCCTACCTCTGTTTTCCAAGATACACTACCCTATCCTCCTCTCTCTGGGTCTCCTTATACCTTCTAAATGCCACTCTCTTAGCCTTCACCTTTTCCGCTACTTCCTTTGAGAACCATAGCGGTCTCTTCTTTCTTTTACTTTTGCTTATCTGCTTAACATGGAGGTTTGTTGCCTTTGCTATGCCCTCTTTTAGTTTGGCCCACTTTTCCTCCACCCTCTCAGGTCATCTCCCCCTCCAGGTCATTCATGAGGCATTCATCCATCTTAATAAAATCAGCCCTTCTGAAGGCCAGGACTCTCACCATTGTGTGTGATTGGATTCTGCAGCGGTTCTTATGTTGAACCACACTGTACGATGACCACCAGTCCCCAGATGGCTTCCCACCTTGATGTCTGCAACACTGTCCCTGTTAGTAAGCACGAGGTTCAGTATTGTCCCATCCTGTGTGGGTTTGCTGACTAGTTGCCTAAGGAACACCCCCTGCACAGAGTCCAGGATGTCTCTGCTTCTAGCTGAAGTTGCAGCAGGGAGACCCCAAGCTACATCCAGCAGACTGAAGTCTCCCACCTGCAACACCTCCCCCTTTCCACCATTTTGCCAGTTGTTTCTAACACTTCTTTGTCTAAGTCCTCCCCTTGTGCTGGAGGCCTATAGATCACACCTTTCCAAATAGTGGCTCCATTTTCTGACTTGAGTGTGACCCACAGCACCTCTGCTCCCCTGAATTCCCTGTATTTCTGTTGCTTTTATGCTTTCCTTCACATAAAGCACCACTCCCCCTCCTTTCCTTCCTACCCTGTCCCTTCTAAACATCATGTAGCCTGGTACGACCATGTCCCAGTCATGGCTGTCAGTGCACCATGACTCAGTAATGACCACAGTAACCAGATCAGCCTCTGCCATGATGGCCTTTAGGTCTGGGATCTTATTTCCCAGATGTCTAGCATTAGCACACATGACCTTCCAGATTTTGTTAGCTCTATTCTTATCACTTCCCCCTTTTTCCTTATATTCCCCCTTCCTCCCTCTCCCCTTCTGACTGCTTTGTTTCCCCACTTCCTCCTTTCCTAACCCACTCCTTCCTTGATTAACTTACACCATGGGGGGACTCTTGCCCCTTGGGATCTCCCTACATTATATCTGAGCCTGTGGGGGGTAGTTTCTGCCTCCCTTTTTTCTTCCACCCTCACCCTTGGCTAGTTTAAATGTTCATCAAAGTAACATTTAAACCATCCAATGAGAAGCTTGGATCCCCTCCTGGATGGATGCAGGCCATCACATTCTGCATAGGCTCTGATCTTCCTGGGTCAGCCCCCATTCCCCAATGCAGCCATACCCCTCCTCTCTGCACCATTCCATCAACCATGAGTTAATGGCCTTTGTGCGGAGCTCCTTCTCCTTCCTCCTTTTGTAGATGGGCAGCACCTCCATAAAAGCTACACAGCATACTACCTCTCTAGGACTTCTTCCCAGCTTCCTAAGCTTTCCCTTGCAGTGTTCCTGCCCCATTCCTAGCCAGGCCATTTGTCCATAATGGACAATGACATCCAGCTCACTCTGCCTCCCTACTGCCATACCGATCCATAGGATACGCTTCCCATCTCTCCGGACCATGATCTCCCTCTTTGTCCCCTGTACTATTCTCAGCTGTATCCCCCTGATAATTGAGCCCCTACCAGAAGTTGCTTCCTCCTTCTCTGAGGCTCTCCTCCACTCACCTTGGGGCCACTACTCGGGAGGGCCCCCACATCCTCCCCAGCCACTGCCATGAGTGCCTCCTCTTGGCAATCCCATTCCACCAGGATGGTGCAGGAATTCTGTAGTGGTACCAGTAGTGGTTGAGGAGTGTGCTTATGACCCCACCACCCCTTCTCTCCTTGAGCCCACTGTAATTCAGCCAGTTCTTTCAAGTTTATGACAGTGATGATACCATAGTGCTCTGTGTTTAAGACGTAATAATTAGACCAGGGATAATAAACACCAACACCAAAGGCTGAGGTGTTTATTCATTTCCTGGTTCAGTTATTACTGAGGAAACCCAGACCACTATCAATATTATCGCTATTATACTGGGAAACTAAAAAAAATAATTAAAACTGCCAAAACCTCACATTACAGCACATCTGTGAGAAATGAGAAAGTGGGAACTGTTTCTCACTGAAGTGCTGTAGCATTCCTAGATGTCTGTGATTGGCTGTTGCATATTCAAGTGGGAGGGCAAACTGGGCTTGCTCTCTAATTGGGTAAATACACACACACAGCAGCCAATCAGCATGCAGAGCCCGTGTCCCATTATTGCTCTTAGCCATTCAGAATGCAGTGCCACTGTCCCATTATTCAGTCTACTGTCTGGTTATCGCAGAATAAGCAGACAGTAACTCTGTATTCTGATTGGCTAAGAGGGATCTTTTCCAGTATAATGTGAGCTATGGTACAGATCACATTAAATGCCTATGTCATCAAGTTGATTTTGCGTCTCTCAATGAGTTGCATTCAGTAGCTGTTTTTGAATCCAGCACAAAGCCTTTCCAAAAATGTTGCCTGCAAGTTACCACTCAGTTTTGTATTGTAACTTAAAGAAGTTGTAGATGCATCCAAGCTGAATTTTAAAAACATTTAATAAATGTTGCTCCACATTTGGCAATACAACACAATGTGAATTGCCAATCCATTGCTCACTTTAAACAATGCAAAACTAACTTATTGGCATAATATTGTGATCAGTATAGCACAGGAGGAGGCAGTATAGCACAGTGGGTTAAGGCTCTGAGCTGCAGATCTGGAGACCTGGGTTTGAATCCCACAGCCGCTTAGGTGCATACTGTGTGATTCTGAGCAAGTCACTTACCTTCCTTGTGCTCCCAAGTCACATCTGGAAATAAGCTTTGGCTTAGTGTGCTACTCCTGGTTAAACAATGTTCCCTTCCCTTCCCATCTGAACTGTACTGTATAGTAATTGTACAAAAACTGCTGTCCTGTGATAATGGAAATTTAACACAGTTCACATTGTAGATTATTCCTACATAATGTGTTTTACAGAAAAAAGCGCTCCACCATGATTTCTTCCATACTCCCATGCTTTATGATAGATAATAGGGAGAACCTACCAGGTCATAATGTTGCATGCTTAATAGCGTACGACATTATGGCTAAATGGCGTAGCCTGTAACCGCTTCAATGACAATACACTATACTGCTGAGCGGAATTGCACCAGTATCTTTCCAGGCAGAGGATATGACCTCTGCTAGGAGTGGGTTCTGCAAGCAGCTGCTGTGGCTCACAGGACTGAGCCACAGCAGCAGGAACAGATGCTGCGTCTGGGACGGGTTTGATTCCTGGTCCCAGAATCTTTTATTTTACCCTTTGTGTGCTCCCGAGTTGGCCCCCCAAGTTGAGAATCTTTAGTGGGGATTCGGGGCGCTGCCCCTTTAATGGGAATGGTGGGGGGTGGATCCCCCCACAGAAAAAAGACATGCCTCATGGCAGAAATTGCGCTATATTGGCAGTGTGATTTTGCCATGAGGCATAATGTCTTGCGACATTATGACCTCATGCCACAGGAGAATACTGTTCACTGGTCACTGAATACACCCGCTAGTGCTCCTGTTTTGTAGAACAAACTAGTCTGGAGACTTATCCTATCTGGATCATTCTGTTAACCTGGGCATGGTTCCACCTTAAAGAACATACTACCTAATGTACAACAGTGAGGTTACATATTATAATGGATATTATAAATGATGACATCATTTTCACCAATCAGGATTATTTTGAAACCTTCCAGATGCGTTTATAGCTAAAGCTGTGAAATTCTGCAAATAGCAGATTAGTTCTCAGTGGCTGACATAAACTGCATATTAGGTTTCTGTAGTTTTCAGAAACTGACTCTGTGGTTTACCATACATTCTGTAAACTACAGTACACAAATCCACAAATTATGTAAACAGTGAATTACTAATCCACAGTTCAAATATTGCTTTTGTAATTTTGTAATTCTGCTTTTGACAGAATTCCATGGAATTAACTAGCATTTCTGATGTTCTATGGAATTCTGTTAAAAGTAGAATTTGCAGATACAGAGAGGATATGCAATGGAGAGTAAGTGACTCTCTGTCATCGATAGTAATTACCTGATGTGTTACAGAGAGGGTATGCAATGGACAGTACCCACAGGAGAGCTACTCTTTGTCATCGAAGGCAACTTGTTGATGGGCTACAGAGAGGGTGTGCAATGGAGAGTAAGTGACTCTCCATCTTTGATGGTTACTACCTGATGTGCTATAGAGAAGGTATGCAATGGACAGTAACCACAGGGGAGCTACTCTCTGTCATTGATGGTAACTACCTGATGTGCTACAGTGAGGGTATGCAATGGAAAGTACCCACAGGATAATGACTCTCTGTGATCAACTGTAAGTAACTACTTGATATGGTACAGAGAGGGTAAGCAATGAAGAGCTACTCTCTGTCATTGATGATAACCACCTGATGTGCTACAGAGAGGGTATGCAATGCAGAGTAAACAACTCTCTGTCTTCAATGGTAATTACCTGATATGCTACAGAGAGGGTATTCAATGGATAGTACCCTCAGGAGAGCTACTCTCTGTTATTGATGGTAACAAGCTGATGTGCTACAGAGAGGGTATGCAATGGAAAGTACATGACTCTCTGTTATTGATGGTAACTACCTGATGTGCTACAGAGAGGGTGTACAATGGAGAGTACCCACAGGGTAGCTACTCTCTGTCATCAATGGTAACTACCTGATGTGCTACAGAAAGGGTATAGAATACAGACCACCCACAGGATAGCTACTCCCTGTCATCGATGGTAACTACCTGATGTGCTACAAAGAGGGCATGCAATGGAAAGTAACCACAGGATAGCTACTCTCTGTCATCGATGGTAACTAGCTGGTGTACTATAGAGAGGATGGGGAATGGATAGTACCTACAAGATAGCTACTGTCTGTTTTGGATGGTTACTTTCTGATGTACAACAGATAGGATATGAAATGGATAGCACTTACAGGATAGCTACTGCCCATTTTTGATGTTAACTACCTGATGTGCAACAGTAAAGATGGGGAAGGGACATCACAAGCAGGATAGCTACTTTCTGTCCTTGATGAAAACTCAGGAAGCTTAATGATTATGGGGCTCCTATGGCTCAAGTGGTTAAGAGCATGCCATGGAATGGCAAGGTCCCTGGGTTCGAATCCTGGTAGGAGTCACACATTTTCTTTCATTTCTACAATTGGATTTTCAAAATTGCCTCGCAGTGGCTTATTAACTGCATGGAGAAAGAAATAGGAAGTAATTTATGTCCATGATGGTAACTACCTGATATACTACAGAGAGGATTGGGAATGAATAGCAAAGACATGGTAGTTACTCTCAGATCTGGATGGGTATTACATGATGTACAACAGAGAGGATATGAAATAGACAGTACTAACAGTATAGCTACTCACTGACCTGAATGATTACTTTCTGGTATACAACAGAGAGCATATGGAATGGATGGAACTTACAGGATAACTATTCTCTGCCCTGGATGGTTACTTCCTGGTGTACACCAGCGAGTATATGGAATGGATAGTATTTATAGTATAGTTACTTTCTGCCCTCTATGGTTACTTCTGGGTGTACAGCAGAGAGTATATGGAATGGATAGTACTTACAGAATAACTATTTTCTGCCCTGGATGGTTACTTCTGGGTGTACAACAGGGAGTATATGGAATAGATAGTACTTACAGAATAGCTACTCTCTGTAATAGATGGTTACTAACTGATGTAGAACAGCGAGAATGTGCAATGGATAGTATAAGCAGGATAATAGCTCTCTGTCCTGGATGCTTTCTACCTGGTCTACAATAGAGGGTATACAGTATGGAATCGATAGTACCAACAGGATAAGTTCTTCCTGCCCTGGATGTTACTGTCTGATGTACAGCAGAAGAATATAGAGTAGACAGTATGGAAATAATGTTTACTCTTTGTCCTGGATGGTTACTACCTGAACTACAACAGAGAGAATATGGAATGGATAGTACTGACAGGATAACAACTCTCTGTCCTGGATGATAACTACTGTATGTTGATGTACAACAGAGATTTTTGTTGGAATGGATAGTACAGACAGGACAGCTACTTCCTGTCATCAGTGGTTACTACCCAATCTACAACAGTGAGGGTATGGAATGCATAGTGTGGGCAGGATAGCTACTCCCTGTGCTGGCTGGTTACTATCTGAAGTACAACAGAGAGGATATGGCATACATAGTACATCCAAGATAGTTAGTCTCACCCAAATGGCAGGTATGTAATCTGAGACTTTTCAAATGTAATAGATAAGCATATGCATAAGACTGAGGCACAATTTGTCCATTGAAATCGAAAGACACATGCAGTATACAGTTATTCACTAGCTGAGCAGTCCTAACACGGTAGCACAGAAATACCACACTTGTTAGTGAGTAGGAGTTAGACAATATTGTATGTTAAGACACTGAAGAACACATTCTCCAAAGTTTTTTTTTTTTTTATGAACAAAATGGCTCATGAACAAAATCATCTACTGGAAGCTAGAGTACAATGGGGATATAACTGACACGCAGGAAGGAATAGACGTGGGCCACCTAGAATTATTGGAAGTCTAAAAAAACAGAAATGGAATGTACAAAATAAAAACCATCAAAGAACTGTGCAGGGGTTACTATGATATTGTAAACTGGGTACTGTTATGTGGTAGCATACAATACATACATTTAAGCTATGATATGATGTATTGAAACTGGGACTATATGATAGTACTATATTACACACGTTTGCTTTGGTTAATCAGTGGTTGGTACCATTAAATAACACTAAGTTAATACCTTCTAATGCTGATACACACTAATACTCTATATAAAGCTACTCCTAGGAGTCAGGCAATTCTGGATTTCACAGCAAAGTGGGGGTGTATCTCAGGGGTAATTGCATTTTGTGAAAGTAAATGTGGGAGTCAAGGTATTGCAGACTCCTATCATAAGCAGTGTAATGGCAGCTCTGTAAGGCAGACATGTACATCATGGCACTGTGTCACAATGTATGCCAATAAGCCACACTAATAGCATACGACCAACTACCAGCACATAGTCTCCCCTGCCAGTGGACCACGGCTGGTGCAGGTAAACCTTAGTAGTATACATCTCCATACCGGCCCTCTCTTTCACTGCTACCCTTCGCCCTCCTCTCCCTGTCCCCGTCTCTCCCCCCTGGCCAGTCCTCTCTGTCCTCACCACCTGTTTCTAAGATTCCATCTAGTAGTGTGGCTACAATACTGACTCTGGCATCCATTGTACAATGCCTCCACTAAATCTGCCCATTTGAGTCTGCATGTCTTACTGTTCGTTAATGAAACGCACATCTGATAATGTAATTATCTGTACCAGCTATCATTTTGTTTATCTGTTTTGTGCTGTACTGCTATTAGTTCACTGATGTGGAACCTATAAATGAGCTTCCACTCAAAGGTGTCATCCTAGATCAAAATAAAAATAATGAGCTACAAAATTACATATAGCTCTGAATACAAGACATCTTGGGTAATATATGTGAGTCACAATGATCAGAAAAGATCACAGTGATTTGCATTTATTACCGATGATGCCTGTCATTATGAGTTATGTGTAATGCTGCGTTCCTGTAACTCTTGATTTTGCTGCCAGTGGGCTTTCCCCGTAATTGTTGCTCAGAGTTTTTTACTGCTGTTCTTGCCTGTTAATAGAGATGGTTTAACATGAATGGACCCGTATGTTATTACTTTAGTTGTACAGTATTTGTATTGTGTTGAGTTTTTGTTTTGTTTTCATCCTTAAATGTTTACTAGATAAGCATCAACTAAATGAAATGACATGGTTGCAATATAGGGGACTGTGTATGAGCAACCATATACAAGGCTGTGTTCGAATCAAGAGATTTCCATGGTAACAAGAGACCTCAAGAGTGGAGAGTGCTGCTTCAGATGTCTCTTGCTACCATGGAAACCTCAAGAATCAAACTGGGTCTTGTATGTGTATAGTTACTCATACACAATCTTTTACAGTGTATGGGCATCTATAAGATAAAAATGTGAAGAAAACACTGAAGAACCTGGAGTTGGAGTAAACCACGGCTACCATCACTCTGTGCCTCACTGACACTGACTGAAATGGACAGGATGATTTGACAGCGCTAATGACGACAGCTGTATGTTGTATAATCTGAGCCATGTGAAAGTGTTCTAATCCATTGTGCTGCAGCAGTGACGTTGCTAGTGCAGCACAATATCTTGATGCCATTGCTGCAACACAACAAGGTAATTCTTGTAATACAACTTTATCAGCAACAGCACTCTCCCATACACTACACAGTGCTTCTTGCTCCGGTGATTGTGGAGAATATGAGACTACTGCTGGACATCCGCTATTAGTATAGTGTATCGACAAACATTTTGACATAGTGCCATGGTGCACACATCTGCCTTACAGAGCACACTGTGGTTATTTTTTTATTAGTTTATTTGAGCTGGGGAGCTTCACCCACCACATCCCCATGTTAAAAAGTCAAGGGGGTGTGGGGGGGGTGGAGGCTCCCAACTCAAACAAACTGAAAAAACCTAAATCTACCTTATGGAGCACTGCCTTACAGTTCACACAGAGGTGATTTTTTATTAGTTTATTTGAGTTGGGGGTCTTCACCCTCTACCCCTCCATGTTAAAAAGACAAGGGGGTTGGGGGCAGAGCTCCTCAACTCAGACGAAACCTAAATCAATAGCAAATATGTGGCTAGAGTAGCCTAGCGCTGCTATAGTACATTGCAGCAAGCACACGATGAAACTACGCTGTAGTCACTGTAGCTTTACGCTATACTAATGGTGGTGGTCCAGTGTTCTCCACAATCACCCATGCTGCCTGACTGACCAGCTACTGAACATGGTCTGAGGCCAGTTTTTGTGAGCTTAAACTGAAACTGTCTGCAGTGCATGGAGCATCAGATGGTAATCGTAGAAGTTATAGATTAACCTTGACTTTGCGTAACTTGATGTCAGCAACTACATTGCTTTCTGTGTTAGTGTCAACCAGCCAAATCATTTTTACTCCATTTTCATGTTGACAGTAACACAACGAATGAGGGAACCTACATGAAGAAGTGCTGCAAGGGATTCTGTATTGACATCCTAAAGAAGCTGGCAAGGACGGTGAAGTTCACCTATGACCTTTACTTGGTGACCAATGGAAAGCATGGGAAAAAGATCAACAACGTGTGGAATGGAATGATTGGAGAAGTAAGTTAGTTTAGGTAAAAGAAACGATCTCTCCAGTATGAGATAGATCCAGGTTTGTATGGGTTCCAAAAAATAAAAAGCTGGTACATGCTTAACTTCTCTCTCCCTTTTAAACAGGTGGTTTATAAACGAGCCGCAATGGCTGTTGGCTCACTTACAATAAATGAAGAACGTTCAGAGGTGGTGGACTTCTCCGTTCCATTTGTAGAGACTGGTATTAGTGTAATGGTATCAAGGAGTAATGGCACTGTTTCTCCGTCTGCATTTCTAGGTACTATTTTAAGCATGCCATTTGCTCTTCTGCTCCTCCCCCCCTTCCATCTCAGACTCCAGCATGATTCCTTTCCTTTTCTCATGCCAGTTGTCTGTTTTCCTGCATGGTGCAGAAAAAGCTTAGAAAAATTCATTTCTTTTCGGTGGCATAGAATAATGTAGAACTCATCAAGAGTAAACATACAGGGTGCTAACACCATAGAATACCAGCAGGGAAGTCAGTTGCTGCAAGGAAAAAGTCAGAAATGCAATGCAGTGAGGTGATTGGAACGTCTTGTGTTGTTTAGAGACACTCCAAGATGTTCACATCATCCATTTTACTGCAATGTAAATGTGTGACCTCAAACAAAGTGGCTGGTGAAAAAATGTAGCATTAAGCTGTAAATATTGTAAAATAATGTAAAAATGTAGATTATATTGGGCAAAATTATAGAATACAGCATGCAGAATTAAATATATATAATGTGTATATATATATATATAGTTACATAAAGAAACCTGGCACATGCTGTGTGTTCAGCAGTCACTTTATTGTTTTTGGACACCATAGAACTTCACAGAAAACTGTTAGTATATCATCCATGGTGGGACCAGTCTAGGCTGCATCACAAACATGGCCCAAAAACAAAATGCTGGAAATTGTTTCATATAATCATTGCAGACTCCTGTGTGCTGTTAGTTTTGTGACAACTGTTAAGCACAAGATGCACATTGCTATGCTACCTGCTGTTACAAGAAAGTCTTTCCTGAAACCACTGCTCCAAGGGCCCCCCCATAGCTGTTCTGAAAGGGGGTCACAGCTTTTCCCCATGTAGTCACAAACGCCACTGTGAGTGCACAAGGAAGGGGTTGGGGATATTATACAAATGGAACACAGTGCCATACTGAAAGCATAGTGATCCTCTTTCTTTTGTTTTTTTGAAATAATACTTTTATTAAAGGTTTGCTCATATACATTGACAAAACATGACAAAAAAAGGAAAAATAATTGCAATGTCGGTACATCCATCTCTCAGTGCTTAACTGTATTTAGCATTGAAATTAATGTCCAGTGAGGACCTTCCGGATTAGGGGTAAGAAATGAAGCCATGGCTACTAGCTCAGGCTGCAGCCAATATCACTTAACAAAGTACTTAGTCCACTCTATTAGCATAACATCCCTTATCTGCATTATCTGGAGATGGCATCATACTGTACATCCATGAACATGAAAAGAACAAGATAGACACAAACCAAACAGCAGAAAAAGAAAGAGAATAAACACTTTGTGCATCTTGAAGTGGTACCGGTGAAGGATGAGAGTGTACACCTAATAAAACTATTTCTATTAACCTGTACCTGGGGGAGTATTTTGAATTGGGGGGGTCCGTGACCATATAGCCCTGTCTCTACCATTGGTTTTCAGACTTATTCAGTTAGGCCTGGCTCCCCTTTCCCACTGAGACATTAAACCTTAGGTATGTTTCGCTAGAATCTCCAGGATATTTTTATTCTCCTTTTCTGCTTGGTAATGGAAAAATTGCAGCCTTCTGGATTTAAACTTCTCTGATAGTAATCTCAGTTTGGCCGTGATTTCTTCCATCAGCAATATGTTGTTGCATATGGAGTACCAAGAATTCAGGGTAGGAGGTTCTGGAGATAGCCATCTCTGTGTGATGGCTTTATGAGCCGAGGTTATTAGGATGTAAATAAATATTTTTGGGCTTTAGATTTAATCCCCATGGGAAGCAGTCCTAGCACCCATATTTAGGGTACTAATAGTATCATAATATTAAATATATGACCCACTGCCGGGGTTACTAAGTCCCAAAAATCTTTCAGCTTAGGGCAAGCCCAAAAAATATGGGTATATGTACCTTTCCCCTGACATTCCCTCCAGCAGAGGTCTGATACACCTTTGTTATAATGCTTAGTTATTTCGGGGGGTGTGGGAAGTGGGGGTGAAAATATCTCCTCACTACTTTCCATCTAAATTCTCTCCATCTGGGGGATGCCGAGGTGGAATGAACATCCCCCTCAGACCATCGCCCATTCCTTTTCCTCCAGCTGTATTCTAGCCACCGAATACCACTCCTCTTTTAGGTTTTCTGAGTGAGTGGGTTCCAAGGAGGTGAGCAAGAATGTGATCTTTGAGACCAAACCTTTCTGTCCTTCTTGTGCCATTACTGGAAGGAGGTGTTCTAATAGTGGGTTACTACCCTCTGTTATTGGGTGTTCTTTATTCTTGTCCAGCAAGAAATGTCTTATTTAGAAAAACCTGAAAAAGTCATGGGGTGGGAGACCAAATTCTCAGGTGAATTGGAGGAAGGACTTAAAATTGCCCCCATCAAAAAATTGACCTATATGGTATAAGACATAATTTGCCCATCTGTGGAAGCCTGAGTCCATCTGAAAAGGGATGAAGTCAATGTGTGCTTTTATAGGAGTTGATATTCTCAGCATCAATTGTAACTTCAGTTTGCTACATGTTGATAATCAAATCTGCTTTAGGGTCTCTGACCATGGGTTATCAATATTAAATCTGTGTAATCCAGCTTTTTCCATGAAAATTAAGTCGGCTATCTTCGCACAAGAGGTGAAGGGTTTCTCCAACTCCACCCACAGTGGAGTTTCTTCCGTGGCCATTAGAGGGGAAAGAGCTTGTAACTGGGATGCACAGGAATACTTAATAAAGTCAAGTAATCCTAGTCCCCCTTCTGACTTGGCCTTTAACAGAATCTGCCATTTGATCCTTGGGGGTCTGTTCGTCCAGATAAATTTAGAGGTAGAATTTTTGAGTTTTTTCCAGAAGGAGGGAGGGGGCTGAAGAGGTAAAACTGTAAATAAAAAGAGGAAATGATGCAGTACATTCATCCTCACACACTCAATGCAATCTAAAAGCGAAAGGGGGAGCTCGTTCCGTGGTTGAAGTCTGCCTGAACTGTTTGTAGCAACCGAAGGTGGTTTGTCTGATATAACTTATTAAAATTACTGGGTATCCAGATACCCAGGTATTTAAAGTCTTATCTAGCCCATCTGAACTGACTTATGCCCAGAAGTGGCCTGGAAGGGGGTTGGTCCAATGGGAAGCATTTCAGTCTTAGTGTTGTTGATCTTAAATCCAGCAACCAAACCAAAGTCATGTAAAATGGAATCCAATGCAGGGACTGAGCCCACTGGGTCGGTCACATACAATAGAGTATCATCCACATATAAAGATATGTGACATTCTGTCCCTCCAACCTTAATACCCTGGTAGTTTTCAGAGTGTCTTATAAGGGCTGCTAATGGCTCCAAACTAAGAGCAAATAAGAAGGGAGAGAGCGGGCAACCCTGCCTAGTCCCTTGTTCTATGTTAAACCTATCTGACAAAATTCCATCTACTTTCACCTGTGCCTAGGGGTTGCTATACATATTTCCAGTCCAGCTTCTGAACCTGTCTCCAAAGCCAAACTTGTTAAGTGTTTGTTCTAAAAAAATCCAGTCTAGGTGGTCAAATGCCGGTTTGGCATCGAGTGAAATTACTGCCTTTAGGGTGTGAGGCAGGAAAAATTTGGAGGCCGACAGAGTATTCAGGAGGAGAAGGATATTAGCCTGAATGTGGCATCCCGGGATGAAACCCATTTGGTCTGAATGTACCAGGGAGGGGATCAACCATTGGAGATGTAAGCTGAGAAGCTTTGCAAAGATTTTTGCATCTTGGTTAAGGAGAGATATAGGCCGATAACTGGAACATTCCAGGGGGCCTTTACGGGTTAGGGATAATGGTGATCATAGCCGCCCCCAGGAATCTGGTGTGGCTCCCTCATTATGTGCCACATTGCAAACTTTAGTGAGAGTGGGGGCAAGGTCGGGTGTGAAGTGTTTAAAGAATTTGGCCGTAAATCCATCCGAGCCTGGGGCTTTGTTCGTGTTAAGTGGTTTTATAGCCATGTGTATCTCATATTCTGAGAAGCGTGCCTCTAATGATTCCTTTTGGGTAACTGTTAGGGTGGGCAAATTCACACTTTCCAGAAATTCTGTGACTGTTTGACTGTGGTCTGGATCTCTGTCTTTAGTATATAAGTGCACATAAAACTCAACAAATTCTTGTGCAATTTCAGTAGGGTGGACTGCCAGTTTCCTGGGGTCTTTGCTGCTATGGATCTTGGGGATAAACCTATCGGCATCCTGTTTTTTCAGACGTTGGGTCAGCAGACTGCCCACCCTCTCCCCAGCTTCATAGTATTTTTGGTTTGTGAACCTTAGAGTATTTACTGTTCGATGTAACATCAGTATGTCATAGGTTGCCCTTGCTTCCTGAAGGTTTGGCAAAAGTAAATTATTTCTTGTTTGTTTATGTTCTTTCTCTAATTTTTCAATTTCCTCTAGGAATTTATTAATTTTAGACTGGTGTAATTTATTTTGATAAGCGGAGTAGCTAATGATTTTGCCCCTTAAGACCGCCTTCAGGCCATTCCATATTCATTTAAGTGACTAATCTGCCTCCTTATTCTCTAATAGATCGTATTTAATCATTTCTCTCAGAGATTCTATGAAGGCTTTGTCTAGTAATAGGCCAGAATCGAATCTCCAGTTACCCCTCTTAGTTCCAGATTCCCACTGGACCACCACCTAAATCATCGAATGGTCAGTGAAGGAGATCGGGTGGATCATCACCTCCTGAAAGGAATGTGCCCATTTTTAAAGGTGTACATTCTATCTATCCTGGAATAGGAATTAGTGGCTGTCAAAAAAAGGTAAAATCTCTCCCTTTAGGATGTTGTAGCCTCCAAAGATCCACCATCCTTGACTCAGAGATCAAAGTCCTCAGAAGTTTGGAGCTGCCTATTTCTCCCTTGCGTTGGGGAGGGTTTTTGTCCAGGATGTGATTCTCCACACATTTCCAGTCCCCAGATATTATTACTTTACCTTCTGGTACCTTAGAGATAGCTTGAAATAAGGATCTAAAAAAGGTCCCTGATGGGGTGTAGGTATGTAGACTGAGACTATGTGGAGTGGACGACCCCAAAATTCGCCCGGGAGCAAAACCCAGCACCCATTGCCCTCCCTCTGGACACTTTTGACTTTATATGGGAGTCCCCTCTTTATTAATATAGCCATGCCTGATTTGGAAGAGCGCAGGTGGGATACAGAAAACACCATCCCCACCCACGATCTTAGAAGCTTGTCATGCTCTACTTTTGATAACTTTGTCCCCTGTATACATGTTATATTGCAGTGTACCCTGTGTAATTCTTGCAAGATTCTAGCTCATTTAACAACATTGTTGATGTCTTTTATATTAATAGAACATACATTAAGAGATGCCATATTAGGTTGAAATTTAACTTCCAAACAGTGTCATTCCCCCTCCATCCCTCACTCCCCCCGCCATCCCCACAAGATGCACAGAAACACAAACAAAACATAAGGACATAAACCAACATTAAATGTCCCAACTGGGGACCAAACTATTGAGGTGGGTTATGTGAAACTACTGCCCACCTAGTGGGATGTGGTCAGAACCTCTGCCGCTTCCTTGGCCCAGAACACCAAGAGTGGGTCTTGGAGGTCAGTTTAGCTCCTTCCAAGCAAAAGGTGGTTATGAGGAGTACAGCACTCCAAGTGCCAAGGGTAAGGTCTCCAGCCTTCACTAGTGAGTTTACTCCTTCTCCTCTGAAGGTCACTACGGTGAGTGGGGGAGCATGGGCAGCAGCAACAGGCCCTGGGTGAATTACTACTTATTGAACAGCCAGTGATAAGTTCCAGGGACTAGCAAGAAAGTAATTTGTTCCTTTCCCTTAGTATAAGGTAGTTCCCCTAAACATGATGAGGTATGACTCCAACCTTAAAGGTCTAGCTGACTGTTCCATTGCGGTGTCTTGATCGCGAACGCCTACTGGGGGAGTGTGCAATGAAGAGCCCCTCTCCGAGTCCTCCTGATTCATTTATGTAAAGCCTGATTGTCATAGACTACACATCTCCTAACATTCCCTGTGTTTCTTTTAACCTTTTAAGTATGGTATAAGGATCTGGGACATTCAGGATGTGTGGAGTTAGCCAAAAGGCCTGTACTTCAACCTCCCTCGGAGCCCAGCTTGTCCTACCTTATGAAAATATATATGTAGTCAATCCTTGCTAAACTTGTTGACACAGTAGTTATAAGGTGTTGTACGGTTAACAATTAGTTCTATACATATCTCAAAATTATTAGCTGGAGGATCATGATAATACCTCCTCCCATCTCCCCCTCGTGTAGACAGAAAAATGTGTAAATAATATCTCGGTAATTTGCTTACCACAACTCTCGTGGGCTGGGACCCTCCCCTCCCCATCCTCTGAAGGAAACAACTTTAATATTTCATTAAAAGTACTTGCAAGGGCAGGTTGGACTACAGAAGAGGTCCAAGTCCATACTGGGGTCTAGCAGTCGACGTATGTCCCTGGGGGACGGAAGAGGTCCACGCACACCAGAGACAGTCCCTCGTTTCAGAAGTACTGTGGGAACAAGTACCGTTGAAGAAAGGTTCTTCACTGGCTCCTCCATTATCTTAATTCAAACAGACATAAAAAGAACAACAGGCTACAAAATAATGGACTTTCTGGGCAAGAGGATCCAGGGGACTGTCACAAAAAGAGCAAGACCCTCTAGTAGTCGTCACAAGAGATTTATAGCTGTTCCAACTCAGGTTGCTGCAGCTCTGAGCAGGATTCATCTTGCCACATCTGCAAGTAGAGGGAGCAAGGAATCAATTCTCTGCTTGGGTGCCCGCCTACCTCCCGGTGCAATGGACCACAGTAAGTCCTCAATCTCTTGTTCTGCCTGCTCTTCTTCAGTATCAGGGATTTGAATCCCCAGCAACTCTAGTAGTGGAGATGCTGCTAGTAAGGACTTGAAGTTGTGCACCCATCCTTATCTTGTACCCAAAGCCTTGCATGGTATCGGAGGAAGGCCTTGAGCCCCTTCTCTCTCAGTGCTTTTACCACTACTAGTACTTTCTGTTTTTTAGCTGGCATCAGTGGAGGGTAGTCCTGATCCATGTAGACTCTTTGCCCATCTAAATTTAAGTCTTTTTTACTCCAGGCCATATGTAGGATTTTTTCTTTTGTGGGAAATCGCAGGAATTTAATAATGATTGATCTGGGAGGCCCCTTGTTTAGATCTAGGGGCGACCACCCTATGTGCTCTTTCAATTTCCAGCAGGAAATCCTCCTCAAGTGTCAATTCCTTGTGTAGCCAACAGTCAAGGTAGGCCTCAATATCTTCCTGCTCCACACCTTCACGTATACCGAAGACTTGTACGTTGTTTCCTCTGGCTCTCGCCTCCGTATCCTCTGCCTGGAGGGTCAGGTCTTTCTCCTGCCTGTGCAGATATGCCAGTGAGGGGCCAAAGGCTATATGTTTGTTTTGTACCATTTCGAGCTGTGTTTCCACGGCTGAAGTGTGTGTCTCCAATTTTTTAAAATCATTCTACAAACCAGTTATTTTAGTATTGATTCGGCGTAGGATTTTAAGCATGCGCTGCCCATCTGCTTTTGTGAAGTTAGAGGTGATGTTAGAGCCCGCTTCTTTGTCCTCATCTGCTGAGGAGCAGGATAAGGTAGGGCTCGCAGGCCTCATTTCCTTTGAGGCATTAGTTGTTCTTCTGTTGCTAGAATGGTCTGTTTTTTTTGATTTCCCCATAGTGTAGATGTCAAGGGGGTTTAGGAGTAGTGGATTTAGAGGTTTCAGGTCATCGATGGCAATTGATTTAGCAAATTACTTCACCCAGGGCTTCAGAGCTCCGTCTCAGGCTGCCACCTAGGGGCATGATGTCACCAGAAGTCCATAGAGGATGGAGATTGGTGAGATCAGACTGAGAGCAGCTGCAAGTTGGGGAACGCGGTTAGGGTGGGGTTCAACTGGACACCAGGAACCACTAATGTGAATGGGAGGGGCTCAGGACCACCAGGAGGACCATATGAGGCCTATAAAAACAGAGTCACTTTGGGCCACAAGTAGGCCTTATAGTATGGGTTGTAGGGTGTGTTGGATGATTGAGGCCATGGCGCATGTGCCACTGAATTTTGTGAGCATTGCAAGGCAGGTACTAATAGGCAAAAACCTTGTTAATGCCCATTAACATCTGAGGACTCCTCCCCCAGTGACTCAGTCAACCTTTTGTTGACAGTTGCTAGGTGTGTATTGTCACAAGGGGATAACTGTTCACACTTGGTTTTGACTCCACACCAAGAGACTAAGCATCTGGCCCTTTATACCTATGGCAATATTAGTTTGCTACTCAACAGTGGCTTCATTGCTTGTTTGCCAGCTAGCCACTTCTGGCTGCCACAGTAGACTGCATGCATTCTTCAGATTCTAAAGAGCAGGTTCTGTACCTCCTTAAGCAATAACAGGTGAGTTAGAAGTCCTTTACTGGAAGAATAAGTGCTGGTTGGTAGAGTTAGTGACCAAAGGAAATCCAAAAGGACTCTGGAAAAAATTAGAGGCAATGGGGACTCAAATTAGGAAAAGGTGTAAAATTCAGGAAGCATGCAAATGTGTACATTTCTGGAAGGAAACAAAATTCAGGTGAGATTCAGATGTGGTGCAGTAGGACATGATTCTGGTGATGGTAGGGGATGCAGTTTTCAGGCTGGGGATAACTAACAACATATGGTAGAGTTTGTGGGGTGCAATGTTTAAAGAAAGTGCATAATTTGCAGGAAGCATAGAGGTGCAAGTTTCTAGAGTGTTTCAAATTTCAGGAGGCATGGGAAATAGGGAGGCAGTTGCAGAGGTGGTTGTTACTGATTTTCTGTTAACTTTTTAGGGGTACTGTTAAAACAGTTGTTGTTTTAAATGGTTTAGGGAAATGAACAGTATGGTGAGATAGCAGGCTCTTTATAATGTTGTGAGCAGCCAGACATGCAGTGACATCACTATGGAATGTTTTTTTGAACCTTCTGCAGTAGAACAACAAGGAAATCAATACATAGCACAACTACAAACAGAAATAAAGGCAGTTTGCAATTCTAAAAACAGAACAACAAATTCAAAACTCAGTGACAACTTTTATGGTGCCAAAGATGACTCATCTAACATTACATTTAAAAGGAAAGTGTACTTCATGTTCCTTTAAGTAACTCCACTGATAGCAAAGTTTCCTAGCCTCTTCAAGCACCTATGGCACTGCTTGATTCATGGGTTCTACGTTTTAGCGCTGCTCAAGACTCATCCCTGATTTTTTCATTCCATGGTGGTTGGGCTGCTGTCAGCATGACTAGGTCAGTAGACGTCTCTCCCCTTGGCAGTCTGCATTGAGCCTGTTTCTTTCACACTCTGCTTGGCGCTGGCATTGCACACTTGGTGTTGCAGCTCCTCTAATCAGGTGGAAGTCTATCTCTAGGGGAGGATGTGTGTGTGTAAGTTCCAGTCCAAAACAAGATGATAGTAGTCCAGAAAAGCCAACATGGGTGTGATCCTTTCTTGGGCAACCTAAAAAACTGCACTAGGCAGGCCAAGCCAGTAAACCAGCAACTTGTGCAGACAGTACAATAAATAGTTCTTTAGACTAAAAGGGGCTTTTGCTGAACCCCACCTGGCAATGGACATATGCATCTTAGAATACTCTACAGCTGCCGGCCCGGTGGCGCTGAGGGTTGAGGCGCTGGGCGCCACACCTGCGTCTTCGCTTGGCGACCGGGTTCGGGGAATGGATTGGTCGCTGAAATTGATGAGGAGGGAGATTGGCGTCCCAGCGGATGCTCTCACTCCCTCAGGGGTGGGAACCTATGGACATGGAAATACTTCCGTGGTCTACATGGCTCTCTCGGCCAGTGGAGCACCGACCAAGAGGGATGGAGCGGCTCCGGCAGCATCGGAGTCGGGGAGAGACATTGGCAAGCACATGAGGGCTGGCGTGCGTCAATCACGCTGCCACTCGAGACGTCGTCCCAGCGAACGTCTCAGGGGCGGGGCGCAGGGAAAACCAGGAAATACCCTCCGGCAAGCCCTAGATGAAGACCGCCTTAGCCCGCCCGGACCACCAATGGACAGACCCCAATATGCAGGGAGAAGGAGGTAGGGCACTCTAGGGGCAGATCCCGAGGATGACCCGGGGCAGGACACGAGCGGACGGAAGGAGGGGGCACCGGAGGCAGTAAGGAGGGATAAAGATGAAAATAAAAAAAAAAGAATACTCTACAGCTGTAGGCACCTCCCTTAGCTTTCAGACTGCTGTTCCCAATGCATGTTGGGAATTAGGTTGTACTTGGTACTGTGGATTTATTCATGCTGAGGAGTCAGCACACACCTTTTTTTAGTTTCAGTCATTGATTCTTCATAAAAACTTAAAGATCTGATGACATCTCTGAGACTACTATTCAAAATGTCATACTGAGACACAGCTCAGCTTACATGTCATATATTTAATGTGTTTTTTCCCCTGTCATTATTTGCTGAGGATATTTGCATGGAAACCGGATTTGTGTTCCTCTGAGTTCACCCTATCCTGCTACCTTATCCCCTACTTGAAATCACTATCTTCAGCTAGAAACATCCCAGTCTACGTTGCAGTTGTGACCTCAGCTAGGGGAGCTGTTTCACTGCGCCTGTCTAAGCCACATGCATACTCTTCTACAAAGTGCAAGGCATTCTTGGCATGTTAATTCTTGTGTGGGTCAGATCGTCAGGTCGCCTTTTTCTTTACAGTCTTTTACATCTGAAACTGTATATAAGCTAAGAATGACAAAGAGCAGACACATATTTCATCCCATTAGAACACCTCAGTGCAGTGCAGTCAATGTCTCATGACAAGTACCAGTGTCCCCCCACCCGGCTTTAGCACTTCACAAAACCTGATAGGCCCTCGGCTGCTCCTAAGTTTCTATTATTCCCCCCCCTCTATCTCTCAGTTTTCCCTGTGAATCCTGCCCAGCCCTGTTTCCATCCTTCCCTCAATTCTCTTTATTCCACTGCTTGTGATTGTGTTAGAATCTCATGCTTTGCATTGTTTATACACATTTCTGTCCTGTACCTACCTCCCCTCAAATGTATGTATTCAATCTGCTTGAACTGCTTATTTCAATTTTTGTCATGTTTGTGTTGTTTCCTCAATTTGACGTGGAACCTTTGTAAAAGAACCTTGGATCAAAGGTACTTGTAATCCTAGAATGAATAAATAAATACACTAAATAAGTACCAAGCCAGCCTTAAGGCACTGAGCATCTACCACAGTAAAAGTGAGCACACCGAAGAGGCAGTCTGCTGGAAGAGTACTGCATAGGATCCGTAACATTTATTTATTTTATTTATTTCTAGGAAGTACCTTTGAGCCAAAGGCTCTTTTACAGAGGTTCCACGTGATATTGTATCACGGCAGTGCAGAGAGCTGTCAAAGACAGCCACGGCAGTGGCTGAAACGGGTCAGATGACACTAACCGAGTGGTGATTAACCCACAGGTAACGCCCGCATGGTTAGTACCACCTGGCCACCGCGGCAGCAGGGGATGGCCCACCCTGGGTCACCACCTCTCCGCCACCTGTGGTGCTAAGTGAGGCATTGCGTGGTGGTGACCTGAGTACCTAGTGGTTCGCCAGCAGTCGTCAAATGCACTTGTGAAATCGGCGACTATGTCGCTGCAAGCAAGTAGTGTAGTGTAAAGAAGCTGATGACCATAATGTGCACATCATCTTCGGGTTTCTGTTTCCCACGGCACATTGTGTTATGAGCCCTGATCATGAATCGCGCCTGTCACTCAAGTGAATGCTAGTGAATGACATGAACAATGGCCAATAAGTGGCAGGAGACTGGCACTATGGTGCCCAGTGGACCAATAGTTGACTTAAAAGAGGGGAGTGGGTGGGACCTCGCGACCTGTAGTCCAGTCCAGTTGGTCCACTCCCCAGTCAGTCTAGCTGTCACTGGTGCATCCGGAAGTCCTAGGTTGGCTGCAGGATTTAATTCTCTGCACTGTTGCAATCGAGGTGGTAAGTGAACACAAGAAAACGTCTCCGAGTGCAACCATGACACACCAGTAACATTGGCTCCTCGCTCTCGCAATGAGCCAATGTTACAATCACCTCCAAGTCAGGCTGTAGCGGTGATTAATGCCCGCTGGGTAGTTGGAACCCTCGGGCTTCGCCCTCATGCACCCCCCCCCCAGCGGGCATTAATCCACCGTGAGCCATTCTCTGTCGGTGATTAATGCTTACGCAATACATGGGCATAACATCATTTACAATGGTTACAAGTACATAAGCAGATACAAGGAGGTTCCATGCCTGGAAAGATATGAGTACATCAGGTTACAGAGGTTACATAATTACAATAACAGGGATTACATAAGTAACAATATATAGACACATAGTAACAGGATGCTAGGAGGGAAGAAATATCCAAATTCTTTGGTTTCTCTGTATTTCCCTAAACCACACATATACGCTCTGCCTAAAGCTTCAGTTCTGACACTTTACACATTGAATATGGAATGCTGTGTCATTTTTTTCAGTGCTGTAACACACAGTAGGGGGCAGTTTGCAAGAACAGTGCACAGGATCTGTAGAAGGATTCAGGGGGATGACACACATACAAATTAGCAACTACTGGCTAATCATCAGTGGTAGATAAATTCTGTTGGACAGAGATCGTGGGCCCAATTCATGAAGGACGACGCAGGGCTTGCGCCATGCCCTGTATCATCCGCAATGTTTTGCGCAGATGTGCCAAAGCACTTTATCACAATGCAGCGTGATTCAAGAAGGGCTGGTGCATTTGCAAGCTCTTCCACAGTTTACGGCAGCTTGCACCAAAGGTTTGGAGCAAGCCCCATAAACTGGATCCCCCATGGATGCAAAGTTAGATCAGTTGGGAGCTGGACTAACTTGCTGCATCTGGAACACCCGATCGTGAATTACAATTGGCGCTAAATGTCTGCTGCAAGTCCCCCGTGTTGTCTGTTTGGTGTAGCGGGGACTTGCAGCAGACGCATCTCTTCCTGAACTGTGCCCCACATGTCCACGCCAATGCCCTATATAGTTAAAACCGCAGTATTATTAGTCACCTTGTATTGCTTTTCCAGCATTAATGTTTGTCTGGTAAAAGCATCAATATAGAGGTGGAAAAAGCAAAAAGTAATAAGGATATAGAAACTACAGTGGTTCTTTAGGACCTGTTGGAAAGTAAAGGAAATAGTTACACTGCCCTGGGGTCATGGTGCTACTGTTGCAGGTGCTGTAGGCTTCTGCTCATGTTCAGTGTCTTCTCCCAGCTCGATTAATCCCATGAGAGCCTTTCCTGGCTGTCCAGTGGTCCCCAAAAAGCTCCATTGGAGTAAATATTTCCCTGGTGTCCAATGAATCCCCCCCTTCCTAACCCCAGTCCCATTTCTTCAATGATCATCAGTGTTGTGCACCTCTAAGCTTTCCCCCTGCTGGAACGCACATTCTGCCTCAGAAGGCAGCAACTCCTTGAAGAATTGTTTCTAATAGTTCTTCTGTCGTTTGAAATGCTGCTGCTTGTGACCAGGGGTGAAGGCTCTGGAGAGAGACTCTGCATGGCGTTGCAGCTCCTTGCATGCCAGTGCCTTCATTATGTGGCTGCCCCCCCCCTTCACTGTGCTGTTGCATTGACCTATGCAACAGCAAAGACAAACACCTGTGCCCCTTTGTATATTGCACAAAGGGGTACACAAAAGAAATGCGCTGCAAAGTAGTCTTTGTGACCCCTGAGAGGCATTAGGTTGAGACTGTTCATGGAGCTCCAAGTGTTTTTCCCATCTTAAAAGAAGTTAATTATGTTTTTCTTCACTTCCAGTTGACTGCTTTCCTCCTTTTGAATGTGCAGAGAACATCAATATGTATTTGGCAAAGTCCCCACATGAAACCTCCTTCCAATGGGAGGAAATACATATCAAGTCATTTGGTTATTAATGTTCGATTAGTGGCGCTGCTGACAGGTATCCACTGAGGCATGATACAGCACTGCAGCGGGGCCATGATAAGTGCGAGAGAAAAAAAAACAACATTATATTGTTTAGAATGGCAATGGCTGGTTGGCACTCCGCATAATTATACTTCCAAACATCATTTACACGCATGACCTAAAGATATGGTAATGTACTGCCAAAAAGAATGGTTCCATAAAAGATTTCATATCTTGTAGTTTGACTTTATTAAACTAATTCCCAAACACAGAGGCCATCAGATTAGAGACAAAATTCTACATTTCTGCTGTTATGGTAGACAACAAGATTCAAGCCTTTGCTGCTGTTCTTTAATATTTACTCACACTGTTTCCAGTTTAATACTCTATGCAGAATGCCTTTCATTTAAAAATAATGTAGGATAAAAATGATATAAATATAATTACTACTAGGAACCTGCTGGAAATGGAATAGAAAATATTCAGCATGTTTTGTCACTAGAATATTGTTTATTCCTGTTAGATATACTGCGATATACTGCACATATAAGACATTTTGTGTAATATTACACTGGGGACAGGGGCTGTTCCCCACCAGTACTGTGGACAGATATCATATGAAATTAATTATAAGCGGGGAAGTACAGATAGCCCGCCAAAAAATAAACTGATTTCCACTTGTTTTGAAAGTACTATGCCCCTCCCCCCAGGAAACCTGAGGGCCGAGAGTAGAATATCTGTTCTTCCTAACTGTCTGCTAATTCTGTGTGTGCATCTGCATCAGCTCCCACCGCTGGTGCTGAAAGACATCATGCTGTCCTAAACAGAGGTAGGACCCCACTGGAAATTAGATGTTGTATTTCAGCTGTGCTGTCCTGTGTCGATAACTTGCTTGTAGGGTGCTTTGGGATGCAGTGCACGAACAGCATTACATAAATGTAAATTCTACATTTTCAGTTTAGACACTACCAGTAGATAATTAAAGTACTAGTGGTACTGAGATGTGCCAAAGACCATGTCACTGTGCATGCCACACATATTCAGCTTCCCTGCCAGAGACCACGTCACTATGCATGCCACACATCTTCAACTTTCTTGCCAGAGACTATGTTAGTACGCATGTCACACATCTTCAGCTTCCTGCCAGAGATCATCTCACTATGCATGCCATACAACTTCAGCTTCCCTGCTAGAGAAAACATCACTATGCGTGCCACACATCTTCAACTTCCCTGCCTGAGACCACCTCACTATGCATGCCACACATCGTCAGCTTCCTGCCAGAGACCACCTCACTATGTACGCCACGCATCTTCAGCTTCCCTGCCAGAGACCACGTCACTATGCATGCCACACATCTTCAGCTTTCTTGCCAGAGACTATGTTAGTATGCATGTTACACATCTTCAGCTTCCTGCCAGAGATCACCTCACTATGCATGCCATACAACTTCAGCTTCACTGCTAGAGACAATGTCACTATGCATGCCACACATCTTTATCTCCCCACCAGAGACCATGCCACTGTGCATGCCACACACATCTTCAACTTCCCTGCCAGAGACCACCTCACTATGCATGCCACACATTGTCAGCTTCCTGCCAGAGACCACCTCACTATGCATGCCACGCATCTTCAGCTTCCCTGCCAGAGATCACCTCACTATGCATGTCACACATCTTCAGCTTCCCTGCCAAAGACAACGTCACTATGCATGCCACACATCTTCAGCTTCCTGCCAGAGATCACCTCACTATGCACGCCACACATCTTCAGCTTCCCTGCCAGAGACCACATCACTATGCATGCCACACATCTTCATCTCCCCTCCAGAGATCATGTCACTATGCATGCCATACATCTTCAGCTTCCTGCCAGTGACCACGTTACTATGCATTCCACACATCTTCAGCTTCCCTGCCAGAGACCACCTCACTATGCATGCCACACATCATCAGCTTCCTACCAGAGATCATGTCACTATGCATGCCACATATCTTCAGCTTCCCCTGCCAGAGACCACGTCACTATGCATGCCACACTTCTTCAGCTTCCAAAGAGAGTCAGAATCTGGAAAAGTTATAAACAACTCCTAGGTACTGTCAGCGTTTGGGAATCCAGTGTCATACATATGAAAAGAACTCCTAAATTGCCAAGAATTCCTTTACACCACAAGGTAAGTCCTGTGAAGATGAACACTTACCTGCCCAAAAGCAGATACATTTAAACTCCTCTATTTTTATTGTTGCAGTGAGTAGACAGTGGGGAATAATTTAAATGCTGATAAGAAAGAACAGTATACAGGATGCATAAATTATACAAGAAGGCAGATACTTTCCAGTGTGTATGGTTTCTGCAAACACAGCTAAAATCAAAAGATTCAAACACAGCAGAAAGCATCATGGGTATGCAAATCCACGTGCATTTGTGGAAGAGGGTAAACTGACTAGAACATGATTCAGCTGGTGCTACATTCTGCTTGCCGTCTCACTACTCAGTCTTCACCACAGTCGATTCACACACACTAAATGTAACAATAGTCTTTAAAATCTGCACAAATGAGTATGAATGCAGATAATAGGCAGAAGCTATCACTCGCTGCCTAAATAACAGAGGCTGGATACCAATTAAGCAATAAGGTCTGTTGCACTGGTCCTTAATAGTCAGATGATGCCTTGGGTGGATAGGTAACCATTGGGGGTGCTTACCCACCTGGGGCATTATCTGACTGGTAAAGACCACTATAGAGGGCCCTGTTGCTATTGTAAATCCTATGCTGGGGATTTCAAATTATAATAATGCTAAAAAAGCCTCACTTTAATTTAAAAACAGTGAATTGCATGTGGGACGAGCTCACAGCATCCTGTTTACACTAGTTGTTCATTACTGCTGGCATACTAACTGCCAGTGAACCAATCAGAATGCAGGATTCCCAGGACAACTCTTTTAGAATATGTAACATTGGGTTAGTTATGTGGTGCAGAAATGCCTATGCAGTGACATTATCTGTTGCTCCATTGGACAAAGGGACAATGGTGGTCAGGAAAGCCCAGAGAGGTTAAGCATGCCGAGCATCTTTGACTGACTAAAAATCTACTATCCAGGGGTGGGCACTGGGTCAATTTGCTGAAACCAAAAACGGCACTGGCAAAAAACTCTCGGCATGGTCCCATAATCTAAGTGTGGTCCAAAACCGCACTAGATTATATATATACCAACTCTGGGACCACGCACACTTTTATTCCTGTGTGGATTTTGACAGTGCATTTTTGGTTTCAGCAAATTGACCAGTTACCCCAGGGTTGTATGGTGGACAATGGATACTGTCCAGAGCAAATCCAGTGTGGTTGCCTGTCAGTCTAAATGATAAGGAAAACACTGGGAGGAGGCTGTTCCAATACAGACAAGTTGAACATCTACAGGGATATAGGAAATGAGATTTACTTGCCACCGATTGTGATTTTGAAACAGAATTTTTGTTTTAGTGACAGATAAATTGTACCAATGTGGGTGTCAGCACTGCACAGTGATAAAAGCCAACATTTTGAGGTAAACCTCTTCCTTGGGGCAAGTAGTTGTTAAATAATAAATACATAATGATTAAGCTTTTCATACTATGAACATTTGGGATGAACAAAAAAGTAATGTATACTAAACTTGTTTTTAGAGGCCTTCTGTAAAGTAGTTAAATACTTGAATAAACTAACCATAACAGGCCATCCAACTCATGGGTGCATGTTCCTTACACGCTAATGATCCTGTGCACAATCTATTTAATGAGTCAAATGTATTATTATGGGGTGGCAGATCCAATAGAAGGATGCTATATATGTATTTTGTTTGCAGTTTTTGGTGAGGAAAGGCACACTGCACACTAAGCTAATACAGCTTGTTTCGAGGTGCGCCTGGGGGGGTGGATTACATGGTTATGTTGGGGGGGATGTTGGCCATGACAGTGGGGTACCTCCTCTGCTCTTCTTTGATAAGTACTGTGAGGTCTTTTATTTCTACTAGGACGGTGACCAGAGATAGCAGTAGGGACCTTGGTTTAATGTCTCATCTAAAGGACACTACCTCACCAGTGCAGCACCCCCTCATACTGCAATACAGTGTCCATTATGGATATTACCCCAACTACCAGGTGCAGTACCAAAATGTGCAGCCTCCCAATCTTCCAGCCCCTGAAGCGAGCAAGCTCCCTACTGAGCCACTGATACTGTAGTAAATATAGACATACACTAAAATAAATCTAATGCTATGTATAACAATCCTTGTAAAAGAATTTCCACCTTAGAGTTAATATGGGGGGAGGGGGTGCTGAAGGCCTGATCTGTAAGCAATAAATTCATTTTTAGAAGAAGAAGAAGAAGAAGAATCAGAATCAGAATCAGCATTTATATAGCACTTTTCATACACAGTGTATCCCAAAAGCACTTTACAAGCAATGCTAGACTGGTAGTAAAGTGACTGAATGTGTAGTGGTGGCCATATCGCACATCAACACCCACACACAGCCTGAACAATTGCATGAACTGGTTTATGGGAAGAGGAATATTGGCCAGGACACCGTGAATGTCCCCTACTTTTTCCTATGAGTGCCCTGGGTTCTTTTACTTCCACCTGGACACCAACTAGGACAGCACCAGGATGGGTAGAAGGGACCTCGGTTTAACATCTCATCCAAAGGATGGCACACCCCAGCAGTACAGCACCCCCCAAAACTGCACTCGGATGCTATCATTTTTGGTGCAAGTCCAATCCTGGCTTTCTGATATTTGGCTGTGAATGCCATGTAAGAAGAAAGCCTGAGAAGCAGAGAAGCTGTGGCATACAATTTCTTTGCTATAAAGTCCAGAGGTGGATGTGCTACCAACTGAGCCATGCTGACACCTTTTAGACAATATTGTCATAAAAGAATATTAAATTTACTGTACTTGTCTGAGCATTGCAACATTAGATAATATATACAGAAATTTTTTTTTTTTTTATAAATTGGTTAATAGGTTGTATTTAAGTTATTGACTTCATTCTCAATATTTGTTTATTGTTTTTCCACCAATATTTATGCAATGTGAATAGTTTCTTATGAAAACATTTAATTAAAAGTTATATTAAAAATAATAAAACATTCTGGTCTCAGACAATGACTTCATAAGGAACAAACTGCAGTGATTTTCTGGGAGAATAATGCAATTGAAAGGGGCCTACAGATATAGTTTTTTAATGGTGTTTTTCAGGAAAGACTTTCTTCTTTTTGTCCGACAGAAAATGATATCCTTGATGCCACTTTTGAAACACATTAATCATGGATGCACTGACTCTTCTGTTCCACGATAAAAGAAATACACATTCTGCAGTTATAAACCTAGAAGCATGGACTAGAGGCCTAAACTAGAGGCTTGGCTACAGGCCACTGCCACGTCAAAGTGTTGGCAAACACTAATAAGGAAAATCTACTCCTTAATGAATCCATTCACAACTGGCTCCAGCAGAAACGTTAAAAGACTGAGCATCACTTTATGTTTCAGGACACAGGTTACATTGTACTTCTCTGATGTTAACTTTATAACAACAGGTTAACTATCGGTATTACCATGTAACATACTGTACATGCACTAAGCAGGTAGTTTCATAGTAACTGCTATTACTAAGTAGTTACATTAAAACGAGTTCCATAGTTGACTGGAATAGGAGCCGGCATATTACTCTGAAGGCATGTAAAGAAGAGAAAGGATGGTAAGTGCAGTATAAAATTAACCACAGTTGACACCTTACACCAGCCCGATTACAGAGAATGGGTTTCATTGAATTCAATAAATGTTGGAGGTGTGGTCAGATGGAAAGCTCCATGCATATACTCTGGTTATGCCCTAAAATATGTCAACTATGGAAGGATATATAGGGTACATGTCTTATTATTTTGATTAGAAATAGTCCCTGTTTAATTGAGTTTATAGTGCTAGGAATTGGCTCTAATTTAAATCTACCCTCTAAAATAAACTTATGGCAACATATAGCATGTATAACAGCAAAATCAAATAAACAAACAACAAAGAAGTATTTAAAGATATTGGAAATCTACTGAAACACCTACATTGGGTGAATGGGTCAAAGAATTATCAATAAGAGCTAGTTATGAGCATATTACACGTATTGGTTTTAACAGGAAGGATACATTCTATGCCATATGGGATTCTTTTTTATATTCTAACTACAGCAGGTTATCTTAATAATATTAGTTAGATATTTAAAAGTGTTGCAATTATACCATACCTTTACTAATTTGTTTTAATGTTGACAATAATTATGATTAGTTTCCTGGTATTAGAGATAATGCATCATTCTGAGGAAATGTTGAAAACATTTTCTATAAATATGTTTTTACTCAACTTGTTTTTATGAAGCACTATGCCACACATTTGTTATTAAACATTTGAACATTTAATAAAAATGAAGTTATAACAAGCTATTTCCATAGTTACATGGTAATACCGGCCAAATTAGAATGTTTGGGCATCATTTTATGTTTCAGAACACAAGTTACATGGTAACTATCTGGTAGTTACTGTGTAATAACGGGGTAACTAATAGTATTACCATGTAACATACATGTAATAAGTAGTTTCATAGCAACTACTATTGCTGTGTAGTTTTATGATAACTGTTTCCATAGCTACATAGTAATACCAACCAAGTTAGAATATTTATATCATATGTTTGCAATAGAACTACCCACTTACTACACGTAAATTAATAGTTGCATGGTAAAATCTGTTACTATACAGTTACTGCCAGATAGCTACCATCTAATCTGTGCCCTGAAATATAAAGTAATACCAAAATTGTGCATCTTAAAGATGCTTACACATTAAAGGGCAAGTATCACTGCTTTGTGTGAAGCAATTGATTTTATGCAGAAGTTTGAAAGAGGCAGGAATCACAAGAAGGAATGTCTGTTGTCTATGAATTACCCGCCCCCAACCAGATGTGCCTGACTTAACTCTGATACACACTACAAATGACGCAAAAGCAAGAAGCATGCCTCTAAAAAATGATACAGTACACAGGAGCCTCTTAAATAGGAAACACAGTACAGTGTTACACACTGTATGTGTTTGTTCTTTTGTTCTTGGGCCTCAGTTAGAGTTCAAGCAATGTGGTAGTGAAACTCTTGACACACAAGATCTCAACTTAACCTGATCAGCAAAGTAACTAATGAAGTCTGAGTTCCTAAAAAGTGTTAACCCACTTCTGCTAAATGCAGCATCATCAGCTATCCAGCAGAGTGCATGAACGACCAGTGCCCCGCTGTCACCTAAAACCTGCATTTGGCTGACACATAAGATGAAAGTGGTCCAAATAGTCCGTAGGGTCAGAGTGATCAATCTGTGCATGTTACTGATACATATGCCATATTAATGTTCCTTGGCAAACATATAGCTTGCTTTGGTAGGCATTTGCATGAAGAAAAGTTTGTGACACGATTCCACCATCTCACTGACTTCAGTTGATAAAAGCTGGTGAATCCACTAAGCCTGTCCACATCACTGCCTTTCAAGCTCCCATGGTGTTTTGACTAGTTTAATCAATGGTCTTTCTCTTTCCTCTCTGTCTCTGTTTTACTGCAGAGCCCTTTAGTGCTTCTGTGTGGGTGATGATGTTTGTGATGCTTCTCATTGTCTCGGCCGTGGCTGTCTTTGTATTTGAGTACTTTAGTCCCGTAGGATATAACAGATGTTTAGCGAAAGGGAAAGGTAAGCCCTTCCAGTTTATGTATTATTTAGATTGTCTTGCACGTTAAAGAAATTCCAAGGGTACAGTAGCATTTCTAATGTGATGACGTTTGACTGAGAGCCTGCTGATAGAAAAGCTTAACCCATGCCGAAGTTCTGCTCTAGATGTTCCACATCTGCCAGAATGGATCTGATTACCAAAAAGCACAATTAAGATGAAATGATGGGCTGTGTTCAGCCACACCATTCTCTGACTTTAGAATTGTGCACCTTGTTAGATTATTGTCTGACTTTAGACTTATTCACCTAATTTGATTGAGGTGCTACTTTAAGAAAAAGGCCCCGAATAGGCATTGCAACAAAAGAAGGAGAGGAACACTACCGAGACACTGGCATAGGTTCATGAACACTACCTCCAGTGTCAAAATTCCTTTAACTTTACTGGCCTGATTCAACTGTCTCTCTCCCATGTTGCTCAATGTGGTTAGTAAAGTCAAGGTACAATAAAGTAGCATTAACTCTGGAGGTAATGTTGTTACCCCAGGAGTCCTTTAGCATCAGTAACTTTTTGCACTTAGCTAGATAGGTGCAACTGTCCAGGAGGTGTGCCTTTAAGATATATTTAAATGAGCGTAGGGCTAAGCCAATCAAAAGACAGGAGGGGGTGTGAGCTGAGTGAGAGCTGTTGAATGCTTCGGAATTTTTTCTCTGCTGGACTGAGCAATATTGCCTCTGAGGTGTCTCTCAACTTACCTTGTTGACAGCCTCCTAGTGCTTATCTGGGTAAAGTTTTCCTCATAAATTATTTCCTTTAGTGTGCTGAGTGAAAGTTTTACTTTTTCATTAACGCTGCGCAAATTTTTCATTTTTAGCATGACGGCGCTATTTTGACTTAATTTTTACCATGACTATTTAGTTTAAAGCCTAATTATATCACGGGTGCTTATTTTCAATGGTTTCCTTCATTTGTGAGGCAAATTCTTGTGGGAACCGTCGAATTAGGGACAGTTACCTTGCTTTTTACCTCAGACCTCGCGGGGTTTACCGCAAGGCACCTGCAGTAGATTTCAAATTTAAAATAGTGCCTGGGGGGTTTCTCTCTAGATTGGCAATTACGAGGAAACCTTTTTTGTTATATTACTGGACCCTGGTATCATCTGTGTCAGGACTGTCCATAAGGGTCCAGCAGCCACCTGTGCGCAGTTGAGTATTACTGGGTTTCTATTAAGATTGGCACTGGTATAGATCCCAGTTTTACAACCCCCCAAAAAAAGCACTAGTAATAGACAAAGTTTATTAACTGGGGCAGGACTGGCTGGTGGCATTTTCACAGAAACCTGCACTCAGGTTGTAGGTTCAGAACTGGTTTGCTTCGCTTACATTGGACATAGCAGATAAACCTTTGATTATTATGGCTGAGGATCAATCAAAGGCTTCTGACGAGGGGCCATTCAAAAGTACTAATACCAAAAGCAGAGGTGCTGAGGAACCCTCCAGATCCCAGCCAAAAAAATAAAGCTTCCAAAGATGAAGTTCCTCACAAATTGAAAAATAATAAGAGTGATGAAAAAAGGAAGCTTGATCAAGCCTCTGATGAAGTGGCTAAAAAGAATCTCTGTCAAGACAGATATGCTCCCATTGCTCCTGGGAAAGCCAATAGTGAGACAACAGGCAGCTTAAAGCATACAGAAAAAACAAAACACTTACAAACTGCATAGGCTCTTTCATCAGTGCAAGACATGGAAGAAGCATGGCAACTGTTTCAGACCCTTCAAAAGATGGGTCCTCGATTTACTGGGGCTGGCAAACACTCTTCCACAGTTCTCTCTTCTGTGGACTGTGAGGGTGACACAGATGATGATCAACTTTATGATGCCCCTGACATGGAGTTTGAGGGCCTTGAGCCCCAGGAGTCCCCGGATCCTCACTTTGCGGATCCCCCGGGTGACCATGAGGATCCTTCCTCTATGTTTACATTTTATACAAAATATGCTGGATACCCTGGACCTCCCTACACATGAGCCAACCAGGATGCTGGTGAAGATGAAGATTATAGGGAGATGAAGGGTCTTTCATCCTCAAAGACCCTGGTCATCCCTATCTATAATGCATTTGGAAAAAATACCACAAAGGTGCTTCATCACCCCACTTCAGTATCAGGGGTTGATAAGCAGCTTGAGAGAAAATATAAATTGTCTAAAAATGGTGCAGAGTTCTTGTCTGCACACCCTAGCCAAGAAAGTATAGTGCAGCAGGCAGCTTGTGAGAAAGCTGGAGTCTCCTTGTCGCCCTCTTCCCCCTGACAAGGATTCCAAGAAAATTGACTTTATAGCAAAGAAAATGTATGCCACAGCTTCTCTGCTTCTCAGGCTTTCTTCTTACATGGCATTCACAGCCAACTATCAGAAAGCCCTTTGGAAAGCTGTCCAGGCTATCACCTGCAACGGATTAGATTCTATGGTGCAGGAGCTGGTGGATATGTCAAAAACTGCCCTGGAAGCTACTATGCACCAATTCCACATGGCATATGACAACAATGATGCAGCCTCTAGAGTGATGGCCCATGCCATCTCTCTCTCTGAGATGCTTCGCCTGTCTTAGAACAACCAGTCTAACCACAGACACTCAGAACAAGGCCATGACTTTTCCCTGTGATCAAAATATGTTGTTTGATTACAGAACCACTGACTACATGAAAAAAGTTGATGAGCACAAGACCTCCTGGCAGAGCCACTCATCCAAGCCTAAACCTGCTACCCCTCAGAGATCTTGTCCCAAGGGTGGTATGGGCAGAAGTTTAGTTCCCAGGCCTTACAATCCCTATCCCCAATCTGACTTTAGCCAATACAGGGGGTCTTTCAGAGGTAGGGGTAGAAGGGGCCAAAGAAGAGCCACCTCTACCCAGCCATCTGCCTCTCAGTCTAAGTCCTGATGTGAGTGTCCAGGTTACCTCCCCATTTCCAGTTGGAGGCAGACTCTCTCACTATCTTCAGCACTGGTCCCTCATCAGGTCGGACAAGTGGGTGCTGGAGATAGTGGAGAAGGGTCTGTCATTACAGTTCAAGCAACTGCCAGGCCTCAGGCATACCCAGGTGTCAAGATCTCTGTCCCCAACACAGATACCGCTGTTGGAAATGGAGGTACAAAACCTTCTGGCTTTATGGGCAGTGGAGAGGGTCCTCACCCACGAGAAGGGCAAGGACCTCTACTCAAGGTATTTTCTGACACAGAAGAAAACTGGGGAGTGGTGGCCTATCTTAGATCTCAGATATTAAAACAAACATCTGGAAAAAAAAAATTCAAAATGGCCACTCTGTCACTGGTCATACAGTCCTTACTGCAGGGAGACTGGCTAGCCTCCCTCTATTTAAAGGATGTCTACTTCCACATACCCATAAGGCGATCTCACAGGATGTTTCTCAGGTTCTTACTTCCTTTGAATCACTATCAGTTCACCGCAATGCCCTTTAGCCTGTCCTTGGCCCAAAGAGTCTTTACCAAGTGTTTCGCAGTGATAGCAGCACATCTCAGGAGACTGGGTGTCACTCTCTACCCCTATCTGGATGATTGGCTTATAGTTGCAAAGTCTCCTTGCCAGGTCAAGGAATCTCTTTCCCCTCACAGAACACACTCTGGAGTCTCTGGGTTTCCTGGTAAATCTAAAGAAATTTCACCCAGAACCCACCCAGCTGCTCACCTTCATAGGGGCTCATCTGGACACTCAGAAGGGATATGCTTTCCTCCCACAGGAAATAATTCAGAGTTTCCTTTCAGTGGCAGATTCTTTTGCCCAGGGCCAGCCAAGGCCAGTCAGACATTTCCTCAAACTTCTGGGACATACGGTCTCTATGAATGCAGTAATCCCAGGGGTCAGGTACAAGATGAGACTCCTGCAAGCCTACCTCAGAGCTCACTGGTCTCAGAGAAGCAACACATTTTCAGAGTTGATACCTGTGTCAGAGCAGATCCTCAAAAACTTGCTGTGGTAGAAGAACCCTGCAAATTTGCAGGCAGGGGGTTCCTTTTCAAGCTCCTCTTCCCACAAAGGTGATCACCACAGATGCCTCTCTTTTGGGCTGGGGAGCTCATTTAGACAGTGCCTCAGTAAGCAGCAACTGGACTCCCGAAGAGTCACAGTTGCACATGAATCTTTTAGAACTCAGAGCAGTCTTACTAGATTTCAAAGCATTCACTCCCAGCATAGAAGGGCAGGTGGTTCAAATTTGAATGGACAACATCACTACAATATTCTACATAAACAAGCAGGGTGGTAGGTACCATATCAGGAATACTCTGTTTGGAAGCTCTGGTCTCTAGCATTCTCCCTCGGAGTCAGCCTCTCAGCTATTCACCTCCCAGGCAAAAACTCTGGTGGCTGCCCTATGCTGCATCAGTCAAGGTCAGAGCGAATGGACACTGAACAAGCAAGTACTAGCCACAGTATTCAGGTGGTGGGGAACACCAGATGTGGATCTGTTTGCCTCTCCTCTTAATTTTCAGCTTCTTCAGTACTGTTGCAGTCCCCCAGTTATGGAAACACTTCCTCTGGATGCCCTGATCCTGGACTTGTCAGGGAAGTTCCTATACGCATTTCCTCCCTTTCCCCTGATATTCAGGGTTTTGCTGAAACTCAGACAGCAGCCTGCATCGATGATCCTCCCGGCTCCGGACTGGCCTAGGCAAGCCTGTTACCCTGTCCTTCTCTCAGTGTCCTGCAACAGGCCCATTCAACTGCCTCCGACTCGCTCCCTGCTGACCCTTCCTCAGACGGGAGTGCAGTACCCACACATACACTCTCTTCACCTCTAGGCCTGGTTCTTGAAGAGTTAGAGTTTCCATCCTCACAGTACTCTGAACAGGTCCTTAAGATACTGAGGAAGGCTGAAAAACTGAACACTAGGAAGACTTATGCAGCCAAATGGAAAAGGTTTTACCTCTGGTGCAAGAGCAAAAAGGTCGAACCCCTATCAGCTTCCGACCCTCAGCTGCTAGACTACCTGGTACACCTACAGTTGTCAGGCTTGAAACCATCTTCACTCAAGCTACACCTGGTGGTAATTTCAGCCTACCTTTCAGTGGGAAAGAAGAAATCATTTTTTTCCCACAACATTTTTAAACAGTTTTTCCAAGGTCTCTTGCACCTCCAGCCTCCAACCAGGGAACCTGTTCCTCCTTGGAGCCTGAACCTTTGCATAGATGGGCTCATGAATCCATCTTTTTGAGCCTATGTCCACAGCCCACATCAAGTTTGTAACTTGGAAGACCATCTTCCTGGTATCCATTATGTCTGCCAGGAGGATTTCAGAGCTACAGGCCCTGTGCACTGAGCCGAATTACATCATCCCTCACAATGATAAAGTTGAGCTCACGACAAATAGGAAATTTCTGCCAAAGGTGGTTTCAGAGTTTCACTTGAACCAGTCCATTACTCTGCCTGTCTTCTTTATTGAGCCATCCACTCCTGGAGAGCAAAAGCTCCACAGCTTGGATGTCAAAAAGAGCCATCTTTCACTACCTAGAGCATACTAGACAGTCCAGAGGCTCTTCCACTCAGTTGTTTCTCACCTACAGGGATGTAGGCAGAGGAAGACCAGCTACCAAGAGAACTATTTCTCATTGGTTGGTCTCTTGTATTAGATTCTGCTATGAGAAAGCTGGTCAACAACCTCCAGTGGGGCTCAGGGCCCATTCCACCAGGGGCACTGCAGCCTCACTTGCAGCAGCAAGGGACATTCCCCTACTGGATGTCTGCAAAGCAGCTACCTGGAAATCTGTGCACACCTTTGTGAAACACTACAGTTTGGATGTGCAGACCAGATCTGATGCCAAATTTGGCAGGGTGGTTCTGCAGAGCCTCTTTCCTAAGTAGGTTCTCTGCCCGCCTCCAACTTGGTACTACTGGGTAGTCTGCAAACAAGTCACTGATGCTAATGGACTCCTGGGGTAAGAAGAAAAAATTACTCACCACAGTAATCTTCTTTCTTCTAAGGGGTCCTTTAGCATCAGTAAGCTCCCACCCTTCTTCCCTGGTTCACCTGTCAGTGAAGGGCTCTTATGCCACCTTGTACCAAATTTGGAGTTTCTTATTGATGAGTTTTTAGCTCGTGTTGCTGTTGTTTCTGTTTCCGTTTTTGTGGACATTTGCATGTTTTTGAATCCTGTTGATTCTTTTTCGGGACATTTGCCCTCGTTTTTCCTTGAAAAAATTTTGAAGCATTCAACAGCTCTCACTCAGCTCACACCCCCTCCTGTCTTTTGATTGGCTTGGCCCTACACTCATTTAAATATCTCTTAAAGGCACACCTCCAGGGCAGTTGCACCTAGCCAGCAAAGTGCAAAAAAGTTACTGTTGCTAAAGGACCCCTTGGTAGAAAGAAGATTACTGTGGTGAGTAATTTTTTCTTCATGACTATAGTCCAATGCCAGTACAGGTAGTAGCAGCATGTTCTGAACCCTTAGCACTAGTAAACAGGTTAATTTGTCAAACATTAATTGCTCCTCATTCTACAGATTAAAGTAAAACTTTTTATCAGATATTTACAGCCTATTAATATATAACCCGAACTGTATTGCCATATTAACTGCATTTATTATTGGTTTGGGGCCCTTTAACAATGCATTTGTTTGGTTTTGTGCATGCACCTGGTACAGGTGATGGCATATGTATTTGCATATTCAAAAGGGCCTGATGTACACATACAGAAAATGTACATTGCCAGCCCTAAGGGCCCAGGAGTTCTACCACCTGCACAGCCATGGAGAATGTCTTAGATGTTACCTGGAGCACTTAGAGGAACTTCTGCATGAACAATGACTAGGTAGACAATAACTCTGTTTAGAGGCCCACACAGCACTGCACCACCTGGAAACCTGCTGAGGTTTAATAATTCGAGACTATTTTTGGACATGATGCCACTGTGGCAGCTCCAGGGAGGTAGTGGGAGTGAGAGGCAGCCCAGTGCATTACATACAACCTGCACTAAAAACATAGCATACTGCACGATTGACATTGATAACATTTGTGGAGCTTCTTACAATTGTCCAGCAAAATGGGCAGTTTGTTACATATAATATATTGTGCTAGTGTATGTATGCAGTCACAAATTGGTATTCTCTTCTGCTGGATATGGGAAAACACTGTGTGGCAATCAGTGTGGCTGACTGCCAGCGTTTCTGAAAAATATGCAGTTTGCATGCATATAGACTTTGGGACAAAAGAGAGGCAGGGATGTTGGGTACTGTCCTGAGTATAAACAGGCTCATATACTGGGCTAAAACAGTAAGTTAGGCATATTTAAATTTGAGCCATGGTTGAATATTGCAGCTAAATTAAGTCATGTATTTTAAGAATGATTCTTGAGTGCCACCTTGGTCTTTTGAGACAAGGGCCTGAAGATAGAAATCTAATCATTTTGAATGTTCCCAGAAACTGGCTGAGTGGATAATTATTACATAGAGTACTGCGCCCTTATCAAACAGAATATAAAGTTTATTACAGTAATTCAAGAAAATTGTCTCAAAGGGAGTCTCTTTAATAAAACTTAAATTAGAAGGCTTGGTCTAAGCATGCTGATAGTTATCAAGGAGTCACCGAGGTCCCATTTTGGCTGAGCATGAATAAGAACTAGTTCTGAAGCACATGACTACAGAACATGGCTACAGAAGTACAATAGTTGAAGGTGGTACTGTGAGTGACATTGACAATGATCCTGTTTAAGGTAAAGTCAATGGCACTTTGCTGTAAGCACATCCAGCGATGCTTTACGAGCACTAATGTCTCCAGGGAAACTTAAATAAACATAATTTGTGGATACAAGTCAGCTTACATTTCATATATGTTCCATGCCTGGCTATCTTTTTTCCACTACAACTGTGAAAATTAACATGAAAACAGGATTCACTGTCTGCTTGACTGCATCTGCTCTGGCTACTTTCTACACCTTACTGTAATCTTCTGCTTAAAGCAGCAGAACATGTTATGGTGAAATTTCAGCCTTTAATATGTTGTTCTAGTTTAGAACACCCTTTTTCTCCTCTCTTGTAGCTGGCCCCATTTTCTCCTGTATCGAGTCTTATTTATCATTTTTAAAAGATTTGAAATAATTAAAAGTAGTGCTCCTTTTATTGTGGTAATCCTCAGATTTCATTAACATTTTCCACTATTTTTGTAACATACATTGTCCAGTAAGGTGAGGGAACAGAGCCAATTGCATGTTGGTTCACTCCAGGCACAAGAAAAGTGATGTTAAAGAACTGGTGTTCGAAAACAGGTGAGACTATTGATGAACTCCTGGTACAGTCATATTACAAGGCACACTCTGTTTAATTATTTCAAATAAAAAATGTGAAAACAGTTACAAAGCATAGTCAAATGGGCACGTTACATGCTTGGAGAAAAAGGGTAATCCAAAATGGAGTCATTATTTATTTAACTGTTTTATCAGAAAAGGCACACTGAGCAGAGAATGCTCATTTCCAGATGTGTCCTGGGGGCGAGGGGAATAGGGATAAGGTACAAAGGAGGCACAATGGCAGAATACATTAATAAAAGTAATACATTCGGTATGTATAACTCATACAGTTTCAATTGGATGACGAGAATTAGAGTAAGCTACAGACAATTTAACGAAGCAGAACAGACATTTTGAACTAAAAAATCATAAAAATCATATCAAAGTGCAATTGGTTAATATTGAACATTGAATAGCTGGCAGTCAGTTAAATGTAGCAAAAAGACAGATTCAAAGAAGGTGGAGGGAGGGGGTTTATGCACAATTACAGGCAGTGGGGAAAGGTCCCTTAGGAGGGAGGACAGAACCATTGGGGAAATAACATGCTGGACAGGCTGGGGTAAGGAGTTCCATAATTTTGGGAAATGGTAAGAGAAAACTGACTGGCCTGCTGAGGAGGACCTGCATGGAAGGGTTAATGTTTGGGAGTCATGGTTTATAGGGGAGTGAGAGGTAGGTGGTCTGAGGGAGATAGAGGAGGAGGAGAGGTATGAGGGGAGAGAGTGAAACCAGAATTTAGCAAGAAAGGAGATGCAGTGGATAAGATGCCTGTCTGGTAGGGAGGAGAGGGAGAGAGACTGGTAGAGATTGCAATGATGGGTACAAGGTGGGCAGTCTAAAGCGAAGCGGCAGAAGGAATGGAAGAGAGAGAGTCCAGCTTGCTTAGGGAAGATTTGGGAATAGCACTGTAGACTACATCACCATAGTTAAATATAGGGAGAATCATTTTCTGGATCGATGCACAGCGAGCTGGCAGTGGGATGCAATCATGATTCCTGTATAGGGCTCCCAGTTTGGGGTGTAGTTTTTTGTAGATGGCATCGATGTTTCCAGAAAAATTCAAATTTTGGTCAAACCAGACACCAAGATATCTAAAGGAGGAGCTGTCCTTGAGCAAAGTCCCATCGAGGGTATGGAAGGCAGGGAGGGATGGGAGCCGAGATAGTCTCTGCCTAGTGCCGAAGGTCATGGAGATTGCTTTCTTGGCATGCAAGAATAACTGATTTGAGTGAAGCCAGTGTTGAATGTTGTTGAAATTAAGCTGAAGTCTGGATGCTACATCAGTGGGGGAGGGATCAGATGTGTACAGGACTGTATCGTTAGCAGACATGTGGATTGATGTGGAAAGACAGGAAGAGGGAAGGTCATTTAAGAAGATTGAGAATAACAGTGGGCCTAACACTGAGCCCTGTGGGACTCCAGTGTTTAGGGGAAGGGGAGGAGATGTTCTGTCAGTGATCCTAATGGATTGTATCCTTCCCACTAGGTAAGATTTGAACCAGCTGGTGACTGTTTGACAGCCCAGCAGTAGTGAGTTTTGGCAAGCAGGAGGGGGTGGGAGACAGTGTCGAAAGCCTTGGCAAGGTTAACAAAGATAGCTGAGGTGATAAGTCCCTGGTTCATATCAGTAAGTATGAAATGGTATATGTTAAACTTTTTCACTGTAGAAACAAAAACAAGTTAGAGACTACTATTCCTGTTTGATATTACATACTGTATATATTTTTATTACAGTACCAGTGCCACCAAAAAAATAAACATCCGTGACCAACATTTCATGGAATACCATCACTTTATCCAGGTACGGTGGTCACCTGTATAATCAGGATGAAACAAAAAACTGGATCAGTCTATTTCATGATATTCAAGGAGAGGGATGCATCAGATTTCTTATGATAGATATGGCTGTCTAACTAATATGGAACTACATTAACACTGATATAGATATCTATAAGGAAATATTTACCTGGCAATGTGCATATCACTTTATAGGTGTGTTGTGTCACACTAACGTTTATGCGATAAAGTGATAGGAAAGATTGTAATCTTCTTGAATGTCTTGAAATAGACTGATATATTTTGTTTTATCCTGATTATACAAGTGAGCATTGCATCTGGGTAAAATGGAGGTATTCCACAAAATGTCAGTCACTGATGTTTATTTTTAAGTTGGCACTGGCATTAAAATAATAAAAAAAATACATATGTAATATCAAACACGAGTAGTAGTCTCTAACATATTTGTGTTTCTGCTAATACATTGCTAGTAAAGACTTATGTGACTACAGTGTGGTAGCCTGCTACCAGGGCATTATCAGCGAAGGGTCAAACTCCTACCTATGCCCAAAATGTTTCACAGTGACACACATTGCCACATTAATGTTGTGATGTCGTGATTGATGATATTGATTATTTCGGTAGCAACACACTGTGATGTCAGAAGCAAGGGATTATGATGTTACATGTAGGCATGCAGTCAGAGTAGATGAAGTTGGGACAGTGATACTCTTCACATTTTATGTAGAGAATAATGTATGGGTAACAGTGTGTAATGAGTTTTTTTTTACACAGATGAGGTGTGTGATACCATATAAACCACAACATTGAAGGTCGAGTGATTTTTATTCAGATATCAAACACTGATGGTGTGTAAAAATAATGAGTTTGGGGTTGCCCATATATTATTTTATATAGCTACTGGTTTTGTGTTTCCTCATGCAATGAAGCATGAACAGCTTACTCTGCACTTCAAAATTGTTGAGGTGGAGTGCAAAGATCTCTCTGTTACACATATATTTCTGCAGAGGGGAATGTGTACATTTACCCATAATGGTATTTGGTTTTAATCATACATAATGAGTAATTATTGTTCAGTTATTAATAAAGTGGGGACAGTAAATGCAAAACATATATGAAGTGTTTCTGAACATTATCAAGTGTCCTTTGATCATCAGAGGCTTTTCAAGTGGTTGCATAATACTGTAAGTTATTACAAAACTTAGTGATCAAATGAATGGTGTGTTGGCATATATTGTGCATTACATATGTTGACAAACAGGTACAACACAGCACCCTTGGTGTGAGCTACATCTACATCTACAGCTACGTATAGGATAAATGATAGGCAACTGAGAATTAGGAGGCTGTAATTACTTTGGAAGCGTTCAGTGCCAGTAAAGATCAAATTTTTTGTAAATGCCTCTAGAACCCCAAGATCAAATTACAAACTTTGTAATTTACTGTTTGAAGTACCAAAGAGGTGTGGGACAGACCTTTCAGGTCTACTTGGTACAAATCTAAAGTAGTTAATTTTTGTATAAGTTTATGGGTCTGGTTGGAGGACCTCTTTTGGATAATAGAGTGTCACCTTGCACATTTTTAGGATGACAGAACTGTGGACTGAAGGTGAGTAGTTGGTATCCTAAGGGTGCACGAGACAATACTCTTATCCATAAGGAGTCCCCAACTAGACCCATAAAGTTATTAAAGAGCATTCATATTTTTCTGTTAAAATTACCTTTTTTTTCTACAAAAGGTAGACATGTGAGCAGGCAGTGAGAGGCCCATTACTGTGACACAGCATGTGAGAAATGAGTGTCTCATGCACAACTGAAGGAAGTGCTGTGATTGGGCAGGAGCATTACATGACATTCCTGTGATATATAATAATATTGACAGCTATTTTTCTGAAAGGACCAACATTGTTTCCATTATTATAGTATAGTTTTTAGCGATTTATTTCCCACTACATCATTAGTGGGATAAAAATTATTTGGTTTATCTTTCCACCCCACACAAAAAAAAATCTCCCTTTCCACAATCCCTGATGCACCCACTACCATCCACCTCCTCTACCACTGTCTCATGTTTCATAAAATGTTGTTGGTCTTACCCCCTTCCTCATTAAGCAATAAGGCATGACCAAGGGTTAATAGTCTGTTAATCACCCTCTAGGGGTGTAATGTTGCATGAAGCATAGCCAAGTGTTACATGCCCCAAGAGGGTAATTAACTTACCATTAACATAACCCCTGGGATTGCCCTTATTGCTAGTAGAATTAAAAAAAAATTACTTAAACCTTTTTCAGCATATGATTAGGCTGTACATATGTGGTAATGAAAGATTAACATAAGGCTGATAGAATGCGTACAGCCTATCAGAAAGCTGTATTTCTCAAACCCTTTTGATAATAAATCACATTACCCAGTTGATCCTGCCAACCCACCCCTACCCTCAACAACCACTGTCGCACCATAATCCCACACCTCTATATTTCAGAATATTTTATTGATCCTGCCTCCTGATAAATCATACCTAGTAGAGCAGTGTGGAATGTGGAATTCTGCCAGCTGAATTCTTGTGAAATGGCAATTCCACTTCTGCAATGCTTTTTAGAATTTCTCTTTTAATTCTGCATAATTGTGAGAATCATTACTATATAACGTGATTTGAGCAAAAAATTATTCCACAGTTTTCATAAATGGTGGAATATAATTCTGCAGTTAACATTTTGGTTTGGAAATGTTGAAATTCTGCTTCTGACATAATTTGGTGGAATTCCTGAAATTTCACAGAATTTTGGCAGAAGCAGAATTTGAAACTTCCATCCAGCTCTTATATGTACAGTAGTTGTTCCTGTCACCTTGAAATCAGTCATTCATTGCCAGCCACTGTAGCATCTTACTCTTTCCCTACACCCAATTGGCAGCCAGCAAAAAAAGCCTCCACTTACTGTACCTCCCAAGCCACCTGTTGTGTGTTTGTAGCACTTCCGGTTCTAGCTCTGTGATTTGCTAGCAATTAAGGAACCTGTATTGCTTATCATGGCTTGCCTCAAACTGAATGTTTGACTGATTGGCTCCCAAGGGTCTTTGTGGCCCCTTCAGTTTATGTTTTTATAAACTGAGAGGTGGGCATACTCAACAAGATCAGGACGGGCACAATTTCCATACTTATCGTTTGCCTAAATTGACAGAAAATGGGGAAAATGCTCCAAAGTTATGCATTATCTGAAATTATTTACCATGTGATGAAAAATCTGAAACATGATGAATAAACTTGCAACATGATAAAAAAAAATTCTACAAGACTGTTACTTTGTTTCTCACTGATCTTTTGGCTAATTTGTTTCCATGAGTAGAGAAAAAAAAAAACCTACAGCAAAGTACTGTTTTCCATGAGTAAGGCGTGCTAGTGGGGAAAACATTTCACAACATTTTCTGACACATGTAGAGAAATTTCATATATCTGAAAAATTGAATTTTTGCTACATTTGCAAATAGGAAAAAAATGATACCCAGCCTTAAAACCAGATTTTGTTCAAAATGTACTAAGGAAGCAGTTGGGGCTGTCAGTAGGACTGACAACTGCTAATTACCAGTTATCTGAAGTACAAATGCATGCTAATATGCAAATAGTTATTCTATTGATGCTGGAGGAGCAACAGTAGCTGACTATCATGTTGGTCTTTCAGACTGCTTATAAACACGTATTTGTCTTACAGATATCGACTTTGTTGATGGTAGGATCAATGGTTGCTTATATACAGTTTCCTAAAAGACCAATATGTAAATAATTATGCACAAAACAATATATGTTATACTAGGTTAACCATCTCATGGTGGGCTAGAGCATTGGATGTTCCACCAGTAGGAGGTGGGTTTATGCAGCAGAATCCACAAACGGTGTTATTCCTCATATAAATATTTATAATGGTAAAGAAATGACAAACTTTTAAGTTCTTCTTTTTTTTTTTTTTTACTTTATGTTTATTGTTTTAGGACACAAACATACAGTTGCATTCCCGACATTTAATTTGATAGAGGTACATATCTTTAAACCAGGAGGGAGCCACTCCTCTTAATATATTCGGTTTGACCATTAAATGTTAATAGATATGTGAGGGTAATACCAAGATAATCTGATAGATTTAGCAGTAAAACAAACCATTGGCTGCAAAAAGAGCCCATGAGCTGCATGATATTTGACTAAAGAAGTATTCAAAGTCCATAAAGTCCAGAGCGTTACCCGGGGGAGGTATTTCTTCATGCTTAATCAAAGTAAATGCACTTAAAAAGTGCTAGTCTAATAAGATAGCCACTCCACTACTTAAATGAAGATATTATGGTTGACCAGCAGTTACTGTAATACTTAACCAGAGGCTGAAGCTTTAACATTATAAAATTAATGGAACTATTATACTTAAAGAGCTACTGATGCGTCAAAGAAAACTTTAAAAAAACACAATAATTAGGTACCATTCTGCTTGCATTCCATTTATAGTTTACATATATCTCCTCCCCATAATTTATAACTAAAGAAATGTGTATAAATATATGATTGTTGTCCCTTACGGTTCATTTTGAGTTCATCAGCCTCTATACTCCCTGCTTCAAGTCATAATCCTCTGTTGTGACATCACAGTCTGTTGCCATGGGAGTAACTGTGAGGTCACAAGCAGTGCTCTATGACTTCAGGCAGGGAGAAAGCAGCAGGACTAGAAGAACTCTTCAGGAGCTAAGATCCTGTTTTCATGCAGATGACCTCAGTAATAACTAATGGGGAGGAGGAAAACAGAACTAATGGGAAATACAAGCTGGGCAGTGCCTAAATATTATGCTTTGTTAAAGTTGTCCTGAACATGTCACCAGCTCTTTAAATGTCAGATATTAAAGCAAGATGCTTTGGTACAGTATTGAGTAACTTTAGCAAAGAGCTCCTTAATAAACTATGAAAACATGCTTCAACATTGAATCAGAAGATAAAAAAACACATCAGGGGAGAGAGAAACTATTGTCCCAAGTCCAGGTATTTTTAAGTGGTGTGTCCACTTAGGGAAACAAAAGATTCTATGTGCTTACCTTGGGGCAAAATTTTCATCCCCCTACCCCTTTACCAAAGCGGGCCCATCTTTAAAACTATTAATGACACTGGAAAGTTCAAGGTATGTCTTCGTCTGATGAGTGATCCTCTTCTGTGGATGCACATGGTCTAGGGAGGCATGTTCCGCTGACACCCCTTCATGGCCTTTGCAGGTTCTGAAAAAAGGTAAACTTTGTTCCGGTGGACAACTCTCAGGTGGGCCAGGAAAACCAGGCCATGAGGTACTCCCACTTTCCTTAGCATCGCCCTTGTCCCATTGAACCTCTTTCTCTTCTGTCTGGGGGTGTATGATAAGTCAGGAAACATTTGGATCTGAAGACCATTGTGGAGCAAGAATTTATTTTGTTGTGCCAGGGCTTAAAGATAGTCTTGGGGGCCCACACCATCTGTGATGATCACCACTGTTCAAGGGGCATCTGGGTTATCAGGCCTGCCTCGGCACGTAACATGATAGGCTTTTTGGAATTTTTGCACTGTAGGGATCACTTCTTTCCCCAACTGTTGAGTGAGCCAGTCCTATAAGAACAGCACAAAGTGATCACCCTCACAGCCTTCCGACAACCCCAAAATTCTCAAGTTCTGGGCTCGTTCTTGGTTTTCTAAGGTTTTCTAGCAGGATCGAAGGTGCGTGTTTTCCTTAAGGACTGTAGTAACCACTCCCATGGCAGCATCAGCTTTCTTTGTGGCTTCACCTGACCCTATGGTGATTGTTTCAATTGCAGTCTCTACTGCGGTCACTCTGCTCATGAGGGTATCAAATTTATTAGAAAGACCATTCACTGAAGTAATGAACTTGATAAGTTTGGCTCCTAGGGTCTGTAGAGTTTCCTTGCAGTTGCTGTCCTCTTGGTCTAACTCATGGCCTTGAGCAGCCTGCTTGTTGGAAGCTCTGGTAGTTGTTTGTGGTCTAGTACCTTCCCCACTGCTTTATCTTTTTGAGGGTCCCCCATGCTATACCGGAATTGTTCAGCTTCAAAAAGTTTATAGTTGTGCTGAGCTGCTTCAGCAATTACCACTAAAAAATAACTTTGTAAATGAGATAGTTAGTGGAGTGCTATCTATCCAAGGCCATATTGCTCGGGCTCCACAGCGCCTCCCCCATGAGTTCTTATTTTATTGTTTGTTTTCGCATATAATGTTGTCATATTCTGTTTTTCATTCCGTTTTAAGCTATTCATTAACACAAAGGCACAGTAACATAGGATTGTGATTAAGGAGGGGTTTGGGGCCCATCTTGTCTGCTCCTTCTGCCGCACAGCTGTAAATATACCCAATTTGAGTGTGGCAACAGATCAAAGCTTATAAGCCAGAATGTTACCCTTACTCTTGTGGTGTAATCATTAATACTGTATCACTCAGGAATCTGTCTAGTCCACTTGTGAAAGCCTGAATAGTGCTACTGTAACTTCCACAACCTCACTGGTAGGATTTTCCATGTTAACCTCCCAAAATGCTTTCGAATGGTTCTCCCATCCTGGCCCCCTCAGTTTTAGTGTATGTCTTCAGCCTGCTTCCTCTAACCATCTCAAACATCCATGTATCCAGTCCTCCTACCTGCATGTCCCTTTTATTAGAACATTTCTGCTGACTTTTATATTGGCTGTGGTGGGCATTAATTGTCGGTTAGGGGTCTGGGGGCACTCATTACCAGTTTACAGAGGAAACCTGGGAACTTTGGGGGTGGCAGCTTGAGCCCTGCACTCCCTGTAGTCAGCGCAAATGTCAAAACACCATGACAATATCCCCTGTTATCATTCACTTTTCTAGGCTGAATCATTTAAAGGGGACAGGAGATCATTTCTAAATTGGCAGCTATCTGTGATGTTCATGTGTTCAGAAATTATATTTATAACCCCAGATGATCAGTATTTTCAATATTTATTCAGGTAAAGTTAAATATTGATCAGAGATATGAATTTGTTTGTTTAGAAATTGATAACCAACAGAGGCCCACTAAGTCAAAGCTCATTTCCGGGTGCAGCCTGGTGCAGGGGAGCACAAACTGGGAGAGATGGTCTGAACAATCCTGAGACTGCACAACAGCAACATGGACACAATTTAAACTATAGCACTGTGGATTAAAATATGATTTGGAACTGCAAATAACTTTACAAAGTGGCTGTAACAATAGAAGAAATACAACCATGATTAATTGAATTTGTGGGTATTGGGACATTATTAACAGATATCAAAAGGCAAAAAGGTTCCTGTCCCCTTCAACTATGTCCAGTCTGTTTTGTACACCAAGCCATTTATCAGCTTGGTTACATAAAACATAGACTTTGTTGGCAGTAAAGGACTGGTAGTCTCATCTAGTCCACCCCTTTTCCTGCCTAGTCCAACACCTCTGACTCTACTTCCACTATATCAGTGAAAAAAGAGAGTGAGGTTGTGGACTAGTTAGGTTGTTAGATGGTGGCAGGGTGATAGAGGATGATGAGCAAAAGACTGCAGTCCTGAATAAATACTTTTACTCCATCTTCACCAGAGAGGATAGCGGCCCCCTCCCTGAGTGTGGCATCATAGCGGTCACAAGAAACATCACAGAAATGGTGAAATCAGGATTTACTAGGGATAGAGTGTGGAAATGGAATACATCCAAGGGTGCTCAGGGAATTGGCAGATGAACTAGCTGAGCCTCTGGCAGACCTATCCAACAGCTCACTTCAGAAGGTGGTTGTCCCAAGATATTGGAGGGTGACAGACGTGCTCCTACTCCCTAGATGGGGGGAACAAGGAAGAAGCAGGAAACTACAGACCTGTCAGTCTTACCTCCATCGTGGGGAAGCTGATGGAGTCACTGCTTAAACAAATCTTGTAGACTATCAGGAGGGTAATAGTCTCCAGCATAGTAGACAGCATGGCTTTGTGTCAGGGAGGTCCTGTCAGACTAACCTCATAGTCTTCTTCGACTGGATGGAAAAGGAACTGGATAAAGGCCATGCCATGGATCTACTTTACTTCAGGTTCAGCAAGGCTTTTGATGTTATGCCTTACAGATGCCTGCTAAGGAAGTTGGAGGACCTGGGGGGGGGTAGAAAACTGGTTAAAAGGGGGGCAGCAGTGGGTAGTGGTAAATGGACTTAAAGAGTCCCTGACACTGTTAGCAAAATTTGAAAAAAATGTAAGACATAGTCACAGTTCAGTTTATACTTTATATGTTTTCTATACTTTTTTTGGCACGGGGTCAAAATGTTGCATGGCAGAATGCCATGTGACTTAATCGCATTGCGCAATTTTTCTTTATCTTTTGTTCTGTGGCTGACTCTGCCCCCACACCCCCCGTTATGGGGGGCTGCACCTCCCCGGACCCCCCCTAAGGATTCTAACTCTGGGGGGGGTCCAACTCCGAGAGCACACAGGTCCGGGGTGCGCCATAATCCCATACGCTATTAAGCGTACGACATTATGAACCAGTACAACTTTTCTTTCCTTTTCTCTTTATTACTTTATTACTGAGGACAGTTGTATGAAAGAGGATTATTGTCCTTTTGATTTTATCTGCTCTTTCTTTTTGCCTGCACCTGACATCATAATCCACTGTTCATGGTATCATAATTATGCCCATAGCAACAGATTATGATGTCATAAACAGAACTGTGATGTTAGGTGTAGGCAAGCAGCCAGAACAGATAGGTCAGCAAGCCGGTTTACATGCAAATGTCATTAGTAATAAAGACGTAAGGGTGGGAATTACAGAAAAAATATGAAATATAATCTAAATCAACTGTCCCAATTGCACAGAGGGCTGAGGTGCTGGATGCCTTACCTCTCACTACACTGGCAACCTGTGTTCACAAACGAGCACAGGACGCTGGGGGCTGCCAGGGGGGAGGGCCAGGCGAGGACTGAGCAGCCGCTGGTAGCTCTCTTCTCCTGGATAAGGGAGGTCATCTCTCCCAGCCTTTGACCATAGGCAGGGCTCAGAGACAAGTGCTAGGCCAGGGGTGGGTGGAGCGGAGTCAGTCCAGGTCAAGGCGTGCATGCGTGCCTCCGCTCACACACTGACTGTGACTGGGGGCTCTGGGGAACAGGGAGAAAAAGTGGATAACCGGGGGCCGTGGCTGGATGAAGCCTCCTACAATGGCTCTGGTGGTTCCACCAGGCAGTGGAGGAGGTGCCCAAATTACCACAGAAGTCCGCTGTCTGATGGCGGACATAAGCCACCGCCTGCCGCAGAGGATAAATAGCTGATGGAAAAAAATATATAATTTAAATATTATATTTTATCAAAGTTGTCATAACGGCATCAGGGGCTCTTTAAATCAGAGGAGAGAGAAGTCATAAGTGGGGTGCTACAGGGTGTGTCCTGGGCTCAGTCATTTTTAACATGTTCATCAGTGACATCAGAGAAGGGATCCAGGATAGGATAAGCCTCTTCACAGATGACACTAAACTCTGCTGAAGGGTGGATAACGTCAAGGGAATTAGAGAATTGCAGGGTGACCTACAAAGGCTAGAGAGGTAGTCAAATGTCTGGCAGCTGAAATTCAATGCCAAAAAGTGCAAGGACATGCACCTAGGGAAAAAAGAACCCATGGACAGAATACTGGATGGGAAGGGTTAAACTTGACACTACAGCTGAGGAATGGGACCTAGGAGTCATCATCAATGACACCCTGAAACAGGCTAGCCAATGCAACAAGGCTTGTAGTAAGGCAAACTAGATGCTGGGGTGTATCGGCAGGGGTATAGATAATAGAAAGAAGGAAGTGACACTCACCCTCTATAGATCGTTGGTGAGGTCACACATGGAGTACTGTGCCCAGTTCTGGAGCCCTCACCTTAGGAAGGACAAGGATAGGCTAGTAGTGGTACAGCATAGGTTGATGAAGCTGATACAGGGCCAGCAGGGGAAGTCCTATAAAGAATGCCTTAGGGCATTGAAGATGTACTCATTGAGGACCAGAAGGGAGAGGGGAGCTATGATAAAAACCTTCAAATTCCTGAAAGGAATAAACAAAGTGAACTACAAGGAAGTATTTAGTAGGAACACTGGTTTGACAGCACGGGGCATGACTGGAAGCCACAGGAGGAAGGTTCAGAAGGAATGTGAGAAAGTATTATTTTACTGAAAGGGTGAAAGAACCATGGAATAGCTTGCTGACCAAGGTGGTAGGAACTAAAACTGTGGAGGGCTTCAAATGGATTTGGAACAGAACAAAAGGAATAGTGCTCACTTTTTTTTTTTGTTACATATTTTTCCTGCCTTACCTCCTCGACAGGTATGATCCTATAGTACCTCTTTCTGGTCTGCCCCTAGAGGCCCCTGCACTGGGCACCATGCCAGAGCTCACCTGCTCACCCTCTCACCCATTTAGGCCATGTCACACATCCCACAGCATGGAAGACCTTTGGGGAGTCAGGGTCAGAGGGAGCACCCTGCAAGCATCCGGTGCAGCATTGCGGGGGCCATCTGTCATGAGCACCAGAGGATTGGGGCTATTTTATCTTTTACTGGTTCCCCACAGTGTGGGCATTCAAGGACATCAATAACACTGCAGTGCATGCTTCTATGCACCGCATGTCCGATGTCGGACTGTGTCAACCCCTCCAGTTCACCACAGCTTGCACCGGCTCCGGCCACTGCCAGGAACCAGCACATCCACAGTTGTGCCTCCCCACCCTCCCTGAAGGAGGATAGCAGTTCCTGGGATGCTCAATCTTCCTCCCCCCCAGATGACTCTCTGACACCTGAGGTCGCCCCCACCCCAGGTCATTGGCATGGTGCAAGGTGTGGCGTCCAGCACCTCAACTCTCAGTGCCACTGGGCCATAATAGTACTCACTTGTAGAGACAAAACTGGGCAAAGGAATTGGAAGACTGATGGGAAGAGTTAGAACCCTGTATTGACACTAGGTCACGGAATTATATGGGGCCCAGTGGATGGACCTGATGGACCTTTGGTCTTTTTCTGCATCACTATCTATGTTTCTATGTATCTGTTTGGTCACTGACATCAGTCCCTCCCCCCTTCCTCTACCCAGTTTGTTCCTGTGGCTATCCCACACAAGCTTGATGCTCCCCACAATCCTTGCCCCCACTAGCTCCTCTGACAGGCTGTTGCAGTTGTTCATCACCCTTTCCATGAAGAGGTATTTCCTGACTTGTCTCCTAAACTTTCCTCCCTTTAATTTCATTTCATGACCCCTTCTTGTACTGCTTTCTTTTCTCTGAAAGAGACCCCCCCAAACACACATTGCTCATCCTTGTGAGGTATTTGTAGGCAGTGCTGGAATTACACTTTGTGAGCTTTGGGAGCTAGGGGTCCATAAAGGCCGTAGACCAGATTTTCAAGGGGCCCTTAGATCCACACAAGCTGTATCAAACAAACAGCTTGAGTCAGAACTAAGTGCACCAAATACTGTGCGCCATGTTTTGCAAGAAAAGCATTTTCTGTGACAAAGTACCCCAAACTGACGCAAGATATCCACTGCATCAAGAAAATGGTATAAGGGATGAGAATGACACAAGCTACACCAACATAAATGGTGCGAAGCTGAGTCAAATAAAATGATTCAAGGAATGAAAATGATGCAAACTGAGTAAAAAAGCTGAGTCAAAAAAATGGTGCAAGTTGAGTAAAAAATGACACAAAGGTCGAGAATGACACAATCTAAGTAAAATAAAATGGCAGATGAAATGGCCAAGACTAAGCCCCCAGAATGTTCTAAACTTGTCCTGCAGAAGAATACTGGCCCTTAATGGTAGCACAGTCAGGTCTGACCACCTGCAGTGGGTCTCTTTATATGCTCTAGTGTCCCTTAGACCATCTCTGGCTGGCCTAACAGCGAAATGCATCTTAGTCACAAAGACAGGACTGGCATTCTTTGAAAATCCCACATAAGGGGATGGTGCATCATTTCAATGAAGCAGGCATCCCTTCTGACATGACACAGATATTATTTTGGTGCAAGCATGGGGCAGGCCACTCTGGTGCATGCAGACCTGTTTTTGGCGCAAGCACCATTTGAAAATCAGAATTGTTGACGCATCCTGCTCCTTGTGAGTTGTTTTTGATGCAAGCACCCTGCAGCATTCTTTGTCCTTTGAAAATCAGACCACTGTCTTTAAATTGAGCCCCCTTCCCATTATAAGTCAATGGAAGTGATGCATGAGCTACTGGGGCTCCCTTCAGAGCTAAGAAGGCCGAGCCCTGGCAAGCCCCCCCTGTAATTCCAGCACTGCTTGTAGGTCTCAATCATGTCCCCTCTCACTCTCTTCTCCTTCATGGAGTACATGTTGAGGTCCTGCAGCCTTTCCTCTTATGGCTTTTTGTGCAACCCTTACCTGCTTCCATCATGTCTATGTCCTTGTGGAGGTGCGGCCTCCAAAACTGGACACAATACTCCAGGTGGGGCCTCACTAGTGAGCAATGCAGCTGCAGCACTACTTCCCTCCTCCTGCTAGAAATCCCCCTCCCAATGCACCCCAGCATCCTGCTAGCTTTTCCCATTGCCTTGTCACACTGACAAGCTACCTTGAGGTCTTAAGATATGATGACTTTGAAGTCTTGTTCTGGCTTAGTGACTGTAAGTATCACTCCTCCCATCTTATTCACAATTCCTGGGTTTCCCAACCCTAGGCACATAACCTTGTACTTTTTGGCATTGAAACCCAGCTGCCACACCCTAAATCACTCCTCTGGTTTCCCTAGATCTCTTTACATTCTCTCCACCCCTTCCTGAATGTCCACCCTGTTACAGAATTTTGTATCATCTGCAAAGAGAGAACGCTTCCCCTCCAGTACCTCAACAATGTTATGTATTAAGACCTTGAAGGGGACTGGTCCTACCACCAATCCCTGTGGCACCCCTCTAGTCACTCTCCCATCCCTTGAGTGTCTGCCATTTACTACCACCCTTTGCCTCCTAGCTTTCAACCAGTTTGACACCCAGCTTACCACTTTCTCCCCACCTCAAGGCTGCCTAATTTCTTAGATAGGTTCCAAAGCATCACTGTGTTGAAAGCCTTACTGAAGTCTAGATAGGCCACATCTACAGTCAAAGAAATACATGAGATTTGTTTGACATGACCTCCCCCCATGAAACCTTGCTGCTGGTGGTCCTGCAGCCCATTAGCCTCCAGCGACTTCATGAGCCTCTCCTTCAGTATGGTCTCCTTTAATTTCCCCACTAGTGATGTGAGACTGACTAGCCTGTGGTTGCCAGCCTCCTCCCTGCCGCCACTTTTGTGCAGATGGACCACATTGGCCATCCTGCAATTCTCTGGCACTATCCTTGTCTCCAATGAGGTGCTGAATAACATTATCAGAGGGGCGGCCAGCCCCGTGCTCAGTTCTTTTTAGACGCATGGGTGAATAACATCTTGCCCCATTGCCGTATTCTCCTTTAGGGCTTCCAATCACTTCTGGATTCTCTCTACAGAGAATGGACTTGTGTCAATTACCCCTTACCCCTGGTGCTTCCTGCTACATGCTGGCCCACCCTCCCCTCTACTGTTAAGACCAAGCAGAAGTAATCAATAAAAATTTCAGCTTTCTCTTGATCTTTTTCTGCGCAGTCCCCTCCTTGCCCTCCTGATTCTCACTATCCCTCCTCTTGTTTTCTTCTTTTCACTCATGTACCTGAAGAAGATCTTGTCCCCCTTTTTTTTACCTCTTTAGCTATCCTCTTATCTGTTTGTGCTTTAGCTTCATTCACCCTCCTTCCTAAATGCTGTTTTCTTCTCCTTCATGGCCTTTGCCACCTCATTAGAGAACCACAGCAGCTGCTTCCTCCTCTCTCCCTTGCTCACTTCCTTCAAAGAGCATGACATCGCCTTGACATTGCCTTGGCTATTCCCTCCTTATTTTTCCTCCATCGAGTTTCCACTCACTCCCTCAGCCATCCCCCTTTCAAGGTATTTACTGAGGCAGTTTTCCCTTTCTTTAAAATCTGCCCTCCTGAAGTCTAGGGCTCTCATTTTGTGTGTTTTTCTCCTGTCCAATCTGCATGCCAAACCACACAGTACGGTGAACACTTGTATGCAGGCAGCAACCCACAGTGACATCTATAATGCTGTCCCTATTTGTAAATACCAGGCCCAGCACTGCCCCATCGCTAGTGGATACCTTAATCAACTGCCTGAGAAATTCCCCTTGTAGGGAGTCCAAGATGGCCCTGCTTCTTCTTGTAGCTATGGCCAGAATGCCCCAGTATCCATCTGGCAGATTAAAGTTCCCTAAAATCAATACTTCCCCCTTTCTTGACATTTTGCTAATAGCTTCCCCCAGTACTCTTTCTAATTCCTCACCCTGTTGCAGTGGTCTGTATATCACCCCCATACGAATAAATGCCCCTGACCATGTCTCTAGGCTAACCCATAGTGCCTCCAGCCTTCCTAATCCTCTTGGTGTTCCTGTATCTCCATTACCTTTATACCTTCCCTCACATATAAAACAACCCCCCCACCTTTCCTCCCTGACTTGTGCTTCCAGAATATAGTGTAGCCTGGAATGGCCACTTGACCTTTTCCCCATGGCCCAAATAAATAAAAATATCTTCCTTTCCCCAACCTAAGTAGCCTCCCCAACAGTTACCCATCTCACCCCCTCCCTGGTTGTGCTGTCTTAAAAAAAAATTGACACCTGAGATGGCAGTCAGCGCAATGCTCCTTGGTAATGGTAAGGGGCTTCAAGCATGCATGGGATAGACATAGCAAAATATCGGGGAATGGGAAGGGTGGAGGGAGGGTCACTGGAGACCAGTTAGAGTCTGCAGAGATAGACTAGGCAAGGTCCATCTGGGCAAACTGGATGGCCAAGTGATCCTTTTCTGCTGACAGATTCTATGTTTCTGTATCCCCCTGACCAACTTAGCATCCAAACACCCCCCCCACATAGCACAAGTAAGAAACAAATGCCCCTTCTCCAACTTAGCACTCAAGTCCTCCTCCCTCCACATGGTCCCAGTAAAATACTTTACTTCACCCAACCAACATTACACCTCCACCACCTATGCTGACTTAAAGAAGAAAATTACCCTCTGGAACTGCAGTCGGCACAGACCTCCTCAACCAGTTGCCATCTGAATGAATGAGAAGGAAATCATGATCACACAGGACTGCATTCGCCTGGGGTGGTGAGGGTGACCTGCTGAATCGGAACCTCCCCCCCTTCCACCGCTCTTCCGAAAAAGTGACTTGTACCTCGGGGTTGAGGCGCCGGCTAGAGGATCCTGCTGGGTGGACCTCTCCTGAAGCCGTAAATGCTTGCTGGCTGACTCGCAGAGCTTCCAAAGAACCAGGGACAAAGCAAGAAGGCGTGTTGCTCCACACCGACGCCTTTGTTCTTCATTTGGGCCACAGAACTTTCAAAAAAGCACAAGCGCCTATTGGGTGTGAGGGAGCCATGACACTGGGCAGCCCACTGAAAAAGGCTGCATCCCAACACAAATGGCTAATTCCCCCACAGGACTGCATTCACCTGGTGCGGCGAGGGTGACCTGCTGAATCAGGCCCCCCCCTTCCACCACTCTTCCGAAAAAGGGACTTGTACCTCGGGGTTGAGGTGCCGGCTAGCGGATCCTGCTGGGCGGATCTCCCCTGAAGCCATAAACGCTTCTGGCTGACTCGCAGAGCTTCCAAAGAACAGGGGACAAAGCAAGAAGGTGTGTTGCTCCACACTGATGCCTTTGTTCTTCATTCGCACCACAGAACTTTCAAAAAAGGCACAAGCACCTATTGGGTGTGAAGGAGCCATGATGCTGGGCAGCCCACTGAAAAAAGGCTGCATCCCAGCACAAATGGCTAATTCCCCCACAGCACTGCATTCACCTGGGGCGGCGAGGGTGACCTGCTGAATTGGGTACCCCCCTTCCACCGCTCTTTCGAAAAAGGGACTTGTACCTCGGGGTTGAGACACCAGCTAGTGGATCCTGCCGGGCAGACCTCCCCTGAAGCCATAAATGCTTGTTGTCTCCTAGAAATCGACATTTCCTGCCCACCCACCCTGTTCCCTCCTCCCATTAAATGCACAGTTGTCCTGCCCACCGCTCCTAGTAGCCAATAGAGTGGGATGGGGGAGATATATTAGGAAGAGTTTCACCTGACTCCTTCACCTAAACATGCTCCTCCTTACTGTCACTTCACTACTAAGCAAGTGCCATATGTGTCGGGATTTTTCTCTCACTAGTGTGTGAATCTTAATCCTTGCTTGGAACTGGACTGATGCACTCGCAAACAGTCAGTAGTCAGACTCATAATAATTGTGCTGCACTATTCATATTGCTAGCCTGATTAACGAAATGTATGAATCAATGTATCCTTATGTTATCTATGAATTGTGTTAACTAGGCACAGTGTGGGCTGTTACTGGCCAGTAGGGTAGGAAGATATCCTGAGTATAACTGTTTATTACTTGAGTGCTAACCAATCTTGTCCTGAACCTCGCTCTACCCCGTCTCCTCTGCTCTTTGCCTGGTTTTTGGCCCAAACTGCTCTCTGCCTGGTTCTGTCTCGAAACTGCATATGACCCAATCTGTTCTAGTGCCAAGCAAAGGTATGAAACCTCAATGTCTGCACCCTGATGCAGGGATGCCTAGCCAACGGTTAACATGGGTTGGCAAGCTGAGCTCCTGTAAACCAAACAGAGGTCTCCTCCTAGCTACCACCTACATTCTGGCTATACTCTGGGTGGACTGGCTCGCTAGCCTACATGACCCTAACATCCGAGGCCCTTGGGGACCTGCTGCACACCCCACTAGCCATTATGACTCCCCATTCCCTGTGGGCACTATCACCCTCCTAGTTGCCCATGAATTTACAAGAAGGAGGATCTACTGCAGGTCACTCCTCCATACAAGGAGTATACCCAGCAAAGTGAGGCTCCCCTCTCTTACCCTAACTCTTCGTCTCCTGCTTACAGCCCTGCTGTTACTTGTGGGTGATATCTAACTGAACCCAGGCCGGGGAATTGCAAACATCGCAATATCCTCTCCACAAGGCCAGACCTGACTGGCATCAAAGGGAATGCGGATCGCACGTATGAATATATGCAGCCTTCGGCCAAAGATACACGAAGTTCAAGCGTGGCTTGACCTATATAAACCAGACATGCTAGCAGTCTCGGAGACCTGGCTAAAACCCCAGGTCCTCAAGCATGAAGTAGCTGCCTCAGGATATGTCCACTACAGGAAAGACAGAATAGAGAAAAGGGGGGGCGGGGTGCTCATCTATGTGAAGGACACCCTAATCTCCTCCCAGATCATCACACTGCATAGCACGCCCCCTGAGATTGAATCAATATTTATACGGCTTATCCTAGGTGGTGCCAAGCACCTTATCGTTGGGTGTGTATATAGCCCCCCTAAAAATGCGCTCCAATCCCTGGAGTCACTCACTAAGGCCCTAGCCACTGAGGTCATGTCAGAACTCCTCCTACTGGGGGATTTTAACCTGAACTGGGCCCAGGAGGCTACGTCATCCATTAATGGCCTGCTGCATGAGGTAAAGCTTGCCCAGATCATTACTGAACATACCAGAATGAATCATAGAATGGGAAGGCACTCAACCATCGATTGGGCTCTTGTGTCAAACCCAAAGAATATTCAACTGGCAGGCACTATGGCCAATGCCCTGAGCGACCACTCACCCATCTTCTGTGTCTGGAAGAACAGGGCTGACAGGATTCAGCCTAGAATCCTCAAAATGAGGGACTACTCTAAATTCTCACCAGAGCATTATAATAACTTTCTCAGTGACATTGACTGGAGTCCACTACGATGCCTCCTCACCCTGGACGAGGCAGTCGCCTTCTTTCTGAAATCCATAACGAGGGCCATAGATCCCTTTGCCCAGTGAAGACCCATCGTGTTAAAGGCAGTTGCTACAGGTGGATTACTCCACTGCTAAAGGCCCTTATGATCTGCCGTGACAAAGCCTGGAAAACGTTCAAGAGTTCTACACTCCTAGCTGACCTTGAGACCTACAGAACTCTTAGAAACCAATGTAAGCATGCTGTCAAACTAGCAAAAAGGGCTTACGTCAATCACCTCCAGAAAACCAACCTAGGCAACCCAAGGTTATTCTGATCGCACATCAATGAGCTGATAAAGGGAAATAGAAAGGCTGCCCCAGGCCCCATAGTTGCTAATGGGCAATTACTGAATGATGGGACCCTCATTGCTGAGGCCATTAACAGCCATTTCACAAACCTTGAAGTTTATAAGGCTGGGCACCCAGTGTCCAAAAATGAGTCCCACATTCTGGAGCCTCCTAACCTAGACTGCCCATCTTTTCCATCTGAGGCTAGCTAAGGTTAAGGAAGTCTTTACTCTTCTAAAGTCCTTGAAAATGAGAGGCTCAGGTGGGTCTGATGGTATCCAAGCTAAACTACTCAAGGACGGTGCCCCAGCACTCACAAGGTCTCTCACCTGGCTCATAAATAGTTCCCTTCTAGAAGGGACTGTCCCAGAGCTGTGGAAACAGGCCCATGTTGTCTCTATTCACAAGGATGGGCCCGCGGAACCAATTGGCAACTACAGGCTGATCTCCCTGCTCTGCACCCTTGCAAAAATTCAGGAGAAACTGGTGTACACCCAACTCCGTGAATACCTAGAGGCACACCTGCTTCTCTCCCCAGCTCAATGTGGTTTCAGGGCACAGCATGGGACTGACACCACCCTAACTAAGTTCTCAGCAGATGTGCTTAGGGAACTTGACTCAGGGTCCAATACAGCAGCAGTCTTCATCAACCTTTCCAAGGCCTTCGACTTGGTCGACTACCGACTCCTACTTCAAAATCTGTGTAACATAGGCCTGGACACTCATGCCCTCAGATGGTGCGAAAGCTACCTTACTGGTCACTCTCAGAGGGTCAAGTGGAAGGACAAAATCTCTGATCCACTACCCCTTAAGGAGGGGGTACTACAAGGGTCCATACTTGGTCCCCTCCTGTTCTCCTTGTTTATAAACGAACTGCACAGCCATTGTGGGAACAGTAATGTCATCCAGTACGCTGATGACACCGTGATTTACAGATCCGCTGTCAACCTAGATGACCTGGGTCCATCCCTCCAAGAGGACTTTCTCACTATGGAGGATTGGCTTATCAAGAATAAAATGGTCCTTAATACTACCAAAACCAAGGCCATGTTGTTTGGACCCAAATCCCTTGGTCAAAACAGAGTGCAACTCTTACAACTCACTTCCAGGGCGGGTAACAAACTTGAAGTGGTTGCCTCCACAAAATACATTGGCCTTACTGTGGACCAAGGTTTCACCCTAAAGCAACATGTTGACCAAGTCACCAAAATCAACCATGATAAACTTGGTACACTTTATTGTCTTAAGGATCAGCTGATCCCTGAAGCCAGGACTGCCATTGCCTCTTGCGTCTTACTTCCTACACTCACCTATGCTGCCCCGATACTTCAGGGAGTGGCCAAGTTGGAGTTCAGCAAGTTACAGATTCTGTACAACAAGGTGGTCCGCTTTGCCACACAGTCCCACTCTAGGAGCCACCATTGTGACTCACTTGCATGACTCAGCTGGCCGTCATTCGAAGCCCGTCTCAGGTACCCAGTGCTCTGCTTAGCACATAAGCTAATTAGCTCAACACCTCCCCCTAGCCTCGCAGGGCTCATAACTGCCAAGCAAAATCCTCGAAATCTATGTACCTCGGACCAAACCCTCCTCGAAGTCCCTAGGGTGAGGACCAAGGCAGGTTACATGTCCTTTGCCCATACTGCCCCTTCCCTATGGAACAATTTTCCTCCAGAGGTTCGTGAAGCAACATCGTGAGCGTGCTTCCGAACAAGACTCAAGACACATATACTTACCATGAGTCAATGCCAATGCTATGTTACCTGACACTTCCACATTACCCGCCGGCCGGAAGCACTTACATCACTACCACCTGAGCCAGCAGTATTTTTCTCTCCTCCCAAAGTATTCTACTCGGGTAATTGTGACCCATCTAAGGCTCTGGCCCTACTGAATATTGTTCACTTCTATAATTCGATGTAACATGCTTTGTAATATATTACTGCTATATTTATATGTTAGCATGTTACATGCCTATGCTATATCTGTACTAATTGTGTATCATACTAGCCCTGTAACTCCCGGGTTGCCCCTGAAAAAGGGACCTCTGGGGCCCAGTGGGCCTACCCGGTCATCAAAATTCAATAAATAAATAAATAAATATTATGAGCATACGCTTTCATTCATTTAGATGGCAGCCATCCGAGGAGGTTGGAGATGATTTCCATGAGATAGACAGACAGACATAAACAGACATGGTTTAGTCTTTTTCCCCATAGAAGAACTGGTGAATTTTTTTCCCACATTGCTTATGTGGTGCTTACATATTAATCTATTGGGACATGCAGCACAATATTTAATCAATTATGACATAACAGTACCTGAACTTCAGTAAGACCTTTTGAGTCAGTGTCCATAACATCACAACACCTAGACTTCAATAAGACCTTTGAGTCAATGCCCATGACATCACAACACCTGGACTGCAGTATGAGCTTTGAGTCACATAACAGGCTTATTTAGAAAGTGGTTAAACTAGGACTAGGTGAAGTAGTGAAGGAGGCAGTATAGTGCAGTGGTTTAAGGCTCTGAGATGCAAACCTGGAGACCTGGGTTTGAATCCCACAGTCCCCACTTGCATACTGTGTGACCCTGAGAAAGTCACTTTACTTCCTTGTGCTCCCAGGTCGCACCTGTAAACAAGCTTCAGCTTAGTGTGTCTCTCCTGGTTAAGAAATAAATAAATAAACTAACTTGGTGGGTTGATTACTGGTTGTCAGACAGGACACAGACAGAGGTCTTAAATGGTAAATTCTCTGATGTCAGGAAAGTAACAAGTCAGGTGCCGCAAGGGTCTCCTGGGGATGGTATTCCTTAGCATGTGTATCAGTGACATCAGGGTGGGGTAACAGGGTAAAGTGAGTCTGGTATTCCTTAGCATGTGTATCAGTGACATCAGGGTGGGGTAACAGGGTAAAGTGAGTCTGGTATTCCTTAGCATGTATATTTATTTATTTATTTAGTTTTTGTTGACCGGGTAAGTGCACTAGACAAATCCTGCCTATTTTCAGGCACTACCCGGGGGAGGGGGATACAGATGAATGCCAACTGACCTTGAACCAGATTAAGCTTTTGGTGGTATTTTTAGTGAATGAGGGAAATTTGGCCAGGACACCGGGGAAATTCCCCTACACTTTTCGATAAGTGCCATGGGATCTTTAACATCCACCTGAACTACCACCAATCCAGGCAGATAGGCAGTGATGCAAGTGGTAGACAAGAAGTACAGGAACTCAGGCACTGGCAAATATGAAATACAGAATGAAGATCTTCAATCTGAAGGATAACTGTGTAAAGGCGCATCTATCTGTTTAGACACTAGAAGATTCTCTTAGAGATACTGAAGTATTTTTAGGAAAATAGCACTTCTGTACAAGTCAAATGTTGTTACAGAAACCCTGATTTCAGGTCATAGGTCCAGAAACTGTCATTATGTTGCTGGTTTAAGAGTTTCACTTCCAGTGTCAGTGGGAAGAAGTACAGGAACTCCGTTCCTGGTGCAAAAAAGGTACAGGAACTGAGTTCCTGTGCATTCCTATTCACTTTCAACACTGCAGATAGGACCTCGGTTTAATGTCTCATTCAAAAGACAGCACCTCAGAAGTGCAGCACCCCTCTCATGCTGCACTACAGTGTCAGTACTGGGATATTAACCCAAGTGCCAGATGTGGGAACTGAACCCAAAGCCCTCTGATCTCCCGGCCTCAGAAGCGAGTGTGCTACCTACTGAGCCACTGACACTGACTATATCAATGACATCAGGGTGGGGTAACAGGGTAAAGTGAGTCTGGTATTCCTTAGCATGTGTATCAGTGACATCAGGGTGGGGCAACAGGGTAAAGTGAGTCTGGTATTCCTTAGCATGTGTATCAGTGACATCAGGGTGGGGCAACAGGGTAAAGTGAGTCTGGCCACTGATAATGCGAAACTCTGTAGGATGGCAGCTAACAAAGAGAGGATCAGCAGCATGGACAGGGATGTTCAGAAGCTTTAGCAGTGATCCCAATTCCCTTGCCCCTTCAATCCCCCCTGTACCCCCCACATACTACTCCACCCTCCCTCCGGACTAACTATCCTTTTGGGTGTCCGGGTTGAACCATCCCAAACATGAACATATTTTGTATGTTTGTTTTGTGTATTATATTTATCCCATAATTTGTGTTTTCCCTCTGTTCAGGCCTGTTTCAGTCCTTTGTATGTACAGTTTTTCTTTTTTTTTAATTCTTACCTTGTAACAACTGTGTTTTATTGCTATGTCCAGGACCACTTTGAAAATGAGCTTGCTCAATGGTGTTATGCCTGGTTAAGTAAAGTTTGATTGATTGATTTTTATTTATTTATTTAAGATCTCAGATTAAACCTTTGAGTACAGGCTCATTACATAGGTTCTGTATCAGGGTCATTTCCAGAAGATGAACAGCAGCTTACGGATAAGCTGTAAGAAAGTTAAACAATAATTAAGGTGAATAAACAACAAGTTACGTGGCAGTAAGTAGTGGTTTAACCCCCCTGCAAATGGGGGTTCCCAAAAGTCTTCCAGGAGCTTGCCTGAATGCTCCAAGTCTGGGTGGTGTCTGGTGTCTGAGCTGTTTAAATGTGGTTCCAATTGAGTGTTATTTGAGCCTCCACGTACTGTCTCTTTAAGAACTGTCTGCTTGAAGACTTAGTTAGTTTGTATGGGGGGACTGTGTATTTCATGCTCGAATCCCACCCAAGCTGCTGCTAATTCGCTCCATTTCTGTCGTCGCTACATGTGCAGAGGGAGCCTTGTTGAAAGATATAACTGTTTGCCAGAAATCATTTAGAGTGACTGAGAAAATGTAGCTTGTCTAACCTGTCTTTATTTTAGCATGAACTGTTTCCGTGTAGCTCTTTCATTTTTGTCCTGAACTGCTGTGCTGGGCCAATTGGGTTAAGGGAGCCCTAAAATGGAGCCTGTGGATGAATCAGAACTTGGACTCTTATTTCTGAGCCAGCCACAAGGGTATCGTATGGGCAGTGACTCTGGGAAATGTAGTTTTGACCTTGGCGCCTTTTTCCACCAACAGAGGGAGTCTTATTGTGAGTGACAGCTGAACCAACCAACAGAATGGTGTGGAGCTAAAGAAAATGCCCTGCTCTGTGACTGGAAAGCTGAGATCAGTTGTGACAGTGAAGACAGAAGGAGCTCTGTGCTTCTGCGGTGCATAGTTTCACGCTGGAAGTGCGTGTGAGGCCCTGAGTTTTGGCCTGCAGCCGTTGTGAGTGCCAGTTTGGACTGAATCCAAGTTGTGAGGAGAAAGAAGTACAAGAAGTGTGGAAACCAGGCTCACCCTGTAGAAGACTGGAGAAACTGCTGAATCGCGCTCAGTCTGTCAGGAACTGAAGCTGCTGTGTGTGCTCCTGGGTATTTTGCAGTAAGTGCGGGATCGAGGAGCAGCCTGCCTGGTATAGTACTTTCCTTTTACATATGAATGTGCGTAGTGCTTGTGGGGAATCGCTATTTCCAGTCCCCTGTGCTGTGTGCTGTGTGTTGAAGCTGGAAGCAAACCCCAGCTTGTCTTGGACTAAATCCATTTGCTATAAACTACAGTGGGGTCCAGTCACAAGGACCTTGTCTCCATGCCCTATTGTTTCTGACAATCCAGAGAACATCCACCATCTGGTTCTCAGCTTGGGTATTGTAAGTACAAATCAGGGTATTCCCCTGCAGCCTGTTTTCAATCACAAGTGTGTCATCTAATTCTTGTTGTTTCACTGCTTCATGGACTGAGCCATCTGGCTCCGGATTACAATTGGGTGTTGTGCATATATTTTCTTCTACAGGGCCCTATCCATCTACACCTGCCAGCTAACCCCGGGCAACGGACCTGGCTAGCCCCCCCCCCAACCTGGGTACCCAGAGTGTGATTTTTCAGACCCTGTATGTGTGCACAGTACTGATTTAATGCCACCAATTAACCTGATTTCCCCCTCCCGTGTTACTGTCCCCTAAATAAATCAGATTTGTTGTTGTTATACTATATACTGTCTGTGGTGTTGGTACTTATGGAAACAGTATTGTACTTTGCTGTGTATGTTGTTTAATCTTATTTTACAGGGGGTCCTCAGAGACGTGCTGCAGAATCAGTCTCGAGGATAAGTGGTACTTTATGAGTGAACAGTGTATCGTGGGGTATTGGGGCTGTAGCTCCTGTGTACTGTGTGAGCCACTAGAGGGAACCAAAGGGGGTCACAGTGTCCCAGAGGGCTATGATCAAGCTAGTCTAACCACTACAAACCCTGACCTCTGGGTGGAGGCACCCACCATAGAACCTAGGCCCCTCAACCTGTCAGTAGTCAAGCAGGCAGGGGTAGTAGCCCTTGGGATAGCGCCACTGGGGGGGTTACAGTAAGTAACACAATATACAAGTTACCTGGTAGTGAGAAGTAAATAACACTGTATACAATAGGACCAGCTACTAAGAGGGAATGAGAAGGGGAGGAGAGGGTGAGCAGAGTGAGGGGTTGGCTCAGGTGGAGGTGGGCAAGAGAGACAAGACAGACTGCAAAGAGGGAAGTGATGCAGGAATCAGCCCAGATGGTGAGCCTCATCAAGGGAGAGGACGGGTGCTTATACTATGCATACTGGCAATACCAGTAGCAGGTGGGGATTAAACAGAGGTGCTGGGTAACTGGCAGAGCAGAAATCAGTACAGGAATGTCTATTTACAAGGGGGGGTGAAATAGGGAGGATGGGGAGGGGAGAAGATGGGGTGGGGTGGAGAGGAGGGGAAAGGGTGGGACAGTAAAGGGGGTAAGTAGTATAGTGGTAGAGAGGTGTCTTGGCAGTGCAACAGTTGGATGACAGACAGGGCTGGAGGCCTTATTGAAAACAGTCGCAACTTGCTTTGGCAACCAGACGAGTTCTCACCTCGCATTTGAAGGGGCCTAATGTTGTTGTGGCATAGTCCATTTGAGTGCCCGGTGGGCAAAGGTTCTTTGTCCTAGTGAGGTGCGACACCTGAGTACCTTGAAAACCATGCTCCCAGAACTTCTTGTGGGGCAGTTGCTTTCGAAGGGGGTGAGGAGCTTCTGGAGACCCACAGGCAGCATGCCTAGATTTGCTTTTTTGGCCAGCAGGCAGGTCTGGTATTGAAGCCTGCCCATAAACTGGAGCCAGTTGGCATGGACATAAAGGTCAGAGGTGTGGATTTGATGTTCAGAGCCCGTGTAGAAGCAGCATGCCTTGTTTAAGGCAATTTTGATAGGGTGAAGGGTTGTATCCATTGCTGATCCACAGATTATGATTCCATACTCCACAAGGGAGACCACTGAGCTGTGGACAGCAAGATTGAGGGCTTCGGGAATAAGACTATGCTTATGCCTGTGTAAGAGGCCAATGTGTATATTGAAGGCTTTTACTATATTGTCTATGTGGTAGACAAATGACATGGTGCTGTCAATTGTGATCCCCAAGTATTTAAAGTGTTGCACCTGGTCTAGTGATGTTCCTTCAGCATTGGTAATGGTGAGAGGACGCGATCAGTGCCGGTTCTGCGGACTGGAGAACATCATTGCCTTCATTTTTTTATAGTTAATGACAAGTTTCTGGTCCTTGAACAACCTTTCCACAGAGGTGAAGCTGTCCTGTAGGGTGCACTCCAGGGAGCTAGGGTCAGTGCCATATGGCAACTAAAATTCATTTCAAAAGCATAAATGATGAATGAATCAACTAGTGAACATTCAAATCACAGATTTATTCATGAAAATTCACAATGTTTTCAACAAGCTGTGGAAACTTCAAATGCCCAATGTTTTGCTGGTCAAAAATGCCAGCTTTCTCAAGGGAAAGTGGTCTTATGAATTAAACACAAATTTCATAAGTCTCAGTACTTGGTGATAGGAAAACTAGCACTATTATCTGTGTCCCTTATCACTAACATTTCATAAATGTCATTTGTTAACCTGCTTGAAAATGCACGAGGGAACAAGACGCTGCTAACATTGGCACAACATGGCAGCTTGTGGTGACAGGAAAACTAGCACCATTATCTGTTTCCCTTATCACTAACATTTCGGAAATGTCATTTGTTAATCTGCTTGAAAATGCACGTGGGGACAAGACGTTGCCAGGTTGGCACAACATAGCGGTGTCTTGTCTGAGCTCACAAGGGTGTGAGTTTGTCACTACTGGTATGAGGAAATTCTGAGCATTTGTGAAATAATATGCTTTCTGAGCTGGTAAGTGCAGTACCCTTGTATATATGTTTACCTCTGTAGAATCGCATTTAAAAGTTGTCACAAATTCCCTCATAGGAGCAAGTTTCATGCAATTTCGTTTTGGTTTATGTCCAAGTAGTGTTCTGGAAAGAAGATAAAAGAATCCTAATAAAAAATATACAGGTTTTTGTAGATGTGGTTATGGCTACCTTGATAACTTAATACATACAATACTGATATGCTCTCTACATGTAAACAAGGAATTCAAATGTCTTGGTTAACTGTTAGAGTCTCAAAAATGTGATAATTAAGCTATAGTATTAAACTTGTTCATGACGAATAATAAAGGTATCTTAAGTAGATTGAGACACTCGTTGAAGGAGAGTTTAAATATTAAAAGGAGATTCAATATGAATAATAACTAGAAATCATGTTCTTAAGGACTATGTAGAAATGTATTAACTCAGATTAAAACTGTATAAGTTGTAAGGCTTAATGTGCAATATGTAGGACATATTTTTATGTACTTTACACATGCATTGTATTACACTTTCAAGGGTATTTGTATGAATGTATTTATATGCTTCTCTAAAGAACAGTAAAGGGGGTAGATTCAGGCAAGATGTGATGTGAGAATGTACTTCTTCACAGAAAGTGGTAGAGTCCTGGAACAGCCTTCCGGGGTGGCACAGACAGTGGGGGGTTCAAGAGTTCATGGGATAGGCATAACTATCTTAGTGGAAAGGAGGGGGGAGGGAGGCAGCTGGAGATTGATGAGGGTAGAGAAAAATGGTTACACTGGGTTGGCCAAGTGGTCCTTATCTGCCGTCAAATTCTATGTTTCTATGTAATGTCTAAAGATGAACAATGTATTTTACTTGCTTATCCTCCTACCGTTTTATGATTATTATGAAGTATGCTAAAACACTTTTGAAATGTTAGTGATAAGGGATACAATAATGGTACTTATTTCCCTGTCATCAAGTACTGAAACTTATGAAATATTTTTTTCATTAACAGGACCACTTTCCCTTGAGAATGCTGGCAGTTTTGACCAGCGAAAGGTTGGCATTTGAAGTGGCTGAAGCTTTATGAGAATACAGTATTATGGGCCAGATTTTCAAAGGTCTGCCACAAGCTGACTGCCCATGCGTCAGGGACCCTGCGACTGATTCAGTATTGTACAGGGACCCGGAGCCTAAGTCCCGCTGCTTGTAGCATCAGTGGCAGTACATCAGATGGCACATCCACCATATACGCCACAAGCTGCAGGGTGGTTGGGTGGCAGCTGCACCCTTGGAAGGGAGCAAGGTAATGGTTCGGGCCCCCCAAGGCTCCATCTACCCACAACTGGAAATATGAGATACAATCCCTGGTGATCTAGTGGCCCCCCCACCCCGACATGCCAGAAATGTATAATATTGTACAAAACATATGTCATTGAATAGTGTACAAGATTCCCCCGCTCCCAACATTCTGGGAATGTACAGTGCTGTACCAACATTACAGTCATTGAATAGTGTGAAATGTTCCCCACTGCTCAGCCTGATATGCCTGAATGTCAATTTTGCCATGGTCTGTACCTGGTGGTCTAGTGGTCCCCCCACCCAAGCAGGTAGTGCTCACCTCCCTGCTCCCCCTCATCCCAGACCCTGATCTGGTGACTGGCACAGCCCTCCTCAGTCCACTACAGCCGGCCACCGAATGACCTGTCAGAGCATGTACTGTATGCACTCAGACAGTTCATTCGATGGATGGCTGTGGTGGTGGTGTGAGGGCTGTGCCAGTCACCGGATCAGGGTTTGGGATGAGGGAGCATGTTGGTGGGCACTACCTGCTGTGGAGGGGGTGGGGGACCACTAGGCTACCAGGTATGGACCATGGCAGCCATGTTATATTTGGGTATATTGGGCATGTCGGAGCGGGGGGGGGGGCACTAGGTCACCTGGGAATTTATCTCATATTTTCACTTATGGGTGGATCAGGGCTCGGGAGGGCAATACAGTGGCTCACAGTTGACAACCCCCCCCAAAGGATGTCTAAGTACTTTTAGACCAGCTTTTGGCTGGTCTAATGGTACTTGGACCTTTGTTCTCTGGGAGGGTTTTCTGAATGCCACATTAGGGGATATGGCAGCCTGCATCTCCCGCAAGCCCCCTAGTGCCATGCTGCAGCCCATTTAGGCCCTGGACACACTACAGAACTGTGTTTGAAAACCATTTTTAAAACCAGTTTAGCTAAACCATTTCAGTGCAGCCACACTACTCAGTAACCATTTTTGATAACGGTTTAGTGTGGCCACACTGCTAGTGTTAAACCTGTTCTCCTTGTAACTATTTTGTGTCAAGTCCAACACACAGAAGTGTGCTTGCCTGGACATACTGCAGTGAGAACTGTTTTAGTTAAACCATTACATCTTAAAACACTTTTACACCTGGACAGACCTGTAAGTAAAACCATGCTAGCTCCAAAACGTTTTTAAAACTGGTTTTAAGACTAGGTATCTAGCAGGGTTTAAAAACACTTTTGTTAAAACATTTTAAGGGGCTTGCAGTCTGTCTGCAAAAATAGTGCTGGGGGATTTAAACCATTTTAGGGCACTTAAACCATTTTAAGTTCCCCAGTATGTCCAGGGCCATAGTGTTGCAAACCCCCTTTTTCATATGCAGCCTGCATTTGACACAGGCTGCTTTACTGAATAGCTTCCGGCCGCATCTTTTGACGCAAGGTGCCAGTTGCATCACATGTCTTTGATGCAAGCTCCTTGCTTCCTTCTCAGGGCTTTGAAAATCTGTCCCTATGAATTTTCCTGCATAAATCTGTGATTTAAATGTTCTCTGGTTGATTCATTCATTATTTCTGCTTCTGAACTGATTGTCCTTTTAGGATATATCTCAGTGGACAATAAAGCTACTGTATTGTGTGGTGATAGAGTGCCCTGGGAACTCATCCACCTTTCTAACTAAAAATCAATGCCAAAAGATGAAAATGAAGCACAATGGGGAAAAACATCTGCTGACAGAATATTATATCAATGGGATCAAAGTAGATCTCTCAAAGGAGGACAGATACCAAGGGGTTATAATACAGAACAGTTAAAAAGCCTCATCATGATGCGATACAACATGTGAGAATGCTAATAGGATTCTGGTATGTATCACACCTTGTTTCACTAGTGGCAACAAAGGGGTGATAGTGCTGCTGCACAGGTCATCAGTTAACCTACGCCTAGAGTATTGCATGCAGTTTTGGAACCCACATCTGAGAAATGACAGGGAAAGATTGACTGGAAGTAACTCATACAGGGGGGCTACACACATGATCCAAGGGCAGTAGGGTAATGCCTATGAGGAAAGTCTGAACATGTATTAGCTGGAAGAAAGAAGGGAAAGAGGAGATATGAATGAAATGTACAGATACATGCAGGGACATAATAGGGTAGACACCTTGGAGTTATTTATGTAGAGGATCAGCACAGCCAGCATGGGGTATAGCCTTAAACTAGTGAGGGGAAAATTCAAGAAGTATTTCAGGAAACATTTCTTCACTGAGAGGGTCATGGACAGATGAAGCAATCTAACCAGCAATGTGATCATTGCTAGGACTATTTCAGGGTTCAAACTCAAATGGGATTGCTTCAAGGGGGAAATTGGAAATGAAAAGGAGATCCGGGTGGGGAGGCTCTTTAAGGTCTGAGTAAAGCTACGTAGGAACACCTGGGCAGACTCGATGGACTAATAGGGCTGGATTTTCAAAGGGTCCTTAGATCAACACAGGGTGCATCAAAAAAACACCTTGCATCAGATCCAGGTCCACCAAATACTGTGCACCATATTTTGCAAGAAAAGCATTTTCGGTGGCAAAGTACCCCAAACTGACACAAGAGTTCCACTGCATCAAACCAATGACACAAGGGATGAGAATGACACAAGCTGTGTCAAGAAATGGTGCAAGCTGAGTAAAAGAAATGACTCAAGGAATGAGAATGAGACAGGTTGAGTCAAAGATATGGTGCAAGTTGAGTCAAAAAATGACTCAAGGAATTAATGACACAAGTTGAGTCAAACCATGGTGCAAGTTGAGTCAAAAAAATGATGCAAAGTATGAGAATGTCATAAGCTGAGTCAAACATACAGCAGATGAAATGGCTAAGACTAAGCCCCCAAAACATTCTAAATCAGTCCTGCAGGGGAATATTGGCCCTTAATAGTACCATAGTCAGGTCTGCCCCCCTGTTATGGGCCTCTTTATATGCTTTATTGTACGTTAGACTAACTCTGGTTTATCTGACAGTGACATTTATCTTAGGCATAAGGACAGGAAATAAGGGGTTGCTGCAACATTTCGGAGACACAGGCATCCCTTCTGACATGGGGTGGGCATTTTTTTGGTGCAATCATGATGCAAGCCAATCTGGAGCAAGCAGACCTGTTTTTGATGCAAGCACCATTTGAAAATCAGAACTGACACAGGTTCTGACACATCCTGCTGCTTGCATCAGTTGTTTTTGATGCAAGCACCCTGTGTCATTTACTGGCTTTTGAAAATACAGCCCATAGTCTTGTTCTGTCCTCTACCATCTATGAATCTATATAATCTCAAAACCAGACTTTTACTAAAAAATATTTTTCTTAACAGTTTGAACGTACCGCATCCCTTTATCACAGCAGAATCTTTTCAGAAACAACAACATTGAGCAGTTTGAATCTATTCTTCTGAAACCCATTTTTAAAACCAGGACTGTTTCATAAAACAGAGCAAAATCAAGCAGTGTGCCCCCTCCAAAAAAAAGACAGATTGTTACAAAATGGCTTTTACAATAGTTTGGATTCACTTCCCAAACGAGGAACACTTTAGAAACATCAGACTTTAAAATACTTTTTAAAACAGTTCGAATTATTTTCCCATGAAGGCACACTTTAGAAACAAAGAGTGATCCAAAAATGGCTTCAAACACAGTTTGAATTTACTAACCCCCTCCCAAAAGGCACACTTTAGAAACAACAGACTTTCCGAAATTTGCTTTTATGACAATTTGGGTTCACTTACCAAAAAGGCCACTTTGGAAACAACAGTGTTGTTGAGGCGCAGGTCAGGAAGCATAGGCAGACCAGGAGAAGTTATACAATTTGCAAGTAGTGTTTTATTATCCTGAATAACATAGAGAATAATGTATGGGCAACCATACACAACAAGGCTGTGTTTCCATCAAGGGGTTGAGATGACAGTATATGAACCTCGAGAGTGAAGCTTGAGAGGTCCATGCTGTCATCTCAACCCTGAGATGGAAACACATGCCAAGTTGTGTATGGTTGGCCATATTTTATTTTTTATAGTATGTTTTTTACACTAGAATGACAGACCCCCACTGTAGTGAAAACAAAAACTCTTACCATTTCTTTGTTCAACTCACATATCAAAATCAAATTTCCAGACTTTTGAAATGGTGGTTAGTAAGTAGCTAGGCGTAGAATAAATAAGAAATTTACAATTGTATGACCTTTGAACTGTGCATAACAACTGTTCAGAATGTGCATAACAACACTTTAGAATATGCATAACGGTTTAGAATGTGCTTAATAAGGATTTTGAGCTGGCTGATTTGTATACATAACAAAGGGTAACCGTATACTATAATAAAATAAAAAAATAAAAAATAAAATTGTGCAGGATAGTTCTTATACAAGAAGTTCAAACACAAGTCCTTCATCTGAGAGTATCTCTAATTCTAAATTTCAGTCTTTCTCATTCTCCAACAAAATATTACTCTCTTTATATTGTCATTTCCTGGCAATTAACTTATGCATCATGAGCTCAGTAAGATACATGTCCTGTTTTCACACAATGTCCCAAAACTTTGTCAGTGTCTTTTTTTGCAGGTGCAACAAAATAAAACATTATGTCCCTGAAATGATCTGTTGAAAACTCTGAAAATGAGCTTGCAGAGATCAAATGTCATCTCAAGATTACCCCCCGAGTTCCAAATAGCTTTCTGCAATTATTTCAACAATATAAAATGTGTATTTTCAAACCAGAGAACCCAGTTTCTCATAAAGATCCATGTTTAGTTTTATAACCACAGATAAGTAAGGTGGAAAAAAAATAGAAACAGCAAGTGAAGGCAGGGAGACAGTGGGAGGGGGAGAATCGTGAAACTGTCAGAGTGATCAGTTCCTAGGTCTTGCAAGAAAATCTGATTGCAAAATCAGACAGACAAGAGACAAAAAAGGAGAGGACAGGACAGATCCTTGTTTTTAACTCTTTCTGTATAACAAATGGGACAGGGTCTTATTCAATCCTGTCAAAAACAGCTTTTCTCAAAAATTATTTTTAAAACAGTTTGAATTTACTTCCCCAGGAGGCACACATTAGAAACAACAGACTTAAAAAAAAAACTATTTTCAGAAGTTTAGATTCACTTCCCAAAAAAGATACCCATTAGAAGCAACAAACTGTTCTAAAAATGGCTCTTAAAAGAGGTACAAAAATTTTAAAATTGTATTTACCTACAGTGGTTTTCAAAGAATCAGTGTGCATTCCAACAACACAAAATCTGATGGCAGCCTTGCTGCAGTACCTCATAATCACATGATCTGTGGGTCAGTGTGTGACTTCCAAGCTAGATGTTGAAGTTGGGGAAGATCTCTTTGTGAAGTACTTAATGAAATGCCACAAATATCACTTCACTTGAGGCTGCTGTTCATTTAGTTTTTGCCTGGTGAAGTGCCCACCATTACCCAATGAAAGCTGTGCATAGTGGCAATTTGCTGGCGAACTGTTGGCAAAGTGCTGCCATGTGTAGTTTTCAGTGGGCAAAGTAGCCCTTCACCAGCATAAAACTGTGCAAAGTGCTTGTTGTTTTTTTGTTATTTTGTTTAAACTCTTTTGTTAATATTATCCCATCCCCACCCACTGAAATAAATGGTTCTCACCCCCTCCCACCACCCTGCACCCAGACCATAGAAAAGAAATACCACACCTTGTCATCCTCTAGCACCCATTTCACTTCCTCTAGTGCTGGTAAAGTTTTTTTCCCACTGTTTAAGTGCTCCTTTGTGATCTGTCTAAAGTTAAGATAAATGCTCAGAATTCAGATGAATAATTTATCTTCATTTATTTGGCTTCAGTGGCTAAAACAAATAATTTCTCTGTAAAGGTCGACTACCTACACTGTATAAATGGCATGGTAATGCCAGTAAAGTTGGGGTTGAGTGACAGGTTCTATGTTAAACCCCTAACTTTGCACCTTAATGGCTTTGGCAACGTTTGATGAAATTAGCAGACTTTTGCATGCCTTATCTATTTTTTTCTATAATTAACTTGTGTTTTTGGATTTACTCTCAAATGCAGCCTACACAGAATGGGATATTTTATTAATTAGTGGGATTGACTTCTTTGGGGTTGTCAACCCTAATGCTCACCCCTCCTCCAGCCTGTATCTCCTGTCTGGAGCACAAGGTACAGCACCAAACCAGTGTCTCATTCTGATAAACTCTTCAAAGGCAGAGAAGTGTGTCTCACCAACAAAATCTGTTGTACCTTTCTTCACACGGGGCCCTGTGGGCTCTGACTGAAGAAAAGAGATCACATCTGATCATGTTTGCTCAGGGGAAGGGGTGAGCATTAGGGCGGACAACCCCAAGGAAGATCCTGCCACTTGGGAGATGGGGGGGAGTTAGGGTTGGAAACCCTAACACCACATTTCCCTACTTTGGTGACATTAAGTTGAACCGTAACTGGTGCATTAATGCAGTTTTTTTTGCAAAGAATATACAGTATATATAGCTACAGAAATTAAGAACATAATGTTCTTCACAGATGACAGATATTCCAACCCACGTTTTGCAAAGAGCAGTATCACCCTTGCAGCTCAGTCATCCTTGACTCCTATTTAAAAAAAACACTGAAGAGGGAATTGAGGTCCACAAGGGTGGCAAGACTTCATTAACTTTTTTCAAACATTAAAGCTTTATAAAAAGCAGTAACACCAATATAAAGAGTTTAATTAACTGTTGAAAATGAAGAACCAAAAATGAGTGGTCCCATTTATAATTTAAGTGAAATACCTTTTCTAATTAATTCACATTAATGGAATTTGTGGTTAAAACATGCCCACACAGCTTGAAATGGAACAGCTTTTTTAGATCTTGGGGTTAATCTAAATGACAACAGTGAGAGCAACTTATAAGAGCTGAAGCACTGGTTGCAAAGGCAATGAAGAAGTGAGAAAGGAGAAAGGACACATTGGGAGGGAGCAAGAGAATGCATGATCAAAGTAAAGTGGTGAGGCAGCTGCCAATATCAGTAGTGGTACTGAAGTTTTTAATTGAATTGAGAAGCACCCTAGCATGCTAATACATAAAGAGCATCAAGGACATTACTGAAAATAAAAGCAATTTCATCACTGCTGGGCTACCCTCAGTAAATAAATGAAATTATAAACCATCAATGTGGGTTCACTGGCAATACCCTTGCAAGTGAGGCTCTTCTATAACATTAAGAGTACCTCTCATGAAAGTCTTGATATAAGTGGAATGTTCCCCTTTTAGAATGGGGGTGTAGGGCTTTTTATTTAACAAACAAAGAGACAAACAAACACAAACAAACAAACAAACATTTTTGACAAAATTCCAGAAGTTGCTCAGGGAAATTGTTTGGGTTGTTGAACCTAAAACAGGTTAGTGAGAGCTGACCCTTGGTACTGTATTATAGGAAATGCTAAGATTCGGACTGCTCAGACTTTCTTTAAAAAGCAAAACAAAATGCAAAAGACATGCCATAAAAAAAAGCAAATAATATCTTCATTGTTCCTGTGACTCACAACATCTTGCCTATTTTGCCTTCTTCAAGGGATTACTTCTATCACAAATGGTTACTGAATCATGTATTACTTAAAGGAGAACTACAGTCAAAATTTACAAAACAGTATGTTGTGCAGAGTGTTTTAATTTGTTTGTGTAGTCCTAGTATGTTAATTTCTTTGTTTGCTATTAGGATCCATTTCTAAATTTACTTACTTTTTGTATGGCCCCTGGGGTTTGCCATGTTTGTATCTTTTGTTGCCTTTTATTTCCCACAGTGCCTCCTGTCCCACATGATGGTGATGCATCTAAGACCATGGACTCAGTGAGTGCTGGCTTAATGTATATCTGCAGTAGTAGAACTGTGCTTTTGGGCCTTTCCTTATCCATTGAGCACATATAAAGGCTACATTCACAGTTTGGAAAACACCTGAGGGATAATTGAGTAGGCTATTCTGTAAGGAAACAGAGTCTTCACGAATAATAGCATTGATGACCTGAGTTATTTGTGTGCTTTTATATAGTTAAGTGTGGTTTGATAAAAAGAAAGGTTTTAAAACAAAACATTTACTTCTGTTGGCTAGACCTAGACACACACCAGAAAACAAAATGATCGGCTTAGAAAGAGTTATTTATCTGAGGCCAGAACAAGAGGCTCTTAGCAGCCCAGTGCTGCTGCAGACAGGACAAACTCAGCACTCACTAAGTCAGTGTTCTCAAATGCATCACTATCAAGTGGGACAGGAGACATTGTGGGGAAAGGAAATGCAATAAACATGGAGATCACCAGGGGACATAAAACAAGTAAGCAAATTTAGAAAAAAAAATCCAGACAGCAAAGAAAGGAAAGGGTGCACTAGGATTACACACATAGAAACAGAATTTGATGGCAGATAAGGACCGCCTGGCCCACCCAGTCTGCCCATTTCCCTACCTGATGGATAAGCTGCAGATTCTAGTTAATCAACAGCTTACTTCCTCCTGCCCCCCACTAGAATTGCCTTATGCCTGTCCCATGCATTCTTGAATTCTACCACTGTTCCTGACTCCACAACCTCCTCAGGAAGGCTGTTCCATGCATCCACAACTCTCTCTGTGAAAAAATACTTTCTAACATCACCTCTGAGCCGTCTCCCCATATCTTCAAATTGTGCCCCCTTGTTCTTGCACATCTCTTCTTCTGAAAGATACTATCCTCTTGTACCTTGTTAATTCCCTTGAGATACTTGAAAGTTGCTATCATGTCCTCCCTCTTCCTCCTTTACTCAAGGGTATACATATTAAGCTGCTTTAGTCTCTCCTCATATGTCTTCTGCACCATTTTGGTTGCCCTCCTCTGAACAGCCTCCACTCTGTTTATGTCTTTGCAGAGATGGGGTCTCCAGAATTGCACACAGTACTCCAGATGGGGTCTCACTAACTGTCTGTACAGAGGGATAACAACTTCCTGTTTTCTACTGTTGATGCCTCTCCCTATGCATCCCAGTATCCCCCCAGCCCTCCTTACTGCCTTCTCACATTGCTTGCCCACCTTTAGGTCATCTGATATAATTACTCCTAGGTCTCTTTCAATTTTTGTTGTTGTTATTAACTCACCCCCAACTGTGTACTCTTCCCCTGGGTTTTTGTTTCCCAGATGCATTACCTTGCATTTCTTTGCATTGAATCTGAGCTGCCACGTATTTGACCATTCCTCCAGCCTTGCCAAGTCCCTTTTCATTCTTTCCACCCCACCTTGCATATCAACCCTGTTGCAGATCTTTGTGTCATCTGCAAAGAGGCATACCTTTCCTTCCAGGTGCTCTCCAATGTCACTTATAAAGATATTAAAGAGGACCGGTCCCAGTACTCGAACCCTGCGGTACCCCACTAGTTGCCTCTTTCTTCACTGTGGACTCCGTTTACTATTACCTTTTACGTCCTGTTGTCCAGCCAGTTTTTATCCAGGCTACCACCTTGGGACCCACTCCAAGGCTGGCTAACTTGTATATTAATCTTTTGTGTGAGACTGTGTCGAATGCCTTGCTAAAATCTAGGTAGGCCATATCCACAGCCGCTCCCTGGTCTACTACTTTGGTCACCCAGTCAAAGAAATCTATTAGGTTCATCTGACATGACCTTCCTGCTGTGAAACCATGCTGCCTTGGGTCCTGTGCCCCACTGGCCTCTAGGTACTCAACAATTCTTTCCTTCAGAAGTGATTCCATCATTTTCCCTACCACTGAAGTCAAACTAACTGGTCTGTAGTTTCCTGCCTCTGCCCTGCTCCCACTTTTGTGAAGTGGAATCACATTTGCCCTCCTCCAGTCCTCAGGTACCACTCCATCCTCCCATGATTTGTTAAAGAGAGTAGTCAGTGGTGTTACTAGTTCTACCCTTAGTTCTTTTAGTATTCTTGGGTGAATCCCATCAGGCCCCATTGCTTTGTCCACCCTCAGTTTCAAGAATTCTTTCAAAACCCTTTCTTCTGTGAATGGACTGGTATCGACCCCTCTATTCAGAGTTTCCCCCTTGTTTGGTTTATTCATCTGTTGTGAATACTGAGCAGAAATATTCATTCAGCATCCCTGCTTTTTCACTGTCACCCTCTGCCCACTTTCCCTCCCCTTTATTAAGTCTCTGTATTCCTCCCTTGGTCTTTCTTCGCTCTCTAATGTACCTATAAAAAGTTTTATCCCCCTTTTTAACAGAGTTGGCTATCTTTTCCTCAGTTTGTGCCTTTGCTATTCTGACTGCCTTCCCTGCCTCCTTCTGCTTCATCTGATAAAGTTCTCTGTCCTGCTCCTTCTGTGTTTCCTTATATTTCCTGAATGCTATCCTTTTCTCCTTAACCGTCCCTGCCACCTCTTTTGAGAACCATAGTGGTTTTTTCCTTTGTTTTGTTTTATTGATTTGCTTCACACAAAGGCTTATTGCCTCTGCAATGGCTGTTTTGATTATTCCCATTGTTCCTCCACCCCTTCCTCTTGCCCATTTGCTAGTGCTTTTCTAAGGCACTCTCTCATTTTCCCAAAGTCAGCCTTTCTAAAGTCCAATACTCTTGTTTTTGTATGGCTTGACTCTATGGCTGTGTTTATTGTGAACCACACTGTTTGGTGGTCACTTGTTCCCAGATGGCTACCCACTTCTAAATCTGAGATCCTTTCTCCTTCCCTATTTGAGAGTACCAGGTCTAAGATTGCTCCCTCCCGAGTGGGTTCCAACACTAGCTGTCTGAGGCATGCCCCCTGTAGGGCATCAAGAATGACCCTGCTCTTGGATGTACCTGCAGCAAAGGTACTCCAGTTAACATCTGGCATATTCAGGACCCCATCAACAATATCTCCCCTTTTTCTGCCATTTTAAGGATGCCTTCTATCATTTCCTTGTCCATTTCCTCCCCCTGAGATGAGGGTCTGTACACAACACCCATGCGGATTGTGGTGCCATTTCCTGTCTCCAGGGTGACCCATAGTGACTCATCAACTTCCTGTTTACTGTTTAGATCTGTTGCTTTAATCCCTTCCCTTATATAGAGAGCTACTCCTCCTCCTCTTTTACCCACCCTGTCCCTACTGTAGACTGTGTATCCTGGTATGTTGACTTCCCACTCATGGTTCTCTGTGTACCATGTTTCAGTGACTGCCACAATATCCAGGCATCCCTCTTCCATTAAGGCCACTAGTTCAGGGAGCTTGTTGCACAGACTAAGGGCATTGGTACTCATCACCTTCCATTTATTTTTTATGGCCTTACCCCTTTTAGTCCCACCCCTGTCCTTAACACCTTTTTCTGCATTTATCCCTGTCCTGCTCCCTACTAACTTCTCTGCCTTGGTGCTTACCTCTCTAACTACTGCGCTTTGTGGGGGGAGGCTGGGATTTCCCTGCTCCTTTTCAGTGCCTCCCCCCTTGGCTAGTTTAAGTGCTTGCCAATGAAGCATTTAAACCTGTCACCTAGGATCCTGGTTCCCCCCTGGACAGATACAGACCATCGTGCTAGTACAAGTCTGTATCCCTCCAGGTGGCTCCCCAGTCCCCTATGAAGCCAAAACCCTGAGCTCCACACCAGTTTTTCAACCATTCATTTAATCCCATGATGCAGAATACCCTAGTATCATCCTTGCCATAGACAGGCAGCACCTCCGAGAAGGTTACCATACATGCTACTTGTCTAAGGCCCCTTCCTAACACCACAAACTCCTCTTGCACCACTCTGATCCCATTTACAGCCAGGTCATTTGTCCCTAGGTGGACAATGACATCCAGCTCCCTCCCTTGTGCAGCTGCTCCCGCGATCCTGAGGATTCGCTTCCTGTCCCTTCAAGCCATGGCGCCAGGCAGGCACCTACCTCCCCTATCCCCTTCCTCCCCATGTCTACCCCCTAATGATTGAACCCCACCAGGAGTTGTTTCCTTCTCCTGTGGGGTCTCGTCTCACCCTCCTGTGGGTCTCCTTTGTGGAGGTTCCCAGCATCCTCCTTGGTCTCCACTGCAGGTGCCTCCATAGAGGAATCACTTTTTGCCAGAACAGCATATGAATTGTGTAGAGCTACAACTGGAGGGATGCACCTCTGTTCCACCACCCTCTCCCTCCCTGAGCCCACCTTGGTCCAACCGCTCCTCTTTCTTGGCAACCTCTGAGGTAACGGTGGTGGCCCTGGTGGTCCCTGGGTGGGGGAAGAGGTTTCACGAATCCTAGCCAGGTCAGCCTGGAGACAGAAAACCTCCTCCCTGAGACCAGAGAGGGGCCTGCAAACAGGGCAGAATTGCAGCCTCCAGAATGTCTCCCAGAACACTGTTGCTTCACAGCCATTGCACTGCACCACTCCCATCTTGACTTATTTTGTGTCCTCTCTCCTGTTGCTTTGTATGCTTATTGTCTCCTCCCTCTATGTATTTTTACACTTACTTTCCTACTGCCTATGTGCCCTTACAACTCTCACCCTTCCTGTTCTGGGACAGGAACTTCCTGTAGTCTTCAGTAGTCTCCTTCCTCCGTGCTTGGATTCAGATCTCCAGCAGCCGGGGGTGGGGGATAAAGAGTTTTGTTTTTAGGTCCCTTCAAGGTTGCTGAAACTAATGTGTCTCAGTGATCCTTCCCTTCCTACTGCCAAGCAGGAAGTTCCTGTTGTCAGTCAAATTCGGTGGCTATAAAACTATAACTGGCTTTGGGTGGGAAGGAGGGAAACTAGCAAAAAATCTGTAGTTCTGGACTTCTGTTTCTTGCTCTGCAACCAGTGCTCTTCTGATAGAAACAGCCAGAAGCTGTAATTGGAGACAGCTGCTTTTGTAGACCTAAGCTGCTAAGCCACATCCCCAATTAGATTCACTCTCTGCTCTCAGTAAATTAAGGTGATACTGCCCCCTTCCTCAGAAAAAAAAAAAACTATTTTTTTTTTTAATTTAAATGGGACCCCCTTCTTCTAATAAAGTATATTTTTGCTTAATCCAAACAGGTACTACTCCTGTGGAGAGAGAAGTGATTAACAAGTAAAAAATCTGTAGTTCTGGACTTCTGCTTCTTGCTCTGCAACCAGTCCTCTTCTGCTAGAAACAGCCAGAAGCTGTAATTGGAGACAGCTGCTTTTGTAGACCTAAGCTGTTAAGCCACACCCCCAATTAGATTCACTCTCTGTTCTCAGTAAATTAAGGTGATACTGCCCCTTCCTCAGAAAAAAACTCTTTTTTTTACTTAAATGAGACCTCCTTCTTCTAATAAAGTATATTTTTGCTTAATCCAAACAGGTACTACTCATGTTGAGAGAGAAGTGATTAACTAGTAAAAAATCTGTAGTTCTGGACTTCTGTTTCTTGCTTCGCAACCAGTCCTCTTCTGCTAGAACCAGCCAGAAGCTGTATTTGGAGACAGCTGCTTTTGTAAACCTCAGCTGCCAAGTCACACCCCCAATTAGATTCTCTCTCTGCTCTCTGTAAATTAAGGTGATACTGCCCCCTTCCTCAGAAAAAAACCCTCTTTTTTTAATTAAATGAGACCCCCCTTCTTCTAATAAAGTATATTTTTGCTTAATCCAAACAGGTACTACTCCTGTTGAGAGAGATGCGCATTTGGGTCATTGGTGCTAACTCTCACCCCATCACATGTGTAAAGATGCAAGGGTATAGGAAAATGGGTGAGAGTTAGGACGACACATTGCCATAACGTGCACCCGATGCTGATTGGGGTGGGCTGGGGGTCCAGGTTTTCAACCCTAACACTGAATTTCCTCACTTTTGTCACCATGGAACAACCCTAACTGATGCATTAAACAGAGTTTTTGCCTCTAATTTCTCTTCTTTTTGAGAATGATGATGACAAATAGTGAAAGTAATGCAGCGGCGGGAGTGCAGGGCCCTGCCACGTGATGTCTTGTGACATAGTAACAGGAACAGCAACACAAACAGAAGTGCCAACAGTGGCACACATGGTAATGGAAATGTAAATGGTAAAGGAAACGTTAATAGAAACGCAAGTGCAAAGTGATGCCAAAGCGAACAGTGACACAAATGGACATTGAAGTGCATACGAAAACACAACTGGTAATGCAAACAGTGATGGCAGTGGTATTTTAAATGGAAATGTTAAATGTCACAGCAAAAAGAATGTGAAAGGGAACATAAACGGAAATGAGAATGCTAGCGCACACGTAAACGCAAACCGTAAAGCACACAGCCACAGTACCATAATAGTAAACACAAATGGTAAAGTTAACATGAAGAATAATGCCAAAGGAAACAGAAATGGAAACGGGAATGGAGGTTCGTATGGAAACGCAAACCGTAATGTGCATGGTCATGGAACCGCAATTGTTAACGCAAATGGCAACGGTAACAGCAACAATAACGCCAAAGGAAAGAGAAATGTAAATGCAAGTGAGTACAGAAACGCAAACCGTTACGTGCACGGTCATGGTACCACAATTGTAAACGCAAATGGTAACAGTAACAGCAAAAATAACGCCAAAGGAAACAAACGAAACAGAAATGCAAGCGCGTATGAAAACGCAAACCATAATGCACGTGGATGGTACCGCAATTGCAAATGAAACTGGTAATGGTAACAGCAGCAATAACGCCAAATGACACAGAAACACAAATGCAAGCAAAAGCGCAAACCGTAACGCACATGGTGGCGTAGACAGTAATGGTGCCACAAACGGTAACGGAAACGCAACTGGAAATGCTAACTGGCACAGTAATGAAAAGGCACACCCTTTTTTGCCACAAAAAATGCATTGGAAAACACAGTGAAAACAAAGAATGTATACATAACAATGGGCCTTGGAGCAGAAAATGAGAACTTGGAATATTAAATTGCTTATATCTCAGGAACTGTACGACGTAGAAAAAAATGTAAATTTCATATGAATTACGACTTTCCTGGCTAGTTTTGTAGTTAGCCCTCTAATAGGGGGCTAAGGATTTTTGCGATGAAAAATCCGTATCTCGCACCATTTCTGAGATACTGGCCCCAAAAGGCGCGATGGGCGCTGTAATGTTATCCAATGGGAAAAAGTGTTAACTTTGTGCCGTCCTGTAATATTTTTTCACCAAACCACCAAAAGACAATATCATTGGGATGTTGGCTTTCTTCCCTCCAAATTGCAGCCCAAAAGACTAAACCGTTATTTTGCAGCAGGGCGGCAAAGGATTCCTATAATGCGGCAGACACCGTAATGTTATCCTATGGAAAAAAGCATCAACTTTGGAGTGCTGTAACTTTGCTGCCCTGTAATATTTTTTCACCAAAACACTGAAAGGCACATCTGTGAGATGTTGGCTGCGTTTCCTCCTAATTTCAGCCCAAAAGACCAAATTGTTCTTTTGCAGCAGGGTGGCAAACAATTGCTGTCATTTTGCCATAGCCTGGAAAAGTAGTGTCGCAATTTGTGAAAGCTTTCGCAAAAATTTGTGACACTTTCGTGAGTGCGACACTACTTTGCGAAAGTACTTTTTCCAGAAGATTGAAAAACATATGTCTACGGTCTTTAACCTCAAAATAAAGACATGCCTAGCATCCTCAGGGTCCGACTAGGTAAATGCAAAAATAATTGTGTTGCTAGAGGGTCCCAAATTTAAATGCCAAGCATTTTTCTGATCACCAACTGAAAACAAAATGGTGGATTTGCAAAAGTAAAAGGGCCATTTGCAAAAGTAAAAACTGCATTTGCGAAAGTGTTGAACTTTTTGTTAACTTTTCCCATTCACTTATAATAGGAACTTGTTTTTTGAATAACTTTTGAACCGTTCAATATTTTTTCACGAAATCTTCAAAAGGCACTTCAGGGACCCTGGCTGCATGTTCCCTGAAGTTCTCAGACCGGTCATACAAACCATGCAACCTGTAGGCGAGAGCAAAAAATTACAAAACAGCATAATTGAGCAGTTAGTTGTCGCTTAATAACTCCACACCCGTATATTTGACCGGTATGAAATTTCAGGCAAATCCATTGAACGATGGCAAAATTTGACCCTTTAACCTTAAAAGTGCTACTCAACCCTAACTATGGTAGCACTACCGTGCTACCATAATATGTATATATATGTTTATCTATCTATCTATCTATCTATCTATCTATCTATCTATCTATATATGTATGTATTAGAGGCAAAAAACTCTGTTTAATGCATTAGTTAGGGTTGTTCCACAGCGACAAAAGCGAGGAAATTCCGTGTTAGGGATGAAAGCCCCCCCTTGGACCCCCCAGTCCACCCCCCCAACCGGCATCAGGGTGCGTGTTGGGGTCATTAGCCTAACTCTCACCCCATCACATGTGTGAAGAAGCAGAGGTACAGGAGAAGGGGTGAGAGTTAGGACCAATGACCCCAACGCGCACCCTGATGCCAGTTGGGGGGTGGACTGGGGGGTCTTTCAACCCTAACACCGAATTTTCTCACCTTTGTCGCTGTGGAACCACCCTAACTAATGCATTAAACTGAGTTTTTTGCCACTAATTTCCCTTCTTTTTGAGAATGATGACGAGAAATAGTGAATGTAATGCAGCAGCGGGAGCGCAGGGCCCTGTCTTATGACAAAGTAACAGGAACAGCAATGCAAACACAAGGTGGAAATGGAAATGATAACAGTAAGGAAAATGCAAATGCAAATGACAACGCAAAGGGTAATGCACACAGTGGCGTACACGGGAATGGTAACGCAAACAGGGACATAAATGCAAGTTGAAACGGTAAGTGTAACAGTAACAGAACTGCATACCCTGTTTTTGCTGAACAACTGCATAGAGAAACACTGTGTGCATAAAGAATGTATGCATTGTAATGGGAATGGAAGCTTAAAACGAGCATTGGAAGTACTTAATTGCAAATATCTCAGCAACTGTACAATGTAGAAAAATTTTTTTAATTTCACAGAAATCACTGTTTTCCTGGCTACCGTTTTGTATGCTGATGAAAAATCTGTATCTCACACTGTTTTCGAGATACGAGCCCCGAAAGGAGCGGTGTACACCACCATGTTAGTCTCTGGGAAAAAATGACAACTTCAGAGAACCATAACTTGGGAGCCGTGCAATATAATTTCACCAAACCACAGAAAGGCACATCTGTGAGATGTTGGCTGCCTTCCCTTCAAATTTCAGCTCATAAGACCAAACCGTTCTTTTGCAGCAGGGTGGCAAAGAAGTGTTGTCATTTTGGCCATAGCCTGGAAAAGTAGTGTCGCATTTTGTGACACCTTTCGCAAATTTTGCGAAAATGTCATGAGTGCGACACTACTTTGTGATGCTACTTTTTCCAGAAATTTGAAAAACATTTTTCTGGGGTGTTTAACTCCAAAATAAAGACATGGCTGTCATCCTCAGGGTCAGATTACTGTAGGTGAACACAAAAAGAATTGTGTCCCTAGAGGGTCCCAAATTTAAATGCCAAACATTTCTGTGATCACTAACTGAAAAAATGACTGACTCACGACACTACTGGGTTCATTTGTGACACTAAAAACTGCATGTACGACACTTTCACACTTTTTGTTAATGTTTCTCATTGACTTATAATGGGAACTTGTTTTTTGAATAACTTTTGAACCCTTTAATATTCTTTCATGAAATCTTCAAAAAGCACATCAGGGACACCGGCTGCATGTTCCCTGAAGTTTTCGGACCGGTCATGCAAACCGTGTGACCTGTAGGCGAGAGCAAAGAATTTGCAAAAAAGCATAAACGCACATTTCGTTGGTGCTTAATAACTCCATAGCTGTATATCCAACCAATACAAAACTTGGTAGAGCCTAAGAATTACCATGTCCAATTATGCATACCAATTTTCAGGCAAATCTGTTGAACGGTGGCAAAGTTATTAAGGTGCAAAGTGTGACCCTTTAACCTTAAAATGGCTCCTCTACCATTATATATATTTATTTATATACATATATATATATTATATACTATATATATATGTTTATATATTATTATGTGTATAAATATATATATATATATATATATATATATACACACACACACACACATACATACAGGCCCAGATATTCAAAAGGGTTGCGCATGGTGCAACAGTGTTGCACCATGCACAACCTACTGATGTGCCCCGGCGCGATATTCAAACGGGAAAAGTGAGTGGCACAAATCCTGATGTGCCGGTGCGCATCAGTAATGTATACAGGCGCAGGTGGGGGGGCGTGCCCATGCACACTCTGCACAGCCTGATATTCAGCCCGGGATGTGCAGAGCCATGCATGCACAACCACTACCTGCGCCAGCAAAAAGTTGATCCAAAAAAAAAAGGAACAATGGATGGCCACCCACAGGTGAGCTGCCACATTGCAGGGCACAACACGGCAGCTGCCACCTGTGGGTGGCCACCTGAGCTCCAGCTGCACCTCTATGGTGGTGCCCCCCATGCCTGATTGCAGGCATCAGTAAGTTTATCCAAAATTCCTGGTGGTCCAGTGGACCGTTCACCAATCGCGGCTAAACATCCAGTACCCCACCCACCCGCCCACTGAATCCCACCACCCCGCCTCCCCCGGTCAGTGGTGGGTGGCAGCACCCCACCAGCCTGCTGCCATGGCATGGATCCATTTACATATCTGAATGTGTAGTATGGTATGGCTGCATGCCCATTGGCTCACGCTGTGGACCAATGGGCGACAGCCCTACTAACGGTGTCAGTCGGTGGCGGGCGGGTGACAGATGGGTGGTGTTGCACCCGCCGCTGACCGGGGGCGGGGCAGTGGGTGGGTGGGAGGGGTCCACTGGACCACCAGGGATATAGGATTTGTTGTTTGTGTACTTAGCCCGTGATCGGGCAGACAGGTCCACTGGACCACCAGGGATATTGGATCTATCATTAATATACTTAGCCCGCGATCGGGCAGACAGGTCCACTGGACCACCAGGGATATTGGATTTGTCATTTTTTACTTAGCCCGTAATCGGGCAGACAGGTCCACTGGACCACCAGGGATATTGAATGTGTCTTTTTTTTACTTAGCCCGTGATTAGGCTGGCAGTGGTCCACTGGACCACCAGGGATTTATGATTTTTCTTTTTGTACTGCAGCCCGTGATCAGGCTGTGGGGCACATTGCCGTGCAGCAGGGGGCATCGGTCCCTGATGGCTGCTGCCTGGCAGGGCGCCAGGCGCAAGTCATTGGGGATTGGCGCACCTGCATGCAAATGGGGCCATAATGACATGCAAATGGCCCCATGTGCGCCTTGCATACATTATGGCCCCATTTGCATGTCAACTTTTGAATATCACGGTTGCTGCGCCTTGCGCAATGGAACTTGCACTAGCGCATCCCCATGCTCCACTCTGGCCACTGGCACTGGCGCAGTGCCACTGCGCCATGTGCATTGCGGGTGGCCGGGGGAGATATTCAATGCTGCTGAGCCATGGCACAGCTCCGTTGAATATCACCCAGTCCACACCCCTGCGCAGCCAATTTGAGCTGCGCCTGGGCTTGCGCCACAGCCTGGCGCAGTTTGAATATCTGGGCCTAGATGCTTATAGTCAAGAAAATGTCGAGCCAGTGATGATCTCTCATTGCCAGTTCTAATGTTACTCTTGTGTTCTGTGATCCTTGTTTTCAGTGGTCGAGTAGTTTCTCCTATATAGTAGAAAGCACAGGGGGCAAATAATGCAATATATTACATGGTCAGTGCTGCAAGTAATAAAATTCCTGATAGAGAAAACCTTATCTTGATATGTGCTTTTTATAGTTTTAGTTTTTATAACACTATTACAGTGTGTACAATTGCCACATGGAAAAATGCCAATAACATTTCTATTTAACCAAGTAGTCCCTGTTGGTTCCCTGGAACAGTGTTGAGTTCTAACCAGTTCATTATTCAGAGATTTAGTCTTTCTGGCTTTGATCCATGGTTTTTCTCTAAAAATAACCAGGCCTGTGTCTGTGCTTTGTAAGATGTTCCAGGTTTTGGTTATAATATTTTTGATTTTCCAATATTGTTCAGAATATTGTGTTGAAAAGGAAATTCTATCCTTTTTCTGTGTGTTTTTCGGTTTGTTCTGCAAGAGATCTGTTCTACTCTGTTGTTGTACTTTTTGTTCTGCTCGATCCAGAACCTCCTTATTGTAGGCTGTTTGTGTAAATCTATTTTTTAAATCTTTCAAATTATTTTGTAATTGTTTCTCATTACCAGTATTTCTCTTGACATGCAGCATTTGACTATAAGGAATGCTAGCCTTCAGAGTGGGTGGATGGAAACTCCAAGCATGCAATGTGGTGATTTTATCAATGGGTTTTCTGTATAAGTCTGTAACAAACTGATTGTCCTCGATCAATATTTTAAGTCTAAAAAAGGAACCTCTGTTTTATGATAATTCAAAGTGAACTGTAAATGGGGGCACAATTAATTTATGGAATTATTAAATTCCAACAATCTTTCTTCTGTATGTTGGCATATCAGTATTATGTCATCAATAAAATGTTTATACAACACTATTGAGCCTTCATAAATATTCCCTGGATTAAAGATGTATAGTTGTTCAAAATATGCCATATAAAAATTGGCATAAGTGGGGGCCATCATGGCTTCCATTGCTGTTCCAGTTTTTTGATGAAAATTCCCATTTTCAAATCTAAAATAGTTATTTTGTAGAACAAACTTTGCTAAATCCACCAAGAATCCCTTATCTGGTATATTTTCTTGTCTTGAATTCAAAAAGTATCCCAAGGCTGTTAAACCATCAGAATGAGGAATACTTGTATACAGACTTTTTACATCAAATGTTGCCAGAGTACATCTGTCTCCATCCACCCTTTGCTGATTGGGTTGTTCCAGTAATTGAATACAATGTTTAAAATCTTGCAAATAAGCTGGGAAAGTAGTTAACATTTTTTTACAATGAAAGTCTACAAAAATAGACAGAGGTTCAGTGATGAAATCTATACCCGAAATAATTGGTCTACCCAGGGTTTTTTGTAAACTCGTATGTATTTTAGGCAAACAATAAAATAATGGAATTCTAGGAAATTTATTGATCAAGGCTTCAGCTTCCCATTCCAAGATCAGTTTGTGCCTTTCAACACTCCTTACCAATTCTTCTTTCTTAGCTTTCTTAGGGTGCTCAATTCTTCCATACCCTGTTGGCCCACAAAGCGGCTCTGTCCATTCCCGAATCTGAGTCTTTGGCATGGGGGGGTGTAAACACAATTGCTTCTCCACTGGGCCGACCTGAAAAGGTACGTGTTTGATTATTTAATCATGCTCTAGATGAAGACGATCTTTGCTCCTGATATCCCTTGATGATCATCTGGTGACATTTGATGATTAACACTGATCAGTCATGAGTGCTCTTTAAAAAACAATAATGATTTACCAATTTGCCTGCGTAGCTAAGGGCATTTAACCATATGGAGAACAGGTTATTTCTGCACAACCAACCACCTGAAGTATGTTACTGCACGTGTAAAATGGGCATCAAAACGAAATGCAAAATGTAATCAATAAATAGGAAAAAAGGAGGCACACCACTGTTTGAAACCTGAAAGTAAAACCATTTTAGTCATTGTGGATTATGACCTTATGATATAAACATACTCCATTTGAGCACCAACAGCTAATAAGAGCCCAGAATGTTTCCTGTGGATGTCTCCAACCTATTTTATAATTGGTTTTAGGGACCATTTTAATGAGGAAAAAAATACACATCAGTGACACAGGCCTCTCTCTGCAAACCTGAGGCACAATATGTCAGTTTGTCCTTCTAATGCATTCTACTACAATCTTGACATGTTGTCCCATATAACCCTCTGTCATACATCATTGTGCAACCTATAGTATTTTTCTTCATGACATACTTATTCTGCTTTACTTTAAAAATGGGAGCACTGCTCAAATCTGTAGCTTCCTTAGGGAGTATTTTTCAAAGATTTACTATTCTTTGTATTTTCCCAACCCTTTATCCTCCCTCCTGTAGTTTAAGGCCTGTTGTTTTACTGCCCTACATCCACTGAAATAACCGGTACCCTGCTCTTTGTTATGGCCTCTCATGAATACTGTATTTTAAAAACGGCAATCAAAAGCCTGTCCACTGGTGCAACAGTAGAGTTCCAATTCATGACACTGGTGACCCAGATTTGGGAATGATCCCAGGACATCAGGGGCCAGCCGGTGGTGGTGAGAATCATTGCACCTCCAGGGACACACTCTTCCTCCAGAGAGAGGAGGCAGTGTGCTCCCCTCATAACCACATTTGTGGATCCACAGGTGGAGTGCAGCTGAAGCCACGTCTAAGAGGTGGGGTGATAACACTCGACATCGGGTGTGAGCACGCATTGTATGTGTATGCCTTGTAATGTACACTTCATGAACTCTCAGGAAAGGGAAAATGAATCACAGAGCTCACCCCCCACACCTGCAGCAGGATAATTGCAGTCGCCTCTGGGCCCCACACTGATGACTAGATGCCCTTCTTCTCTGATGAATCCAGTCCCTGCTGGGACTTGGGGAAAGCCATCAGCCCCACCATGGGTGACAAGCCGTGGGACCCTTGGAAGAGATTGGGGTAAATACAGTACAATTCATATTAAAATGTCTTGCAAATGTGTTGCTTTTGCATTCATTTATTTTGCAGTTGGCAGTTCACTGGCAACCCACATTGTGTTTTTTTTTTTTCAATACCCAGACCAGCACAAGAGCAACCAGTATAAAATGCTTTTGCAACACAACTGTAATGCATCTGCAGTTTGGTTGCAACACAGTAGAAAACTGAGTTGCAACTCTTAGGTCACAGTATTTTTGCAAGGCTCTGTGCTAGATCCAACAACACTGTTCAAGTTACTGAGAAATGCTAAAGCAACTTATTGATGTTAATGCGAATAGTGATTGGGTGATGGGATGGGGGGGTCTGACCAGCCTTTTAGTCCCCATAATACCCTTCCTTTTTTCTTTCTTTTTCCATATAGCTTTTTAACTCTCAGGCAACTCATTGGTTCCTGTTTCCAACTCCCCACAGCCAGTGCCCACCTCCCCCATACCTACTTGGAGTGAGTCCCCCATAGATTGCCCCCCATGGCAGGGCTGGGGGGAGAGCAATCCTCCTCCCCCCAGAGTTTAATATCCAGATGTTCCAAGGTGCTAAGTTGGTGGTACAGGTCTGGGAAGATGGGCAGGGTGTCATTAAGTCCTCGGGTCCCTATTTCTGTGTTCTCCCATTGAACCACAGCAGTATGGGCTGCATGTGCATATGGAGGCACACATGCTTCCTGCAACCACAGCTCCCCCAATCCCTGACTGTTATCTGCTGCTCATGCCTTGGTGCTACCATCAGGCCTCCATATAATGGCAGCCAAGAGCTGAGTCAGCCCACTGACCATATCTGGGAAGAGGACAGCTGCCTGGTGGCTGCTCAGGCCACTTCTGGCTCTCCCCCAACCCACTGACTCTTGGAGATCATTCCCATACTCGGATCACCATCAAGGTGAGAGCTAAGGTAGACAGTGCCTCAGCCCTCTGCACCACCAGGCCAGACCCCATAATACCCTTCTTGACAGAGGTAACTAAAATTGTAGATAAACCTCCAAATGCAGCCTCATCATAATCATACTAATTCTACTCCTTTTGATTCCATGCTGATTCAGTTGACTTTGTTTGCCACTACTGCACATTTCTGTATAAGCTTTAGCCTACCTTCCATGATTACCCCCTGGAGCTTCTCCTTATCTATAGCAGTTCATTTTCACCATTGAGTTTATACTCATGACCCTTACTTCTTGGGCACGCGTTCAGTACTTTGCATACCGCCATGATAACGTTAATTTGCCTTCTCCTTAACTCTCCTCAAATATTTAAATTTCCCTGCAGGTTACCCTCTTCACTGTCAGGGACAACCACCCTCATAATTTCTGGCTCATTTGTGAATTTAGTGACTCCGCTTTGTGCCCCAGCCTAAAGTGGTAGAGGTGTAGGTAATTAGGGCATCTGGGGTGGATTTTCTTTTTATGTTTTTTGTGTTCGTTTGATGTTTATGGTGGTTGAGGAGATTTTCCATTTATTAAACCAAACAAACCAAAATTACACGTTAACATTTGGCCTGGTTCAGCAAGTTTTCCTAGCTGAAGTAAAGTTAAACTTTATTTCATGGTTTTGCCCAATAATTTGATTTAGTCTCCAAGGGTTCGAATAGCCAACATTGGAGCCGTTCGAATAGTTGGTGAAACCTAAACCACAGATCTACAATTAAGCAGCCATAATGTGCTGACTCCATATATAACAAAACAAACATTAAACCAGCCAGCTAGTAATAGATAAATCCCTCACTTACTTGACACCAAAGTACAGTGCCCTACAAAGGTTGTACTATATGTGTTAAAGTTTCATAAAGACTTTTTTAATCGAGACAACTGGCGGTAGTCAAAGAAACTGTCTGAAGGCTGGCCTGGTGGTGCTGAGGGCTGAGGTGCTGCTGAGGTGCTGCTGAGTGCCTTACCTTGTGCCACACTGGTGATGGAATGAGCTTGGCTTGCTAGGGGTCAATAGGGATGGGTGGGCTGTGCGTGGATGTAGCAGCTGCCAGGCAGCTCTCTTCTCCCAGACTGGGGAGGCTTGCAGACTCAGCTCTTGGCTGCTACCAGGTAGAAGTCTGGTGGCATTGCCGAACACCTAAGTGGCAGATGTATCTGCATCATGGGGGGGCACAGGTTCTGGGGCACATGTTTGCCTCTATGTGCATAGTCACTTGATGTTGTCATGGCTTGCACAGGGCAGAAAACAGCAAATGGGACCAGAGGGTTAGCTGGTGCACCACACACCTCTCCAGACCTGCACTACTGCCTGGGCATCTTGGGACCTTCTGGATGTGTTCATGGGGGGGGGGCAGATGGCCCTCCCCACAAGGCAAGAATCTGTGGGAGAACCTGCACAGAGGTAAGTCCAGGGGAGGTGGTAGCCAGTCTGGGTTAGTCAGGGTCAGAGCAGTCATCAACCCAAGGGGAAAAAGCTATATGGAAAAACTGAAGTCAAGCATCCTTTGTCAGTTTAATCTGAAACCTAACTGTTGCAATAGCAAAGTTTTTGCAAAGAATGTCCTTACTTTTTGAGATATCTTAATCATATCCTCATTCACACAGGTCCCTTTGGGACCTGCATTAACATATCCATTTGCCTACGGAAGTGCATAGCCCTCCAGGCCCCGCGCTTCCATCCCTACATAGATGCATACAGCCATCTTGGTGTAGAAGTGTAGGGCCCTCAGGGCCCTGCACTTTTATTTCTCCAAAAAAAGCTGTTTATTTCCTTGGTTGTATAGCATCTTAAACTTCCAGTGTTATCCTATGATAATTTAGATGTTTTCATTATTAGGGTTTTTATATGAACCCTAAATGTTTTGGGGGGTATGGTATGCTAGTTGTGTAGTACACACTAAGACCTTTGTTTTGATATATAGATTGTCCCTTAACTGTAAATATTCAGGGAGTTATGGCTCATTAAAGTTGAAATGTAGGAAAAAAATAAGTCCAAATTCTTTTTTGTATGAAGGCATCTTTTTTCATGAGATTGTGTCGTTTTCATGAAAAAAAGAAATGTTTCATATGAAAAAAGAATTTGGAGTCTTGAGACAGGATTTTCAAAGCATGACGCAGGGCTTGTATCCAGCCCTACGCCACAACACTTAGGTTCTGGTGGTGCTCCAAACCCTTTGCTACAACTGCACCCAATTTTACAGACTTGGGTGCAGTTGCGACAGTTTCCACGAATGATGGCAGCTTGTGCCAAATATCTAGTGCAAGCTCTGTAAAAAAATGGCCCCAGGACTACAGCAAGTTAGACCAGAAAAAGTTGATCTAACATGTGGCAATTGCCACACAGGAGAGAAAATCCTGTTAAATCACTGCAAGCTTCATTCATCATATTGTCAGCTCACTGGGCTTCCAGTGATCTAAGACTTTTGAAAATCTGGCCTTTGGACTTAGTTTTTTCTGATTCCTTTTTCGTATGAAGGATTTTGTTTTTTTCATGAGATTGTGGCATACTCATGAAAAAAGAATGCTTCATATGAAAAAGCCAATCTTGGTTTGTATGACTAATTCTTTTTTCATATGGCCATATGAAAAAAGAACATTGGGTCAAGAAAAAAGATTTTTAAATGTGTTAAAATCTCATTTAGCTGGCCCAGTGACACTGAGGGCTGAGGCATTGGACACCTTGCCTCACACTATGCCGGTGACTCATGTTCAGGAACGAACATGGGCCACCAGGCATCAGATGGGGAGGAGAAGGATCGAGTGCCCATTGGGCTTCTCTCCTTCTCCGGGAGGGGAGGGTTGCAGACCTCACTGCTGTGCCGCCACATGACCACAGGTGGTGGTGCAGACAAGGGAGCAATTTCAGGGAGGGGTGGATGTCGGACAAGGGCCTGAGCGATGGTACACCTCTGCATGCCCTCATCTCATTGGCCCTCCTTGTGTTCCAATGTCTGTGGGGCGGGGACCAGAAAAAGTGAAAATCCCCACAGCGGCACCTGTAGACAGGTCCCTGTCCCGGCCGGAGGTTTTGAGATGGCTGTGGCTCCTTGTGCATGCTCTCCCCTGAAGGATGATGGGGAAGAGGGGACTCCTCCACCCCGCCGGGGGCAAACCAGCAGCTCGAGAAACACTGGAGAGCAGAGGCACTCATTAGGAAGCCGGTGCCACTCAGCCCCCTCTGGTGCTAGCTGTGGGATGCATTATGGACCCTGAAGGTAGGGGTCACAGTGGAGCATAGGGGGATAAAGAATAAGTTAAAAAAAATCATTTCTATCTCATTTTTCCAAAATGTAACTGCAGAATCCACCTGCTGGGGTCGCAATTAGCAAGATACATGTATTGGTGTATTTGTATGATACAATTTTTATGGGTTTTGAAATTTAATTTGAAAAAAACAGAAACAAAATGGAGGTCATACAAAAAAAATATTTTTTCCTCATAAAAAAAGAGTGGCCCCATATGAAACTGTGTCTTTTTTCATATTGGCCAAATTCTTTTTTTGTTCCAAACAGCTATCCAAAAGACCATACTGAGCATATGTAGAACTTGAATTATTAAGCCTTATAACTTTGGAGCTGATTAATATTTTTTCAGCACATCAGTGAAAGGCACTACTCTGGGCCAATCCCTGTATATGTTGAATATTTCAGAGCAAACTTCCAAACTGTCTGGGTGCTAGATGGTGACAAAAAAACAACAAAGCACACCTATTGTTTTCACTTTTTTGTGATCTGTATCTCAGAATCCACAAATCCAACTGGGACAAAACTTGCCACTTCGAGAGATCCATCCCCTCAGACTGTGCGTGCAAACCTTCATACAAATCTGTCAAATGGTTGCAAAGTTATTGAGGTTTAACAAAGAAATGCCTACTCAGCCCTACTGCACCACTTTATATAGAATAGTGTATGGTAACCCATACACAACAACACTATTTTTACACTGAGTAGTTACTATGATGTCAAAGTCGTTGAGAGAGAGAGTAGCTTGAAAGTTCCCTTTGATGTCATAGTAACCACAAGTTGTAAGAAGAGTGATGTTGTGTATTTTATATAGCGTATAGTCCCCAAAAAAGCAAAATCACTTACTTTTTTTTTCAAGCATCAGTCTCTGCTGTCCGTGACCTGCACTTCTCATCCATCTGCCCACCTGCTAGTTTGCACACATGATGCTTCAACCACCACTAGCCCTATCAACAGTGCTGATGGGGCCACTTACATTGTGACATTCATGTTAACACAGAACAAAAAAATTGTTCTGCATTAGTATGAATGTCACTAATATGAATGACACTACTGCAGCAGAACAACTTTTTACAATGTATGGATCTCCATACACAATTATGTTTGACCATACACTATAATACAGTCTGCGTTGCCCTTTCCTTTGGTCTTCATTGCTTGGTTAATTCACATTCATATGGAAAGAGAATACTTGTCCCCTGGAGTTCATCTTCTTGTGCTGTGTAAACCATTCCAAAGGTCATCATCCTCTGTGACACCTTCCCCCGGTGATTACACCCCGTGGTACTTCACAGCAAGGGTTCTATGCTATGTAATGCTAGGACAACATAATACTAACAACAAACTGCTGCAAACATATCCAGATGCTACCTCTACTCAGTGAAGGACAAAAATCTCCAAAAGATACCTTGATGCCCTAAGGAAGCTTGTGTTCCTTCTATTACTATGCTCAGGCAATGTCAAGCTCAATCCTGGGCCCACAAAAGACATCACTTCACCCTCTGAGCACCCGAAGTTAAAAGGAATTAGTTTAATGCATGTTAATACATGTAGCCTTTTAAAAAAATTCTCCTCCTTACAGGCTTGGCTCTCACACACCGAACCCGATGTGCTTGTCATCTCAGAATCCTGGCTGTGGCCATCCACCCCTGACAAGGAGATCGCCATACCCAACTATCTACTATTCAGAACCGACAAACAAACTAGAGGTGGTGGAGTCGTCATCTACATGAAGGACAAATTTACAGTCTCTTTACTTGACTCCTCTTCACTTGCCAACGCATACGAATGCCTGTCCTTAAAAATTGAAACCTCCCCTGTGTCAGTCATCTGAATTATCGGCTGCTACAGACCACCTTCTGCTGGACCACAGCTTCTGACTCAGCTATCATCTATGCTGGACTCCACTAATCTAGAAACTATAATAATGGGAGACCTTAACTATGACTTGCTGACCAGCGCCTCGCTACCTCTCAAATCCCTCTGCGACTCCCATGGTTTTTCACAACTCATCAATGAACCAACACGCATTAATAAAAAAAGCCCATCAAGTAGCACCCTCTTAGATGTCCTACTAGTAAATAAACTGCACTTTTTCTCCCATGCAGGTATCTTCCATGCCGATGTTAGCAATCACTGTTTTATTGCTGGCATGAGAACTAGCCATACGTCCAAACCCACCTCGAAATTCTCTACTAAGAGATCAAAATGGAACTTCGACCCGCTGGCCTATATCAATGACCTTAAGGCCTCTCCACTTTGGCAGAGTGTCTTTCTAGCAAAATTAGTGAATAACGCTTATACCATTTTTCAAGAAATCTTAACAAATGCCCTCAATACCCATGCTCCCCTGGTAAAAACTCACATAAAGCCCAGAACATATTGCGGGTTTACTGCAGACCTCAAAACTGCATTACTAAAAAGGGACAAGCTTTGGAAAAGTGCTCATAAATCACAACTTGACAAAGACTGGTATCTTTTCAGAACTGCCAGGAACTCCTGCACAAAGCTGATCAGGGAAGCCTAGTTCAAATTCTACCGCACAGAGCTAGACGGCGCCTCAAAGTGCCCAACAAAATTCTGGACCACAATAAAATGCCTTCCTGGACATACGATAGGAAACGCTCTTCTCTCAAAAATCTCCTCTAACAATGTCATTATCAGTGACAAAAAAGAAATATTACAAGCATTCAGTAATCACTTTGCCTCAGCTGGCCTGGCTTTCGATAACTCGCCCGCTTGTAATCTGTGCCCTCAGATGAACGCATTGCCCCCTGAGCCAAATATAGCAAATGCCGCCTTTTCCTTCTCTCCAGCTACTCTAGAAGAAGTTGAAGAGCAACTCCTTCATTTGGATTCAAAGAAAAGCGCTGGCGTGGACTCTTTAGACCCCTACTTCATAAAGGTTGCCTGGCATGTCCTGGCAGTGCCCATCACTCATCTGTTCAACTTTTCACTAACCCAGGGGTCTCTTCCTAATTTATGGAAAACTGCCCACATTATACTGATCTTTAAATCTGGGGATCCTTGCGACCTAAATAATTACAGGCCTATTTCATTACTCCCCATACTATCAAAAATTTTAGAAAAAATAGTAAATGCCCAGCTACGAGCTTTCCTGGAAAAGACAGACTTTCTAAATTCTATTCAATCAGGCTTCTGCATGAACCACAGTACGATTACGGTGCTGGCCAAGGTAACAAACGAGTGGCAATATGACCTTGATAACAAAAAGTTTGTCTGCGCTGTCTTTTTGGATCTCAGCAAGGCATTCGACACTGTCGCTCACTCTTTACTACTTTCCTCACTAAAAGTATTAGGTCTTGACACCACCTCTCTGGGCTGGTTCCAGGACTATCTAATGGACAGGCAACAGCAGGTCAAGGCAGAAGGGGAGCTCTCCCCCCCAAACCATTACTAAGAGGTGTCCCTCAAGGCTCCATCTTGGGACAAATACTCTTCACCATATACATTAACAACATCGACTTTGGCATTAAGAAAGCCAATATCCATCTGTTTGTGGATGACACGGTATTGTACCTAAGATGGTCCACACTGGAAGCTGCCTGTAAAGATCTGCAACTCGACTTCAATATCCTCCAGTACCAGCTCCTTAGCAAAAAGTCACTCCTCAATGCCAAAAAAACTAAGGCAATGATTCTCTTACCTGGCAACCAACCGCCTCGTCCTGCTATTGGTACTCTTCCTCCCATCACCACCTTATTGGGGGAAAACTTGGACTTTGTCCCCAAGTTTAAATACCTGGGACTCTGGCTAGACCACAAACTCTCCTTCAGGGAACACTTGAAGGATATGGTGAAAAAGCTGAGACAGAGACTGGGGCTGTTCTACCAGATAAACTGCCTTCTGACTGCAGAGGCAAAAAGACAGCTTGTACAGTCCACCTTCATCTCCTTACTAGATTATGCTGACTTCATCTATAGCCATTGCAACACCCAATACCTGGGTAAGCTGGATGTCTTATACCACAGAGCGCTGCGCTTCATCACCGGCCTTCCCTCCTCCACCCATCACTGCTCCCTATACACTGCTGTGGGATGGATCTCCTTACAATTCAGATGCAACAGAAACACTGCCATATGGACTTTGAAAGCAATTACTGGCAAACTACCATGCTACTGCTCTGATCTTCTGCCGCTAATCGAACTCGGAAACTATGCCCTAAGGAGCTGCTCCCTTATTTCCCTGAGAATTTCCAGGGTCTGCACGCGTTTTGGGGGAGCAGCCATAAGCTATTTGCTTCCAACCCTCTGGAACGAGACACAGAAACTTTTGAAACTAAGATCTCCAGTAAGCGTTGCAGTGTTCAAGTCTATATATGCAAAGTCAATCAGAGAAATATGTCACTGTTTCCATTGACTTTGAACGATTGCCTCTTTGCGTAACATTTTTCTTCTGCCCTGCACATTTCAAAATTCTTTACACTACTTTACCGTTGCCCTGCCTTCCCTTCCATCTCCCTACCCTGTGCCCCAATTCTGATCCCCAAGTATCCACGACCCCTTAGAACTTCCAGCACAGCTGCCACAGGACCCAGTTACACCGGTGGCAGAGCCTCTGAAGCCGCCAATGGAGAACCCTTGATCGGCTTACACTCCCCTAGCTCTAAGAACTTCCAGGGTCCAAGCTTGAATGCCACTTGCACCTACAGTCTCTAGATTGCCGGTGCTTTTGAAGCCATAGCCGGTATCCGTTAAACATTCTCCGCTTGCTGAGAGCTGTGAACCCCTCTCAGCCATCACAGGAATCTAAGGCGTCTCTAAAATACTCAACCCTCATTATTTCTATCCTTAATCCATAAGCAAGTATCCAGCACTGTACCACGTGCAGGACATTTGTCTCTGCCCCCCATCACCAATGCAACCTTTACCTACTCAGGGTACCATTCAAAGCCCCTTTCTCCCCCCCCTTTCCTTGACTATACCTTGTTCATAGTTTAGAAATACTCAACGCTTGCCTAACTTGGACTTCATATATTACTGTTATTTAACTTGTTTTTTAAGTGTGTTATCATGCCTGTATTTATGACTGTTATGTGTACTGTTTATGACCTTGTGTGATGCAGGTCTACCTTGTAAATGAGCTTGCTCAATGGTGTCTTCCTGGATAAATAAAGATTTGATTGATTGATTGACATCACAGTTTGTTGCTGTGGATATTATGATGTGGCAAACAGAGGATTGTGACTTCTGCTAAATATTACTCAGCAGGAGGAGATCCACTATCAGGGGTGAGGGATCCTGTTTCCATTTAAATTAACCTAGTAAACATAATAAGAGGAATAGAAATGCAGAAAATCTATAACCTGCAAGATGAATTGTGTCTGTATATTACATAGTATGTGGTTTAGTTTTGTTGTGTGTGGAAACCCATACACTTCCAGAAATTGTTGCACCAGAGTAGTAATGTCAGAATGATGCTGTACCTCAGTAGTGATGTCAGAATGTTGTTGTACCACAGTGGTGATGTCACAATGCTGCTGTACCTCAGTAGTAATGTCAGAATGCTGTTGTACCACAGTAGTGATGTCAGAATGCTGTTGTACCACAGTAGTGATGTCAGAATGCTGTTGTACCACAGCAGTGATGTCAGCATGCTGCTGTACCACAGTAGTGATGTCAGAATGCTGTTGTACCCCAGCAGTGATGTCAGCATGTTGCTGTACCACAGTAGTGATGTCAGAATGCCGTTGTACCACAACAGTGATGTCAGCATGCTGCTGTACCACAGTAGTGATGTCAGAATGCTATTGTATCATCTTAGTGATGTCAAAATGCTGTTGTACCACAGTAGTGATGTCAAAATACTGTTGTACTGCAGTAGTGATGTCAGAATGCTATTGTACCACAGTGGTGACATCACAATGCTGCTGTACCCCAGTTGTTATATCAGAATGCTGTTGTACCACAGTAGTGATGTCAGAATGCTGTTGTACCACAGTAGTGATGTCAGAATGCTGTTGTACCACAGTAGTGATGTCAGAATGCTGTTGTACCACAGTAGTGATTACAGAATGCTGCTGTACAACAGTAGTGATGTCAGAATGCTATTGTACCATCTTAGTGATGTCAAAATGCTGTTGTACCACAGTAGTGATGTCAAAATACTGTTGTACTGCAGTAGAGATGTCAGAATGCTGTTGTACCCTCCTAGTGATGTCAAAATGCTGCTATACCACAGTAGTGATGTCAAAATAGGAGGCAGTATAGTGCAGTGGTTTAAGGCTCTGAGCTGCAAACCTGGAGACCTGGGTTTGAATCCCACAGCCCCCACTTACATACTGTGTGACCCTAAGCAAGTCACTTAACTTCCTTGTGCTCCCAGGTCACACTTGTAAACAAGCTTTTAGCTTAGTGTCTCTCTCCTGGCAAAAAAAAAAGGCTGTTGTACTGCAGTAGTGAGGCCAGAATGCTGCTGTACCACAGTAGTGATGTCAAAATGCTGTTGTACCCAGTTGTGATATCAGAATGCAGTTGTACCACAGTAGCGATGTCAGAATTCTGTCGTAGCACAGTAGTGATGTCACAATGCTGTTGTATCACAGTAGTGATGTCAGAATGTTGTACCACAGGAGTGATGTCAGAATGTTGTGCTGCAGTAGTGATATTAGAATACTGTTGTATCACAGTAGTGTTATCAGAAAGCTGTATCACAGCAGTGATGTTGGAATGCTGTTATTCCACAGCAGTAACATCAGAATGCTGTTGTACCACAGTAGTTATGTTAGAATGCTGTTATACCACAGTAGTTATGTCAGAATGCTGTTGTATCACAGTAGTGATGTCAGAGTACTGTAGTACAACAGTAGATATTTCACTATTGTGGCACAACAGCATAGACTTCCATGGGCTAGATTTTCAAATGAAATGGGAAGTTCCACGCTGCATTCCCAACCATATTTTGAAACCTCCGCACCTGCAGTTTCCTAGTTTCAGCCAGTGCAGCTGCAGGGGATGGTACACCTGGGCTCAATAGACATACCATTTCCCTGCAGCTGCATCGAAAAAATGGCCTCTAGCTGACATAAATCATGGAGCCAGTCACAAAGTGGCTCCACTTTTGAAAATATTGCAGCTATGAGGAAAACTGCAGCTCCACAAGTGGAGACCCACTTGCACCTGTTTTTTTCCTGCAGCTGCGGGATTTTCGAGGGCTTTGAAAATCTAGCCCTGTGTCTGTTCAGATTCTGTATGCTTGCTTGCATTGCAGATATTTCATAAGGAAAATATCAGCAGGCCAGAAAATATCCCAAGTGAACTGTTTGAAGATGAACTCCTAGAACTGCTGCCAGCTTTTGTAGCTATTACTTAAATTGAATTAGATGTTTTTAATCGTATCCTATTGCTTTCTGTTTATTTAACCATTGTTTAAGACAGAGTTAGAAAGAAGGGAAATTAATTCAATGAAACAAACTACTCAAAATGATGTATGAGCAACCATATGCAACAAGGCTGATGTTTCTGTCTCAGGGTGAGAAGGCATCATAGTGATTTCTGGAGCTTCGCTCTCAGGGTCTGTGATGGCATCGCACCCTTCAGTGGAAACAGTCTTGTTGTTTGCCGGTACACTATTCCATAGGTTTCTCAAAGTTTTTCCAAATGTGAGAAACGTATACGACGCTCCATTGCTAGGTCTATGTTCATTACCCCTGACAGTTCAGAGCCATTTTTTTTTTTACAGTGGAGAGCACTGAATCTCTGCTTCAGCATAGAGTAAAATCATAAGCTGGGAAGCAGATAAAAAGAAGCAAAACTGCAATTTATTCCTTGACAGCAAATGATCATCTTGTTCCTCACTGTCAAGTAACTACTTTCATTTCTCTAAACTTCATAAGCTGCCAAGCAAAATAGCCGTCTAAGTTAAATCAAATAGTGGTGCAGTTCCCAGGAAATAAAAGATGAAGATCAGTAATACTGAAATAATGCCCGTGTTTGCAGACAGGTTTCTGATATGTGTTCCTGGAAAAAGGAACTTTGTCAGCCACAGCTTATTACATTTCAGTTATAAAGTCTTACAAGTCCCAAATGTTTGTAGTTATTTTAACCAAGGTTGTATCAAAACCAAAGTATCTGAGAGGGGTAATACCGCTGTAGTGTATTATACCAAAGCCGTGTTTACATGGCCCCAGCGCTCTTGCATCTGCACTGTTTCCTTTCTGCTGTGCTGGCTGCTCCTCCATCAATTTGTATTGACACAGCCTGCCCTCACAGCGCTGAAGTACGCTTCAGTGAGGGGCTATAAATTCTGCGGAGAATGCTGGGAGACACTGGGATAGAAGGCTTCCCATCCGACCAAGCACATGAAAGGGTTTACAACACCGATTAACGTGCTCACTCCAATATGAGTACCCACAATTGAGCCACAGCAGAAAAGGGATCTGAAGTGCACTTACAGTGTTCTGGAAAGTGTCTACAAAGCCAACTTTGCAGAGAATCAACCTCTGTGTATGGGTTGTTGTGCTACAAAGTCGGCGGTGTAAATAAGCCTTACAAAAGTGGAATCCTGTTGAGACCAGAATCTAATTCTAGACAATTACTCAAAAAGGCTCTGATGTACTTGGATTTACTTTTAGTCAGCCAGCCTGGGCCTAGCCTAAAGGTTACAGTAACATGCTGTGATTAAGCTTGGTATATCCAGCAGACCTGGGTTTGATTCCCACAACCTCCACTTGCATACTGTGTGATTCTGAACAAGTCACCTCCTCGGTGATCCTGAGTCACTGCTGAAAACAGGCAGTTGTGTCTAGTGGGCCTTACCTAGTTACCAAAGAAATAAAAAAAAAATCGAGGGCAAATTTAGATGTCTAAAAATGCAGTTGGTACCGTGGGAAAATGCTGAAATCCTTTGCCAGGCGAGTTTCCCCCACCCTTTCACTGAGCTTTGTTATGACAGACTATATATGGGGAGCTTCCCATTATAATTTCAAGGGGCCCTAATGTCCCTGAGGAAACACTGGAAAACATAACTTGTCACCATATCCCTATATCAATTTTTCATAATAACAATGGATGTCAACATGGAAACATGATCATTATCTGTTCAGTTTCAGCTGCTCTGGCTGGTTGTGAGCAACTGACATCATCATACTGTGTTTCTGATATACCCATTCCCACAGCAGCAGATTGTGATGACGTAAGCCAAGCATGCTTATATTGGGTGTAGAAAAGCGGCCAAAACAGATGTCTGGAGGACAGCCATCCTGTTTTCTTGTTGATGTGGAGTTTTAATGTCAAATGGAGTCAAATACAGGAAAAAAATATGAAATGTAAGCTGAAATGTGCCTAACAAGTGTGTTTATACAATTTACAGATGGTGACAGTCAAACCGCATGGATACATTATTTATTTTAGCCACCGAAGCATTCTGAATGAAAATAACGGACAACGAGCCTTTGTCCATCCTACTATTCATATGTTCATTTATTTTACTGTTAGGTTGGTCATCAGCATTTACTTCCACTTTGGGTTGATCACCAAATAACTTTTAACCAAAGACAGAGCAGCTGGTACAATACCCGATGTCGTCACAATATATTTGGTACACTCCAGACAGAGGTGTGAAATCCAACAGAAACATTTCAATCTTCTATAGAAGAACTAATCTGAATGCTCTACAAGTTCAAATACATTGTATAAATTGGATGCATAATGGCCTCACTCAGAATATGGCATTTATCATCATGGGGGGGGGGGGCAAGACTTTCATAACTCACTCGAGGCTCTGCCACTTGTGAGCTATGGTCCTGCCCCTCACTCATGAAGATAAATGGTATATTCTGAGTTAGGTCACTGTGTATCCCATATTTTTTTCAAAGTTTCTCTCAGTTCAGCAGATCCTCATTAAATAACGTGAACTACCTAGACAGCAGACAGAACATTTTTATTAATTTTTAAATCTAGCAAATTGTTCCTTTTTTATTTTAAAAATAGTTTTCTTTTAGCAAAATGCTGATGTGATACATAATAGAGCATACTGTGATGTATAGCAGTACATTCCACCTGAAAGCTGAGAGATCAGCTGATTTCCCTATCGTATTGGTGTTTGCACTTTTGCATTGTATTTTGTACTATATTACCTTGCACCATATATTGTTACTACTCAGCTGTTCTGTACTTTTAGTCTTGCACCATATTTTGTTTGTACTGCATTACCATGTACCATATATTGTTATTAGACAATTGTTACTGTATTTTTAGTTTTGCACCATATTTTGTTTGTATTGTGTTATCTTGCACCATATCTTGTTGCTGCACAACTGTCACTACACTTTTAAGTTTGCACTGTGTTTTGTTTGTACTGTATGACCTTGCACTGTATATAGTTACTGTACAACTGTTACTGTACTTTTAGTTTTGCAATGTATTTTGTCTGTACTGCATTACCTGCACCATATATTGTTACTGCACAATTGCTACTCTATTTTTAGTTTTGCACCTTGTTTTGTCTGCACTGCATTACCTTGCACCATATATTGTTACTGCATAACTATCACTGTATTTTTAGTTTTGCACTGTATTTTGTTTGTACTGTATTACCATACACCCCATATTGTTACTACACAACTGTTACTGCATTTTTAGTTTTGCAATGTATTTTGTTGTTACTGCATTACCATGCACTGTATATTGTTACTGCAGAACTGTTACTGTATTTTTAGTTTTGCACTGTGTTTTGTTTGTACTGTTACCAGACACCATATATTGTTACTGTTTCTGTTCTTTTTCTGCACTGTTACCACACACCGTATACTGTTACTGCACAACTGTTACTGTATTTTTAGTTTTGCACCATGTTTTGTCTGTACTGTATTACCAAGCACCGTATGTTGTTGCAGTTGTAGCCGTAGATGTGGTCAGATATTTCCTGAAATTTCTGTAATATCTCTGGAGAAATTCCCCCAGCCTGCCTGCAGTACTACCATGGGCCACCAGAGAGACTCTATTTAGATATATTGTGAAATATCTAGTCATATCTGAACATATTTATGGGTGCAACTGTACTGCACAACAGTTACTGTATTTTTAGTTTTGCACTATATTTTTGTTTGTACTGTGTTACCGTACACCATATATTGTTATTTCACAGCTGTTATTGTATTTTTAATTTTGCACCATATTTTGTTCATACTGTGCTACCTTGCACCGTGTATTGTTACTTTTTAGTTTTGTGCCATATTTGTCATACTATGTTACTGTGCACCGTATATTGTTACTGCACAACTGTTACTGTATTTTTAGTTTTGCACCATATTTGATTGCCTACTTTGCCTCCCCCTCTCCCAGAATGCATCTGGAAATGAGCTACTACCAGTTCAGTATGTTTTTCTTGATAAAACATTTGAAATAAATAAATACATAGATAGATAAATAAATGAATTATTCAGCAGCTTCGTGACCTCTCTTATAGTAATCAACCTGGTAGAAGGTCAGTGATGCTTTCTAGTCAGCCATGCTGGCATAATCAGGGATTTCTAAATGCCAGCAAGATACGAAAAGAAAAAGATCTCAGTCTGTCCATCTCTAAGTAGAGTATTGTTCCATACATGGCATCTAGTACCATCATGTAGAAAACCTTCTACTTAGAACCCGCCCCCCCCACAAAAAAATGAATCATATATAAAAATGTTGAGCTTGGTACAACTATAAATAGGGGATACATGATGACCAGCCATTGAATACATGATTTATCAGAATGATCCATGAGTGACCTCATAGAGTGTACTTGTTCTTTAAAGGTCTAGTACTGCCAAAACATAGCAACAACACTTTTTTAATTTTTAAAAATAGTGCCTTTTACTTTGTATTTCTGGAGTGTTTTTCTGTGTTCTCATTAGATGGTTTTCCACTTAATGTATTGGAATTACCTGGAAACAGACATCTGCAGTTCTGTTCCTCCCACTACATCATCAGCATGTGACCTCACTTAATGTTTCATCACAAGCTCTGCCACCTGATTGATAATATGTGTCACAAGTTCCTATTCAAATTGCTGGAGCCTGGCTGTTCTTAGTTACTAGTGATGTCATAGTCAGTGAGATCACAATACTGATGATGTTATAGGGAGGAACAGAAGTGACTATGTTGGCCTCCAGGTAGAGGGCCATTCCACATATCACACCTGTAATGTTTGGTAGAACATTTTCTAATTAGCAAAACAGAAAAGACAAAAACATACTTCAGAAATAAGAAGTGATAGCTGACTACTTGTGAAAGTTACTATTAATTCCAGGCAGTAAACTAGCTCTTTAAGTTAAATGGAGTAGATCACAGTTACCTGAGATCTGAACTGAATCAGGTTAGATTGAGGATCAGAACTGGAGCAAAAGGGCTTGGCCTACTTTAGATTAAGCCTGGCTGTGCAATTTCAAGGGTAAACGAACTGTCAATGCCATCATTACTCCTATGTATTATTTTTACTCAGCTTTCCTTCAATGAATTGTCTGCTATGTTATAACTATTTCTACAAACGTCTCTGCTAAAAGTAGATCATGTGAGACTAATCAGTCTGTTTCATAGGTTACATAATGACTGAGCACATCCTGCGAAGTATAAGTTAACCTGTCATGAATTTTGCTGTTTCAGCCCCCCATGGTCCGTCCTTTACAATTGGGAAAGCAGTGTGGCTTCTATGGGGTTTGGTCTTCAATAACTCTGTACCAGTGCAGAACCCAAAAGGAACAACCAGTAAAATAATGGTGTCAGTATGGGCCTTCTTTGCCGTAATCTTCCTAGCCAGCTACACTGCCAACCTGGCTGCCTTTATGATCCAAGAGGAGTTTGTTGACCAAGTGACTGGCTTAAGCGACAAGAAGGTAACTCCTTAACTACTTTGCATTGGATGGTGTATGTTCAGCAACTATAGCTTGCTTTTTACAGTATAGTGCATGGTAACAGAATGGTAAAACAACCTGGATAATAAGGTAACATTTAACTACTTACTGGGGAAGGTTTACAAATGGCACCCCGATAGTGTGAAAGTACATGACAAGCTCTTTTAAACAAGGTGTTGGGCTTTTCTGTAAGGGTCAGAAATACCCATTACCAAGTCTGCCATATGCTGATGCTAGGTCATGGCCATCTTGTGGAATCTTGAGCCAACAAGTAATGTCATGGTTGGGGAAGCTGTGGTGTCAGGCATGCAGCTTTCCCAGCCAGGAGATCACTTGCTGGCTCAAGATTCCACAAAAAGGTCCATGCCTTGAATCAGTATGGGTGAGACTTAGCAATAGATATAGTAGAACTTTTGACACTTATGAGTAAGGCAAATATCTAGACTTAAAGAGCTTTTTTTTGCCAGATACAAAATGGCAGCTGAGATTTTGACATCATGAGGTAAGATTTTATCATCATACCCATGTCTCGTCCAATTACGTTAACTATTAGTAGTATTAGTGATGATGTCTCAACTATTAGTAGTAGTAGCACCGGAGTAGTGGTAGGAGGTAATGGAATTGGTTGGCATAGGGGTCTCAGGGGGCTGTGCCCCCAAAACTAACTGATCCACTGTGATGAAGTGGGGGATGCGTGGGGCACAGCCCCCTGATTAATCCAACAGACTCCATGACATCCTCACCCAAGATCTTGTCTGCCATTTTTCCACTGGCAGAAACTGCACCTGCTCCAAGCTTTTTATCTACTTTGTTTGCCACTTTTAGGGAAGCTGCTCATGAACCTTCCCTTTCAAAACTGGAACACTGCTAACTGGTTTTATATACCCACCATGTTTCAGTTTCAGTTTATTTTTTATACTGGAAAAGCATGTGTACAAAATTGCCCATTTTCACAAGTGTCCAGTTGTACACAGACAACAGATACATACAAGTTACACTAGTTTGTACAATACAGACTGGGTCAGCATAATAATTTCTATGGTATACAAGGAGTAATCAAAAAATATATAAACAGCAACAAACATAGTTGGCAGTTGTAGGTTGGTGTAAGCAGAAGACGCGTAAGGTAATCTGGGACAGGAGCATTTACAGGTTTGGGAACTAGACTGGTAAACCTTCAGTTTGTACTTGAATGAGGCCCGTGGGGTACATTGGATTAGGAAAGGGGGCAGGCTATGGAATAATTCCACACCCTTGTAGGAGAGGATATGTTGATCTTGGGTAGTCTGACAAGATGGGAGCGTGAAATAATGGGAGGTGGACCATCTGGTGGGCCTTGAGTAGGCTGACCTAGGGAAAATGAAGACTATGCTGTTAGGTAAGAGTCCCCTGGCAATTTTGTAGAAGAAAGCCTGGATTTTGTTGTCCAGCCTGTCCTCTAATGGAGGCCAAAGTTCCAGCGGTGAAAGTTCAGAAGTGTGCAGCAATGGGGGAGCTACCTCAGAACGTACCAGCAAAGACAAACGAGCGGCACACTTCAGTGTGTTACCTTACTTTTACTAGAACATCAGTGACCATCTGAATTATTAGATACATCCACGCAGCTCACCATTCATTCAATAAGTTGCAGATAATGGAACTGATGCAAAAAGAATATATTTACTCGTGGTCAGATAGGACAAGACAGTGTTGCACAAGCCCTTCTTATTTTTTGTTGAAACTGGTAAAGATAGAAAGTAAAGAAATGTAATAGCTGAGCCATAAACCTATTAATTAGTAGTAATGAAATGGTTACTTTAAACTTGTTTGATAAATAGATATCTGCTAACATTAGAACTTTGTACCATTCCCCTTTCTTCTTGAAACTTTTTCACCTATTTTTTTGAAGAGCACATATATTTCACTTACTTTTCCAAAGGTGTAACAGATGCACTTTGGTAAATGCTGATATATTTTAATGGTGATGTTTTCCCTGCTAGCCATGTCTCCTGAGGAAGGGTTGTTGAACCTGAAATGATGAGGCAGGGCTTGTGCAACACCGTCTTGTTCTACAGTATTTGACCATGAATAAATATATTCTTTTTGCATCAGTTCCATTATCTGCAGCTTATTGAATGAACGGCGAGCTGTGTGGATATAATTAAAAATTTGGATGGTCACCGATGTTCTAGTAAAAACAAGGTAACATACTGAAGTGTGCAGCTTGTTTGTCTTTGCTCTAATGGAGGCCAATTGGAGGATTTGTAGAGGTCACAGTGGTGGGTCAATCTAGGAAGGCCGATGGCAAACCAGATGATGTTGTGATAGGCAGTTCTAAGCCTACAGGGGTTTCTTTGGGAGAGGGAGGGGTAGTAGATTAGGGTGCCATAGTCGAAGATGGGGAGCAGGAAACTGCTGGCAAACAGGGACCTGGATTTGGGGATGAGGTATGGTTTGACTCTGTATAACATGCCTAGCCTTTGGTGTGCTTTTTTAATGAGCTGATTAATGTGAGGTTCTAAAGTTAGGTGACAGTGAAGGAGGAGGCCAAGGTATGAACTCTGTTAGCCTGATTCTCAACGCTCCCAGCATGGAGCAAGGGGCTCGTGCCAAAATGAATGGCACAGGGTGCCCCTTGCACCAAATGATGCCACCAGGAGCGATTCTCAAGGCAACCTGCATCAACTGCAGGCTGCCTGCCCCAAACGGGGCTTGTGCCATCCCTGCACCCAGAAATGGGCTGTGACAAGGCACTAGGGGGCATGAAGCAGACGCAAGCTGCAACAGCCCCAGAACTGCAATTCTAACATACTAAAATGCCAGCAGAATAGGCCTAATGGTCTTTCGTGTCTGCTCATTTGGTCAGCCCCCACCCTGGGTGCTGACCTTGCTGTCCCCCTCACCTTCTCTGGCTTCTCCCTTCCCAGTTCCGGATATTCTTGCTGCATTGGATTTTGCTTCCAGAACCCTTCCTCTGTACCTGTCCCACCCCCTCTTGAACCCCTCCACTGTCTCTGCCTCCACCAGCCCCCTAGGCAGTGCATTCCATAGCTCCACCACCCTCTCAGTGAAGTAGCACCTCCTCCTTTCTCCCTGAATCTTCCCCCTCAGCTTCCACCCATGCCCTCTAGTGGCCCCTCCTCCTTCCTTCGAAGCACCCTGACTGTTCCTCCCCTATTTACCCTCTTCATGTACCTGAAGACCTCTATCATGTCCCCCCGGTCCCTTCTCTCTTCCAATGTGTACATATTTAGCTCTTCGAGCCTCTCCTCATAGGTCCTGTCCCCCAAGCCCCAAATCATTTTGGTTGCCCTCCTCTGGACCCTCTCCAGGAGGTTAATGTCCCTCTTTAAGTGTGGCCTCCAAAACTGCACGCAGTACTCAAGGTGCAGCCTCACCAAGCAGTTGTACAGAGGGAGTATCCTTCCCTCCTTCTGGGGTGATCCCCTAGCGATGCATCCCAGCATCCTGTTGGCCTTGGCTGCTGCCCTCCTACAAGTCTCAGAGTTGTTCATCTTGACATCCACCACCACCCCCAGGTCCCTCTCAGCCATTGAGACTTGTAGCATTCCCCCCCCCAGGGTGTACACTTGGCCCGGGTTTCTGGCCCCCAGGTGGAGTGCCTTGCATGTCCCTGCATTGAACCTCAGCTTCCACTTTCTAGACTATCTTTCCAGAGCTTCCAGGTCCCCCTGTAGGGCCACCCTCCCCTCCTCCCCATCCACCACCGCCCCCAGTTTTGAGTCATCTGCAAAGAGACTCATCTCACTCCTGATTCCTGTCCTTATGTCAGAGACATAGGCGTTGAACAGAAGGGGCCCAAGGACTGATCTCTGTGGGACCCCACTAATGACCCTCCTTGGGGATGAGACTATCCCGCCAACTACCACCCTCTGGGTCTGGTCCTGGAGCCAATTGCCTATCCATCTGATCATCTGGTTCCCCACCCCCATTTCTCCCAGCTTATCCAACAGGCCAACGTGAGGAACAGAGTCAAATGCCTTGCTGAAGTCTAGAAAGAGGACGTCCACTGGTCTACCCAGGTCCAAGGCACTAGTCACCCAGTCATGGAACTCCACCAGGTTTGTCTGACACGATTTCCTGGGATGAATCCATGCTGTCTATCGTCCAGGCACCCTGACTTATCCAGGTCCCCCAGCCTCTCCTTGACAATGCCCTCATCACCTTGCCCACCACCCGATGTCAGGCTGACAGGCCTGTAGTTCCCTACCACCTCCCTTAGTCCCCCCTTGTGGATGGGCACTATATCGCCACCTTCCAGTCTTGGGGCACCCACCCTGTCCTCAGAGATGGTGAAAAGCTCCGCCAGGGGTTGTGGGACATCCATAAGTTCTTTCAGCACTCTGGGATGTAATTTATCAACCCGGTGCTTTCTCTGTCTTAAGGGCTTGAGCTTCCCTCACTCTCTGCTGTGATTTCCACTTCCGTACCTCTTCTCCTGCTTAGCCCTCCCCCACCTGCCAGTGATGCCTCCCCCTCCCCAGACCTGCCAATCAGTAAGGGTCCCCCAGTATCTCTGTCTCCTCCCTTGATGATGCAGCACCCCCATTTCCTTGGTGAAAACTGAGGTGAAGTACTCATTTAGTACCTCAGCCTGCTTCCCGGGTCTTGTGCCTTCTCTCCCCCTGATTTAATCCTGCTAATCTGCCCTTTACCCTTCGTTTTTCCCCAATGTATCTAAAGAACCCCTTGTTCCCTCTCCTAGTTTCCCTGGCCAGGTTCTGTTCCTTCCTTGCCTTAGCCGCCCTCACCACCCTAGTGGCCCTTCTAGCCATCAGCTCGTACTCCCCTCGATCTCTTTCACTCCTTGAGCACTTGAATTGCTTATAGGCTGCCTTCTTTCCCCGCACCACCTCCTGGACCTCCCTGGTAATTCTCAGACCTCTCCTAGAGGTAGAAATTCTAGGTACCCTTTGACCAGCCAGGGCTGGTCTAAGGGGACTTAGAAAGTTCTTCCCTGGGAGAGCTGCTGGTTGCAGTAGTGGAGCAAGTCCCCCCTCCTCAATCCCTGACATGCCCTATACCTATAAAATATATTAGAAAGTAGTAAGTAAGTAAGTATTAAGTAAATTTTTATTTATAAAAGGTGTTCTTCCCAAGTTTAGAGAGCCTGTACAGTACAATACAACGATAAAAATATCTAAAACAGCTCGTAATTCACTTAAAAACATACAATATAAAACTGTTATGTCCCCAAAAAAGCTTTTTCCAAAAAATATGTTTTGAGTGAGTTTTTAAACCCTTCCATGGTCAGGCTTTCACATATCTGATGAGGGAGAGAGAGTTCCACAGGGTAGGAGCCATAAAGGCAAAGGATCTTCCACCAGGCATCATCAAATGTACCCTGGGAACCTCTAGCAATCCCTCACCAGAGGATCAGAGTGAGTGGAAGGGATAATAGGGAGATAAAAGGTCTTGCAGGTATTGGGGTCCCGGTTTGTGTAAGGCTTTATATGTCAGCAATGCGACCTTCAAAGGGATTCACCATTGTATGGGCAGTCAGTGTAGTTCACGCAGCACAGGTGTTATGTGACTGAATCTAGGGGTTCCAGTTAACAACCCAGCCACCGCGTTCTGCACTAGCTGCAGTCAGTGAATATCCACTACCAGTAGCCCCAGGTAAAGGGCATTGCAGTAGTCTAACCGGGTGGCAGCAAAGGTTTAGATCAATGTTGGCAGATCCTCAGATGGAACCAGATGCTTCACCCTAGTGATATTTCTGAAATGATAAAAGGAGGACTTGACTACAGCCGACACCTGACCTTTCAGAGTCAGACTGTCATCAAATACCACCCCTAGGTTAAGCACCCAGTTTGAGGCCCTGAGCAGGCTACCTCTGAGTTGAAAACTGAAGGGTTTTCCCATCCATGACCCAACCATTCTCAGATCCAGGTCCACAACCAACACCTTGGTTTTCTCTGGGTTTAGCCTCAGCCAGCTAGCACTCATCCAGTTCTGTATCTCCTGCAGACAGTTGTTAAACACTGAGATAGTATCATATTCCACAATAATAATATTATACATAAGAGCCCCCTGCCCAATCCCGATGTACCCCACAATAATGTTATACATGACAAACCTCCCACCCAATCCCTGATGTGCCCCACAATAATATTATATATGAGAAACCCCCCACCCAGATCCCTGATGTCCCTGTTGGGTTGTCACATAAACAGCCCTTCACATTGGTGGTCCAGTGCCCCCTACCCCAACAAGTAGTACCCCCCCATCCCCAGACAGAGCTGGGGAATGACACACCCCTCACACACCTCCACTGACGGTCCCCGACTGAACTGTCAATGAGCACCTATTGTAATGTGTATGCAAGCACGTACACATTGCAGTAGGTGCTCATTGACAGTTCAGTTGGGGACTGGCCGCGGAGGTGTGAGGAGGGCTGTACCAGCCCCAGCTCTGTCTGGGGATGAGGGAGGGGGGGCACTACCTGCTGGGGTGGAGGTGAGGAGCACTGGACCACCAATGAGGGGCTGTTTATGTGGTAACCCGACGGAGACATCGAGGTCGGGGGTTCATATATAATATTATTGTGGGGCACATCGGGATTGGGCGGGGGGTTCTCATGTATAACATTATTGTGGGGCACATCAGGATCAGGCTGGGGTTTCTCATGTATAATATTATTGTAGGGTACATCAGGATTGGGTGGGAGGTTTCTCATGTATTATAATAATGTGGGGCACATCAGGGATCAGGTAGGGGTTTCTACAATATTATGTACATATGGGGCACTACGTAGATCGGGGCAGGTGAACAGGTTGCCATTGCCATAAGGGGCTTACAGCAACCCCTTCCATGCACCATGCACTTGCCGTATGGATGAGGTTGCCGCAAGTGTGGGGACATAGGTGCTGGGACCCCTCCTGTACCTAAATCGGGTGCAGGGTCCCTGGTGCTGGGGGGCTTCAGTGCAAGCTACTGTTTTCTGCAGCTTGAGCCAGACCCCTTTGAGAATCAGGCCCTGTGACTCTTTCAGTTACATTACCATCATTATCCATGATGTTGAAATCAAAGGTGGCAGTTCTTCTAGGCCCCAAGAAAACCATTGACTTATTTTTTTTTTTTTTTTGAGTTTAGGACTAGTCCCTTGGAGGAGAACCAGGAGTGAAGCTGGTAGAAATCATGTTGTTCAAGGAGGAAGGATGGGTCCTTTTCTTTGCAGAATAGTGCTGTATAATCTGCCTAAAGTATGATTCTGTGTGCTTACAGATTTCGGGGAGGGAGCTGACCACGAGTGAGAAAAGGAGGGGTCCCAGAATGGAGTCCTGGGGGACTCCATATTTGATGGGGCAGGTGTCAGAGATAACACCTTCAATTACTGTTTTATGGGATCTGTGGATGAGGTAGTTTGAGAACCAATTTACAACATCCCAAGAGAAACTGAGATGGGAGAGGGTGTGGAGGAGTATATTGCAGTCAACAAGGTTGAAGGCTTTTGTGGGGTCCACAAACACTTGGTCAGTCTAGAGGCCTTCATCGTTAGCCTTGTTGATGAAGTTAGTGAATTTAATGAGTGCTGTCTCAGTGTTCAATGTCCTATGCAGTCAGCATAGTGCTATGCTTGTGCAACTGTGTTAGTTTGGTTTTGACCGTTCACACTCTCTGTTCCAGAGGAATTACCACCCTGTAGGGGTTCCAAAGGCAAGGAACCCTCAGAGAGGGTTCCACCCCTAGAGGTGTCATGGGACAATTCCCATGGCCAAAGTACCTTAGGAAGGATCCTAAGGAGAGAAGTACTGCTACTGGAAGAGGAGGGGAGGATGGTGGGGCAAAGAAAAAGTGCTTCACAATGAGGCTGAGAGAAACTGCTTAAGGAGCTCAGGAAGTGGGAGTGGCTGGCTGCTTGGCCATTGAACTCCAGACAAAGCCTTTCCAATTATGGCCAGTCCTGAAATCATGCTATCGATCTGTTTGGAGGTTGTATTTCTCAAGGTATTCAAGGGTTTGGCCAAGTAAAATTTTCTTGATAATTTTGGACAGTGGAGCAGGAGAGATATGGGCCTGTAGCTGGCCACATCATTTTTGGGGCCGGATTTGTGAAGGGGTTTTAAGGTGGTGCATTTCCATTTGAGGGGGTAGGTGCCTGTGCAGTGGGAGTGACTGAAGATGTTAATTAGGGGAAGTGTGATAGGCTCACAGACAGCTTAAGGATGTGGTAGTCTATGCTGTACCATGTACTAGCTTCACATCAGGGTTGGGCAAACAGGTTCAAGAATGTTCCGTGAAAATTAGTTTAGCGATGGAAATACCATTTCACTTCATTTGAGTGTCTCTCAAATAGAACATTCTTTGAAATACCATTTATAGGTACTAATCAGGAACAGATATCGTTTTTTTTAACCCCAGCCACACTCAGTACATTGCCTGTGGATCATTCATCAATTTATGGATTTAAAATTTGTTGGAGAACACATTTGTCAGCAAGTGAAATCTTTCAATGCTTTGCTTGATCATTGGTTCTGTTAATGTTTTTGTATTGTTGTGTATTGTTGTCTATACTTTTTGTCTCTTTTGTATTTTCCTCCCTGGCTATCCATGAAAATGAGCAGGCATCTGCTCATGGTCTAACAGGGTCTTTTAATAAAAAAATTAAAAAAAAATTCATAAACTACTAATGATACTTCCAAAAATGGTTATTATAATGTTATTACTTATACAGTAGGTGACTCAGTAGGTTGCATACTTGACTGTGTGGCTGGAAGACCGGAAGGTCATGGGTTCTAGTTCCATACTGGGAGATTTGGCTACTTAAGCAATAAGGCATGGTGTGGTTTATTGGGGGATTTACCCACGCCTTGTGTGGTGTGTTATGAGGTGCAGCAAAGTGGCTTAAGCACACGAGGCATGTGTAATGCCCCAATTACCTACGTGCTGGAGTACCTTATTGTGATTATGAAATGGACCCATGCTATATGTTAAATAAATGAAGAAATGTGTTTAATTATATTTTATTTTGCTTTTTATAAATACAATTCCTCAGCCGTGGGTTATTGCAGGATTTCCTCACAGGGAAAGACCTTAGCTGACCAATCAGGTTACAGGATATTTATGTCGCTTATACAATTCCTAATATTGACACTATAGTGTAGCACTAAGAGGTTCTACACTTTTGAGGTGCTGCCCTTCACGTGGGTTGCTAAACCGAGGTCCCTTCTGCCTATCTGTGGTAGCTGTGCAGGTGTTAGTTATAGATCCCATAACACGTGTTGTAAGAGTAGAGGACTTTCCTCAGTGACCTGGCCAACATTCCCCTGTAAATAACACAAGTTCGTGTACAAGACAAAGAACCTCTGTGCGCAAGCACTGAGGCAATTGTTACCCCAAAGGGCATTTGGCTGGGAAGCCAAGTTTCAATGAAATACAAAATCACACATGCCCCCACAATGCAAAGCATCATGGGATGCATATGCAAATCACCACAGAATATTATACTGGTTCAACTTTAAGCAGAAATGCATGGTGCCGAAAGGCCTCTCACACAGTTTGCAAAGGGTGCCAACAGAAGATATAGACACGTGTTTCATCCTACCAGGACTCATCAGTATGCCTCGTCTGTCTGACACTCTAGTAGAATGAACCAGCTACCCTAAGATGGTCTATCTGGGTTATGTTGTGGTGAACCCAATTAAAACAAAAAACTATTTAAAAGACAAAGAACCTCTGTGCGCAAGCACTGAGGCAATGGTTACCCCAAAGGGCATTTGGCTGGGAAGCCAAGTTTCAAAGAAATACAAAATCACACATGCCCCCACAATGCAAAGCATCATGGGCTGCATATGCAGATCACCACAGAATATTATACTGGTTCAACTTTAAGCAGAAATGCATGGTGCCGAAAGGCCTCTCACACAGTTCGCAAAGGGTGCCAACAGAAGACATAGACACAAACCACTCTAGGATACAGCTGGGAAGGAACTGTCACTGCTCAGTGTGTATGTTCTGTTCAGAAATTATTCATAAGTAAATTAATACACTAATAACTTAATAAATTAATAAATTAACTGTAGCAGATTTCTTATTGGTAATTGCATTGTTCTGAAAGAGCTGCTGATGCCTCAAAGAAAACTTTGAAAAACGTAATATTTAGGTACAATTCAGCTTCCATGCAATATGTATTTAATAGACTTCTCTTCCTCAATATTTATTGCTGAAAAATTTGCATGGAAACATGCTCTATATCCTTTAGAGTTATCTGCCTCTTTTGCTTACTCCCTACTTCATGTCATAGTCCTCTGTTGTGACATCAAAATCTGCTGCCATATGAGTAATTGTGATGTCATAAGTAGAGCATTATGAGCCCAGGTAGGGAGAAAGCAATAGGAATAGATGAACTCTTCTGGAGCAAAGATCCTTGTTTCATGCAGATGGCCTCAGTAATAAATAATGGGGATGAGAAATATAGAACTAATGTGAAACACTAGCTGAACTGTGTCTAAATATTATGTTTTGTTAATGTTGTCCTGAAGGCATCAGCTGATCTTTAAAACATGATTGAAATAGGTTTTCAGAGCTGCTGCCTGCCTCGCGATAGTGCAATTGCAGTATGGTGCAGATGACCAGGGGTTCTGGAATGAGTCCTACCAACTTCTCACTGGATCCCACCACCTCACACATATGTGCGATCTCTATGCACAAACTGGATGGCTGCAAATCACCAGTCGGATAAAGTGCCTAACCTGCACCATGGTGAAGAAAATAAATATGGGCCTTGTGCCCCCTGGAGTGTGTGCACTCCTGCACCCTAGCAATAAACTCCACTCAACCAGGGGGGTCTGAATCACAGCTCCTGCAGGTTCCACATTGTCATACCTCACAAGGTCAAAGATCTTTTGCCTATAGGGCGCCCAGCTGGCGAAATGGTCTAAACAGTTACATCTCCTCCACTCCTACCCTTGGTGCATTTAAATCAAGGCTACACCTCCCTCTCTCTCTCTGCCTCTAGCTCCTGTGACTGTCTCCACTAGCTGATCCCATGAATATTTCCCTAACCTTATGCAGTTCTCTCTCCTATTAGCACTTGGTTACCCTTTATCACACACTTCCCCAAGTTATGTCTACGACAACGCTTCTGGCTGCGCTCCTCCTCTATAGCTCTCCGCCCCCCTCTACTCTTCCTCTCTCTTGTCCTCTGTCCTCTCTGCACCTCATCCACTATCTCCTTGTAACCTGGCCTCCAAAACTTGTTTTGTTTCTCAGATGCTTTGCAACTCTGTTTAGCTTACACTTTTGTAATCTTGTCCTATGAATTTAATTTGTAATCTGACTTACATGTGTTATGTTTTGAATTGTAACCTGACGTAGAACCTTTGTAAAAAAGCCCTGGCTCAAAGGTATTGCAATCCTAGACCTAATAAATAAATAAAAAATAAAATAAATAGGGCAGTCATAGTCAGGGAATGCTGACAGTGTTAGCACTTCACCAACTGAGAGGAGGGCAGTGCCACATTCTGTAGCCACAGAACCACTCCACCACCACCCCATGATAGGCCAGGGAGGGTTGTCTTCTTCATAGGAGGAGGAAGCTATCTCTTACAGATCCAGCAGGATGCTCTGAATGGTGTAAGGTAATGTGGTAGGACACAGGAGAAACCAGGTAAACACAGCCCATGCTGCTTGTGTGATGGTCACTGATACTGTGTGTACCTCTACTATGCAAAGCGGAGCCGGGGTTGGGAGGTGACAGTGTACCCAAGGAGGGTACAGTCAAAATCACCTTGGGGATAAAAATCTATCTCAAAGGCTTGGTTAACTCCTGTTGGACCTTATTTACTTATTTTTATTTATTTTGTTTTTGGCAACCAGGTAAGTGCACTAGACATAGAAATGCCTATTTTCAGGCACAACCCGGGAGGGTACAAGTTGGAAAACAAAACATCAACAGGTGGGTACAGTACAACAATGGCTGACAGACAGTATAAGTCAAATATAATTCATCAGTGGACAATAATACAAGGTGTTACAAAAAGTACAACTACACAATCAATAGATAATAGCATTTCATACATAAATGGGGAAAAAATACATTAAATGGGCAATAGGAGTACAATAATTCAGTTAGGATAATTGGCAAATTTCCAGTGTTTGTTAATCCCTTTAAAACATGTGTTAGTGCTTAAAGTGGGATAGACTGCAAATCGTGGTGAGATTTAACCATTGTATTGCCAAAGAGGATATGCTGCATATTGGTTCAAAATGAATAAATACTAGCATTATACTATAAGAACACCAAGATTATCCAGAGAAAATGGAATCCATTTCTTTCAAGTGGAAAGTAGAATTTGGGAGACTCACTGGTAATTTAGTGGTATAAAGTCTGGCTACAAGCAAAAGATAAGTAATTCCTTCCTGCTACAGTAACTGCTTTGCGATTTTGGTTATTATATTTTTATGGGAGCAGGGAGGCAATGCCTGATGGTCTTACTGTTTAGTTTTGCTATAGTGCACTGTCAATGCAGTGAAGCGAACAATAAATTTGTTCTCGACTTTTTCATGAAAATATCCCTGTCTGCCAGCAAAGTGGTAATTTCTATAGAAACACTGAGGTTGGAAACAAAAGGTCTCTCCATAGTCACATCAACCTTTTCTCCATAGTTATGTCTGCTTAAAAAATTAATAACTAGGATTTCCTATCTATTTCTCTGGGCCTGCCCATGATCCTTGTGAGCTGCTTATGTGTTTGTACAGTATGTTTTATTTACATTATTTTGCATTACAAATGCACTGGTCATATACTGCATAGAGTTAGTAGATATTTAAAACATTTTTCTGGTTCCTAGACCGATTTCATGGTTGACTTCAATAGAACATTTGTACAGCTCCTGCTCTAAATAAAAGTTACCCTAAACTTAGATACAAAGAATTCAGACCCCCGTTCTTATATTTCAGCACCTTACCTCTTTGGTATACTGTAACTGAAGACATTGTTTAAAAAATATTTTTTTTTTCTCATTTGACTTCCTATGTTCCTTGTGGCTTATTTAAGCAATAAGCACAACATGGTGTGGGTTACTGGGGATATCCCACGCCTTGTGTGGTGTGTCACGAGGTGCAGCTGAGTGACTTAGCCACACAAGAAGTGGGTAACTCACCCAATAACTCACATCCTGGAGTGCCTTATTGCAATTATACAATGGACCCATGTGTTAATAAATTTTAAATGTGTTTAATTATGTTTTTTATTAATGCCATACCTCAGCTGTTTGTTATGCAGGATTTACCTACGGTTACGTGACATGTTTTGACCAATGAGGTTACAGGATTTTCACACACTATTGTATAATCATGCTTTAACATCATAATCTTCTACTTATTACCTCACAACCTGTTGCTATGGAAAGTCATTGGAGTATACAAGCAGAAGATGAGGATTTCAGGGCAGACCATGTAGAAGGGGCAGATGAGATCCGAGGAGCACAGATTCTGTTTCCATGCAAATGTCTGTAGTAATAAAGAATGAGAAATGTCCTAAAATTCAAATCTTGGGAGAACTAATGAGGTTCAAGTCCTATCAATAGCGGTGGGTGAAATTATTATTGCACTTGCAAAATTGTTCAGTTTGTATTTGTGCAATTTTCATGAAATTGTGCCAAAGTCTGGTGGGATTTTGCCAAAGCTTTTATTCAAATAGCATTTTCCTCAAATTGCACAGCTTTAGCAATGTGATTTCTTAAAAATGCACACTTTTAGTCAGCCTGGTGGTGCTGACAGTTAAGGCACTAGACACCTCACCTTGCGCGAAGCCGGCGACCCGGGTTCGGGAACAAGCGTGGGCCATTGGGGGTCGGCAGGGGCAGAGAGGGATTGAGCATCCAACAGACAGCTCTCCCTTCTCAGGGAGGGTGTAGGGCATAGTGTTGCTCCTGAGCAACCTCTGACATTGGTCAGGGGCAGCCTCAAACTTGTGTCACCGCCGTATGGCATTGGGGACGGAGCTCGGTGGACACTGGCAATCATTGCACATCCGAGCTCCGTGGGAGGAAGGAGGGCAGGGAGAAAAAACAAGTAGAAAAAACCCTCCTCTCCTCTGACAGGTGAAAGTGGGTCCAGTAGCAGTGGCCCCATGCCCTTTGCTGGGCTTTCTGGAAGTGCTCTCCAGTTCCTCCCCACAAGCAGTGCACCCACCAGCATTCTAGATAGAGTGCCGGTCCTTCCTTGGGGGACTCAGAGCCGAGGGGTTACAGTAGTGCTGTGGGAGGGGAAGGGAGGAGGCTGGCACCTGGAGAGTACAACTGAGGGTTCAGGCAGGCGGGCAGAGTCAACGCCGAGAGTCCACGCCATAGAGAAGGTCAGTGGAAGAGGGGAGAAAAAGTGTTTTTTTTTTTAAAATGCACACTTTCAGTAAATAGTGCTATTTTTTTTCCAAACTATGCATTTTCAACAATGTGATCTTTAAAAAAGGTGCAATTTTAACCAAAATTTCGCATTTTAAATACTCTGTTCCAGTTCATGAAATTGAATAAAATGTTGGCAAAATTAGCGCAATTTCATGAAAAGTGCACAAAACAGATGTTTCTAATTTTGATCAGCACTATGGGAAACTGAAAAAATCACTTTGAGGCACAGTGCCATCCCCCTTAATTATTAAAAGATTCACACAATCCCGTCAAGTGGTGGTGGTTAGAGCATGTCCCACTTGACACGTGACACCTTAAAGGAGAGAGTGCTGCATGTGTTGCAGTCTCTGCATGACTGCCCCTGGTGGCCAAAGGAGGGGGAGGAGTTATGCAGACTGGACTTTTTCCTCTTGCATACCTCTCCTCATGACTCAATGAAGCAATGATATGCAACAGAAATGTACAGGTATCTAATGGCAGGCACTTCTGACTGATACCATACCACACACTGACATCCAAGGGTAAGGGGCTCACCTCTTGTATTGCCTTAATGACCTTGTTCCTCCTCCTCCTCCTCCTCCTTCCTGAATGGGAAGGCCCTACTTCAAGGGTGTGTATTTGTGTGTGCATGAATGTTTATATGTAAACCACAGGATGATGGAGGTATTGTAATTTATTCTTATGGAGGCAGTTTGGCCTAGTGGTTAGAGAGCAGCACTGTTAACCTGAAGGCCCTGATTTGCATGCCGTAGGTCATACTTTTTTTTTGTTAATTCTTTTTACCTCCTCCTCCTCCTCGGTGGATTTCCTCTGTCAGCCAGCCTACCAGACTCTGGGGTCTTCCGGGGTCTTTCTGATGCTATGCATGCCCCAGCAGAACTCCTGGAGCCAGCATGGAGGCTTCATCCTGGTGACACCCCCCCCCCCAATGATTTTTTCCTGTTATCTGCCCTCCTAACCCCGGAGCCCCAGAAGCAGTGACTTTGTGTGGGTGGAGGCCTGCACGAACATCGCAGCTCCAGTTGAAAGCTCCTTCCGCCCTCCCCTGGCCTTGCGCCCTGGCTCTCGGAGGAGACACTACCACTCAGCCTCCACTGGGGGCAGCCAAGCACCGAGAGACCTATCAAACCCTCCCAAGGTGAAGAGCTTGCCAGCTGGCAACTACTCACTGTCCTCTCCCTCCTCCCCTGCTGACTCTCGATGACCCAAGCTCATTCCCGAACCCGGGTCACCAGTGTGGCGTGAGGTGTGACGTCCAGCGCCTTAACCCTCAGTGCCACTGGGCAGGCTGTGCCGTAGTTCATACTTACTCCACTTGTGACCCCGAGCAAGTTACTTAACCTCCCTCTTCTGAACCTCTTTTTCATCTCTCTAATCTTTCTTCATGCTGTTTGAATTTCCATGTGCATCTAAATGGCAGCAGCTGTCTCTCCCCTGTCTCTCCTGGGCTGTAAAGCATTCTTATGATACAGTTTGTTTAAAAGGTATCTTACAAAACCCAATTCTTTTCCTTATAAATATTTATTTATATAACTTCTGGTATATTTAGACTTTTCATAAATGTTTATCTGCAAAGGAGTCTGTACAATTGAAGTACTTGGCTATTCAATAAGCAGCAGTACAAAACACCTCTGGAATACAAAGTGAGCATGATCTGAGCAGTTCTTTTAACTAATTGCAAAAGTGTTGGGGCTAAAATCTGGCAATTAGCACACAGCTAGTAAAACCAAACTTTAGAATAGCACAAAATAATATACAGCACCTCAATACAATGAGGTACCAGTGGGTCAGCTAGTGGCTAGTGCAGAGTATTCTGAATCAGGAGGTTACAAGTTTGGATCAATGTGACTTTGAGCATGTCACTCAACTGCCTCAGTGCTTTAGTCTTCCCAGCTATAGCACTGGGTGCAGAAAAGACAGGAACCTTAAGTCAATGAAGAACAGCCTCATTCTCAGTTGCTGGCGTTCGTGGTGCAAAATGGGTGGAAAGTGGAGGTAATTTTGTGCAGCCTCCAGTTAACGCTATACACAGAGGTAGGTGCCTGTTGCTAGGGGGCCTGTCTCCCCCGTGACCAGCACAATGCAAACTGAAAATCCAGATGTTGAGGGTGCAAAAGGGATTTTGTCCTGCTAATCCATTGATTTGCACATGTGACCAGGATGCAGGATGACATTGTGCTATGCAGGTGGTGCAATGCCATGTTGCAAGTTGGCTGGATTGGCACTGGCATGGGCATCCCACCCAACCAGGGTAAGGGAGAAGTGTCCCCTCTCCCTGCCCCCTCCCTTTATATTTTAGCTCTGGTAGGCCAGAGGTTCTTTTTCTCGGTGCCTGATGGTGCAATTCCCTGGCAGAACAGTGCCCCCCACACTCCCACATCTATGCTAAGGTACCTGGTAGTACAGTGGACCCCCCAAACCTGCAGGCTCACCATTGCCACCACCCAGAGGTGACCTGCAAAGTCTGTCCCCATCAGGTGATCTTTGCCTACTTGTAGGACTGTGACCCCTGTCTCTGGCTGGCTTTAACAGGTGGTAAACTGGGGGGGGGGGCACAGGAAGCTGTATCCAGACTGTAAGTACCACCTTACCTTTGTGAATGTTGCTGTGGCTGATTAGTCTAATGGCTCACACCTTCTGTCCCTCACAGTCACAATGCCATTTGGGACCATGCAGAAAGGGGTTGTGACTAGTGCTGTATGGAAGTTTCAAATTCTGATGGAATGAAATTCCACAAAATTTTGGAAAATGACAACTAAATTCATGGAATTTCATCATAAGCAGAATGGAGGAGCAGCTGCAAAATGAGGGGCTAGCTACACATTTGAGCAGACGCGATAGACCGAGGCCTGTTTCTGCTGGCAAATTCATATGTTCACATGATTTACACAAACCACAGGTTAGGTTTCCAGAAGTCACTTAAACTAATCTGTGGTTTCTGTAATCCATGGGAAAGTAAACTGCAGTTTAAATTTAATGACTTTCAGAATTCCATGACATTTTTTGAAGAATTCTGAAAATCACTTCAGAAATGGAACTGCCATTCTCCAGAATTCTGCAGGTGGAATTTTGCATCCACCACAGCTCTAATTTTGACCCCTTCCCCACTGAGTGGTGACACGGTCACTAATGGCACTAAGTGGCTGCAGGAAGTGACCACTTAGCACCACCAATTGTGACTGAGGCTGGGGACACAGATGTTTTGTTTCAATGTAGTTGTTTATTTTCAGTGATTTAAAATACTGGGTGAGGAGTGTGTCACTGAGTGAAAAACAATGCATTTAACAGGTGTACTCAGTAAATGCAGACTACAGCTGTCCTGCAAAGAAAGAATAAATTAACAGTTGCATAGTAGAAACATAGCAGAATAAGAACAGAAAAAGGCCACGGGTGAGGTTTTCAAAAGTGGGGACGCAACATTAGCGTCCATATTTCAAAAGTATGCTGTGTCCCCCCAAATGCATTGGGATGCTTCTGCCCAGTTTTCAAACATCCTGACAATTTTGCTTTTATGGCAAAAAAAACTAATGATGCAAGTGTCAAATTGAGTAGCATGCATCATTTTCAGAGTGCAAGTTGCGGCAGTCATGCCCAGAAGTCAGACAACCTTTCAGGTGGTCTAACAGTCTGTGGTGGATGTCATGCAAGTGCATCCAAAAAGCAGACGCGAGTCTTTGAAAATCTCACTCCATAAATCCATCAAGTCTATCCTGAAGCCCAACAATTGATGACTTCCTAATACCCCCTTAAAGGATGCCCCCCCATGTTTTGCACCCAGCTATAGTCCCAACATTGACCATGTTGCTCAGTAAACATTTCCACCTGCCCACTAGAGATCAGCAAATCTGAAAACTTAACTCCATAAAATAATTAGCAGAGTTTTCCAAATTGATGAAGTGCCGACTTTGTGAAGTTTTTGGCAGGCAAAGTGACACTTTTTCAGGAGACGTTTGCAAATTCACTGGCAAAGTTGCAACTTCGCCTTAGCTGTGCCTGACTTCACCTGAAAAAGTGCAATTTCCCCAGGAAAATTCAATGCAAAGTGTCGAAGTGAGTAATTCATGAATTTATTTGTGAAGGTGAAATTCACAACTTCGCCAGAACTTTGTTGGCAAAGTAAAACTTCTCTAGTGCCCACCACCTGCTCTGTGACAAAATACTTCCCAACATCCTTTATAGTAAACATATATTTTTTAGCAACAAGTTTGTTTTGCAAAAATATCGAGATGCACATTTTTCTTTTCATTTTCTTTCATTCCTAAACCAAGATGTTGAAAATTCCCACCACTGTGCCATGCCTGCCATGGCAAAAATAAATATCTTGGTACAGTGTTGTGCCATTTACCATTGGAAACGTGGTAGCATCATTCTAATACATTCACAGTGTGAATCTTGTTTGTATGTTGAACAGGTAACCTCAGCGGAAGAGATTTTTCAAAATTGCTATTGGCAGCCATCTTTAATGGTGTGAGTCATTGATTCTAAGCTTAGCTGTAAAAGCTGTTTTAACAATATCTAGGAAAACTAAAAATATACAGAGCATAAATCATAGGATGTCAGTAATATATTTTTGCTAAAAACTTACATGATGAATTGTTTTGCCATCTAACAAGTACTGCTACTTTAAATGTTCCCCCTTCCAGCCTGAGATTCTTTCCCCTGGAAGATAAACTGTTCCTTAACATGGACAACTGTAAGGAGTTCACCCTACTGAACCGCTGTATGTGTCCCAGTGTTCCTTTTATAACATCATCTCTCTTCTCTCTGTTAAAGGGTACATATGACCTTTCTTCAGCACACCAGTCAGCTATTCTCTTTTCCTCTCTACCTCGGGTATTGAGGTGGCCCTCACAGTATTCCACTCCATATTCTCCTCCATCTGGGACAAATGCACTCCCTCAGGAAATCCAGATTAAACACTTCCCACCACCCGTGGATTACTACCAAACCCATTGATCTGTGCAAGTCCCGAGACCTCTCTTGGGCCTGCTACAAATCATCTCACTCCTCTCCGGACCTCATCTCTTGCAGGGCTGTGAGGAACAACTGTACAAACACTGTCTGGGCCCCAAAATCACACTATTTCAAGGCCAACCACCAAAAAAACCTTAACGCCCTGGCTAAATTATGGAAGGTTATCCACTCCCTCTTTGACTCCCGTGCCCAGTCTGCTCCCCCAGTCCTCATGGTTAATGGTTCACCTGTGTCTGACCCTAGCTCTGTTGCGGCTCACTTCAATAAGTTCCTCACAGCCTACTGTCTCCCTCCCCCCCCCGGCTCCTCTCTTTTCCTCATGCTCCCCCACCAGGTTTCCCTTCTCCCCTGTCACTATTCAGGAAACCCTGCTTGTCCTTTCCTTCCTCAACCCATCAAAGTCCAGCCGTGATGGTCTGGACCCCAAACTCCTCCATTTCAAGGCTCCTGCGTTGAAGCTCCCCTTACTTACCAGCTCAATCTTTCCTTTTCCCTCAGTGCTGTTCCTCAGTCCTGGAAGTTGGTCAAAGGTACTCCACTTCACAAAAGGGGTGGCCTCCCTTCCCCAGGCAACTTCAGTCCCTCCCCCTCCCCCCCCCCCTCTAAGCTGCAAGAGAAACTGGTCCACTTTAGACTTCTCATTCCTTTCATTCTCCAACTTCCTCTTACCCTTCCAGTCTAGTTTCTGGAAGCACCATTCAACTGTCTTCTTCCTGCTGCGTGTCACTGATTCTGTCTTCTCCGATATGGATCAGGGACACATTTGGTTACTATATTAGTTAATCTGGCCAATGCCTTTGATTCAATGTCCCATCCACTCCTCCTGGACACGTTGAATTCTGCTGGCCTCTCAGCTCCTGCCATTGTTTGGTTCTATTCCTATCTGATGGGTTGACAACAGTCGGTACAGCTTGGAGGTGTCCTATCTCCTCCTGTTTCTATCCAGGCTGGGGTCCCACAGGGCTCCATCCTGGGTCTTATCCTTTCTCCATCTTCCTAAATGACCTCCCCTCTACTTGTTTGAACTCGCATATACACATGTATGAAGACAACATAGTCTTCTTCACCTCCAGTCCCTCCACTGCAGCTGTGGAAGATCTACCCCAGTGGGATTTCGACAATGTTCTGCATTGGTTCCAATCCAACCAAGTCAGAGTCAATAGTAAAGAAAACTGTGTCCATGACCTTTGGGACCAATCAGAAACTTGTTAGACTCACTGTCCCCCAGTGTTTACCACTCTGAGTGGCACACCTCTTGAATCTTGAAGCAGTTCAGTCCTTCGAGTACCTTGAAGTGTGGCTAGATAGTAGGCTTTACTTCTCAGCCCACATTGATGCTATCCATGCAAAACTCTGCCTCAAGCTTGGTTCCCTGTACTGCAGCAAAGACTGCTTATCTCCACATGTCCATAGAGAGCTTGTTACCAATATGGTGCTCTTCATGTTCAACTACATAGATGTGGTCTATGGCACCGCCTCTTTCACTTCCTTCACCAGACTGGACACCTTATGTAACTCTTACCATTTTGCTACAAACTTCCCCCCCCAAACACCCACCATTGTTCACTGCATTCATCCCTTATGTATCCTCCCTCTGCCCTCTCATCACCAGGCTCACTCTACCTCCTTCTTATTAAAATTCTGGTTTAGTTCCCTTCCTTTCTACTGCTCCTCTCTCCTCTCCCAACTCCTCCCATTTCCTATTCCTTCCATTCCAGGGACCACTCCTCATCCGCACTCCTTTGCTGGGCAATCTGCTTTCTCCTACCAACTTCCATTATTCTGGAAGTATCTCCCCTCCTCCCTCTGTCTCATCCCATCCCCTGGCTTCCTCAGGCACCAGTTGAAACTCCAGACCTTCCCCACCTGTTCCTGTAACCCTTCTTCCTGAAACCTCTGTGGCCGAGCCTCAACCATTCTGGTAAACAGCTGGCTGAGCCTCTGCTTTGGGTTAACATCCACACTACGACAGTTTCTCTCTCCATTGCAAGGTTGGGCAATAGTAGCCCCTCAGGTCAATCACCTGTTGTCAATATTGTTCTTTTCCCCAAGTTTTGCTGCTTCATCTGAATATGCAGTTGCTAGGTGCTCATGTTGAACTGTACCACACTTCATTCTCCGCACATACAACTTTACTTAACATACAACTGCTGATTTTAACGAATCAAGGCAACTGCTCAACTAACAGAGTCCCTTTTAGTTGAGCAGTGGCCTTGATTTGTTAGAATTGGCCATCTAAAAGAGTCAAAACAGTAGTTTAAAATGTGACCCTGTACAAGTATATGGTACTCAACCCCCATGCTCTCCCTATACTTACATCACAAAATGTGAAAGCATGGGGCATGTCTAGGAATCGGGACAGTGGAAGGAATTGGGCTCTTGACTCCACAGAGCCAAAATACAATCCCTTCCCTCCCAAAATACGGACCCTATCAAATGAATAATTTGCCAGCACTAGACTTTGGGGCAGGTAAGGGAGCTACAGTGTTTCTAAGCTGAGCACCAGAAAAGGCAATCTTCAAAATATTACCCTGCATACACTCCATAAAGAATAAAAGTTCAGGTGCTTTATTCAAACACATCAGAGCACATTCCGACAGATTATATATTCAACTATGGCCCATTGTTAAGTAGATACTGCAATAAAAAGGTTGCAGTGATGGCAAGTCTTGCCTGTTCATCCAACTAGGAGCATTTCCTGTAGGCTTTGAACTTAAATGTCAAATAAATCTGAACAAAAAATGCTGAAACACCAAGGGGCCAATTTATTGTTCGATCTTGATTACAACCTTTGCTTTGTGTCACTTAGCTTACAGTAGAAGAGGGCAAGATCAGAAAACCAATTGCAATAAATGCTTTTTCCAAACACCTGATCTGTCAAAAATGCATGACTTACTTATGGATCTGCAGTTTAGTGAAAACAAACTTTGAAAAATATATTTAGACAAAGCTCAGGATGTTTTTCATAAACTTTCTGTAGATCTTTCCAGGGATGCACAAATAATGAACATTAATTCAAAAAAACCCACGACTAATGAAATATTCAGTACTTGAGACTGAATAACCAATAGTGTGCAATATTCAGTGTATTTGTATTTGGGAATGAATTAAAATAAATAAAAAATAGAAAGTTCCTGTTCTCCAGGTGGCCAGCGTTAGCCCAAAGGCCACTCCCACCATTTCAGCCATCTCCTGCCCAACACTCCAGCCCTTGGTCCTGTACCCAACCCTTCAGGTCATACCTGGAAATATCATTTGGCTCACTGTGCCTTTTTGGGTTAAGAAACTGCAAACAGCAACAGTTAAAAAACCCTGTCTTGCATCCAGATAACCTGTTGCTTGCACAACACCCTTTTCTTGAGCTCGCCTTCCTTCTTAACATGACCCCTGCCCCACTTTCTATGGGCAAAAGTATGTTACAGCAAAGTGTACCCCTCTGATCTACAAGCCGTGATGGAGGTGGGAGGCAATATAGGTAATACTAGCCTCCTAGTCGGGTCCTCCCTTCCTACGCTGACAGTATATATTCTCCCTATTCCACAACACCCCAGTGGGCTGTTTATCAGCAAAATAAACAGTACTAGCAATTGTGACCTCTGACCTCTTATCCATATTGGGGGTAGGGGCAGAATAAGAGTAATCCCAGTTGCTCAGTTGGCTCCCACTACACTCAAACCTTTCATCATGAACTGCTGGTTGGGGTGTACATTTCTCTCATTTGTTTTCCCATAGAGGGCCCTGGTGGGGGGGTGAGGTTAGGGAAACAGTAGGTTCCAAAAACAATGTGTTTAGCAGGGCAAAAGGCTTACAGTAAAACATGTTTTTTTCTTCTTTGTTTGGCCCTAGCAGGACCAAGGAAGTGGTTGGGAGCCAGAGAGGACTTAGGGGGTTAGGGGCAGGAGATTACTGAGGGATCAGGACAACATGCGGTTAGGGCTGGCCACCTGAGCATTTTCAAAAGCTTTATAAAGCCCTTTTTAATAATTTCTCAAATAACGCATGAATATAGTTGGTCCCTGAGTGCAAATAGTCATCAGGTATTCTTGATAAGGCATTTGTACAGCCTATTCTCTTCCCATTATTCTTTAGTCTACATTCACAATGAAACAGAATCATGGCTTCTCAAACTTTATTCCTGCTGTGCTTTCACTGCCTAAGGTCAGAGGCCACAGGCCACGATTTTCTGATTTTTTTGTTTTGTTAATTATTCTATTTTTCCTCCCCGTGGAACTGGCAGGTGGCTCCAGCCCCCTCTCATAGGGCTCATCTTCCGAGCCCGGCTGCCCCTGATTCAGCTCAACCCAGATTCCCCCCCTCTTGCTGTGGGGCTGGAGGGAGGAGTGCCAGATCCCCCCCCCCACCAAAGCACAATCCAGAAGTCGGGGAAGCTGGAACAGGAGACACAGCCAGGCCCTCATGGAGCCTGCCAACTCCATTTTCCAGTTTTCTCCCCTCCCTTTGTCGCAGGCATGCACGTGCCCTCTTGGATGCATGCGCATGCTGCTGCTGCCTGCAATGCCCTCCCTTCATGTTACTCTCCTGTCCCACACTACCCTGCAGACCTCCACCTGGGGACAGTCATTTGGTGGGCGCAGCAACCCACCCACTCTGTGAGAGGAGAGTAGTCCTCTAGATGCTCAATCCTCTCCCTCCCTGGCCAACCCCCGGGAACCGGTACTTGATCCTGAACACGGGTGGAGTGAGGGGTGGCGCCCAGCGCCTCAACCCTGAGTACCACCGGGCCATCCCAGAGGCCAGGATTTTCTGAAGGTTTGGACACAGACATTGGACTGAAATTGTCCAAACTTGGGCACCCTTTTTTTAAAGGGCACCCTGCATTTGTGACACTTTTCAGGCTTTTTGGCAGTTTGTGCATAACAAAAAACAAACCCCCCCAAAAAAGCACCGTTTTGTCACACAAGTGATTACTTTCCAGGCAAAGTTCTAATAGATCATCTATCAGAGTGGATGTAAGTCCACTTTGAAAATATGGCAGGTAGATCCATAATGAATTCACTCTAAAACTCCTGCCTGTAATTCTTTGTTTGTAGTGTCAAAAGCCTTTCTGCAGTAACTGGTTTCTGATGTCAAAAGCAGAGTACTGGCTTCAGGTATAGCATAAGCGGCAACAGAAAATTAAAGAGCTGCTGACATGTTTTGTTGTGTGGGGTAGGCAACTCATGTCCAGTAGCTGCCTGCCTCAGGACCTAAACTATCCAGTTTTAATTTTTTTTTGTGCAAGTGATAATTAGATTTTTAACTTAATAGAAGCGCGATTGCACTTTCTCATTTCTCCAAGGCCGCAGAGCACCCGCTGCAGTCCCATCCACAAAACCACGTTTTGATGAGGCAAAGCAGAGAAGGGCCTGCAGGGCTATAGATAGCATTATATATAATGCTATTGGGAGCAGCAGTGGCTTTTAGGTGTAACTTGTGCTTAAGATAGGCACTTGTGCATGTTAAGGGGGATAGTGCATGTGATCCACTTCTCCCTTAATGTGTACAAGTACCTGTCTTAAGCACAAGTTACACCTAAAGGTATTGCTTCCCCTGATAGCATTATAATGCTAACCATAGCCCTACAGTCCCTTCACTACTTCATGTCATCAAAGCACTGTTTTCTTGGTGGGACTGCAGCAGGCGCTCGGCGACTTCGGAGAAACAAGGAAGTATGATCATGCATCTATTAAGTTAAAAATCTAATTATTTCTTGCACAAAAAAATTAAAACTATGGCTACTTTGGCCGGCCTGGTGGCATGCAGGGCTGTGGCAGCGATGCCTTACCTCCTGCCGTGCTGGTGACCCATGTTTGTGGTGCGAGCGGGTCATCGGGGGCTGGCTGAGTGGCAGAGGATCGAGCGTCCAGAGGACAGCTCTCCTCTCTCAGGAAGGGTTGGGAACAGAGGCTGGCATTTGCCTGACACCTAGCAGAGGCAGGATGTTGGCACGCCTGGCCCAGTACAGTGGGGCATGGAGGTGGAGCAGCCAGTGGGCGCACTGAATGTGGACACACGCATGGCACGCCCACTGTTGACACTGCATGCTCTGCCGCCAAAAGAGAAACATGGAACATGGCAACCTGGGTTGAGTGGCTTGATGGCTGTCCAACACAATGCACTGTCTCCAGAGGGCACCGCCTGCACTGGATTCAGTCCTGGTGGGTGAGATAGGGGGCTCCCCACCACCCCGCCATGGAGGGTAAGCCGTAGGGGTAGCAAGGTGGTGGCCCGAGTTGGAGATGGGTGTGGGATGGCTGGTGGCCAGAAGAATAGGATGCCAGGAAGAAGGAACCGACCAGGGGGCCAAGGGGAGATAAAAGTAAGCTAAAAAAAAACTATGGCTACTTTGGGTCTTGGGGCAGGTAACTACTAAACATGAATTGCCTGTCCCAAAGGTGTCAGCAGCTATTTAATTCCAAGGAACTAAGATCCCTTTTTATACAAATGTCCTTTGTAATAATAAAGAAAAAGGGAAACAGAAATACAGCCAATGACCAAGGCTCTCAGACATCTAAGGTTCTGCAGCTGCAGAACTGGCCTTAGAACTGGGGCCCCACCATAGAACTGAAGCAGTGGTACAGACTTTTGTGGCATTTTCCATTTCAAAATTCTTGTGTTCAAAACAAAAATGTTCTTGTTGTCCTCTTTCTTTAAAGGGGAACAGTCAGAACTAAGAAACCCTCACCAAAGTGTGGCACTGTTCCCAATTTGCACTTTGTGTGCAAAGAAAATTTAGTTGCAATTACAATAGATTGTATTTGGTTGATTCTGCTGATGCCCAAGCTGACATTTACCGTTATCACAAATCCCAGAATCCCCTGCTGCTGATGCCAGAGCTGGGCTGCATCAGTGAGAGATTCAATAGCTTGCAGTGAATGTTAGAGTTCTTATAAGCTCTGATCTTTTGTTTGCTGGTTCCTGGTATCCTCCCTGGGCTAAGTATAGTCCTAGAGGACTGTCCTTAGCTCCTGGAGAACAGCGGGACTGGCAAGCATTTGATCCAAGCTTATTAAAGCTCTAACATACACTGCAGGCTATTGAATCTCCCACTGCTGCAGCCCTGTTCTAATGTCAGCTGGAGGAGATACTGGGATTTGTAGTTACAGAAAATGTCAACTTGAAAGTCAGCAGAATCAGTCTGACATAATCACGTATACTGCCCCCAAGCTGGGTGTGGGGCTCTTAGTACTGATTGTTCCCCTTTAATGGGAGGTCTGTTGGATATACCGTACTGTCAGAGGGAAGCACCAAGTTTTGTCGGCAGCAACAATGCCGACTTCCCCCACAGCAATGGCACAATACCGACACAGGTATTGTGCCACCTATTCCATGGGTGTTTTCTGTGGGGGGGTTGCATCCCCTACACCCCCCATGTAGGGGTCTCTGCCCCCTGCACCTCCCAGACTTTAGAAATCCAACTCCAGGTCGGAGTTGGTCCGGGGAGGGGTCGGAACACTGGGGGAAGGTGAAACATGGAAAAAGGACCATTACTGCGAATGTCACCATAATGGTCTTTTTTCCTGTTTCGCCGTCAGGGTGTCACCATAAAGGGGTGCACCGCTATCAGAGGAGCCCTGCCATTTAAAAGGTACTCTATGAACTATGATCCAGATAGAGACCTGGAGGCTCAGTCCTTCTTCCAAGAAATGTATTCTTTGATTGATCAAACAATTGGTGCTGACACCTCTGTGTTTCTATAGTTCATGGCTGAATCTTCAATTTGTCAAGGCCACGTGGTTTCTCAGAGTAGCATGTGGCCAATGTCACTGCAGCTTCAGAGTGTTGTGGTATGTTTATACCTTTAAAATCCTGGCAACTTTCCCAGTCCTCCCTCTACATTTGAGCTCAGTTACCCCATGGGGGTTTATGATTTTACTTGAGTGACACTGCCGGCTTCTGTGCTGAGAGTCTGCAAGTAAAACCACAAACCATAAAGGGGCACCTGAACTCAGACATTGAGAAAGGGCTAGGAAAGCTGCCAGGACTTAAAAGGTACAGTATAAAAACACTGCTGCACTCTGAAGCTGCAGTGGCTGTGCCATAAGCTAATAACTGTGGCCCTGACAAATTAACAATTTAGTGAAGTGTCAGCTCCAATCATTTGGCCAGCCAATAAAATATATTTTTGCAAATTACATATTACCCAACTCAGTGTGGTGTTCCAAACTCACTGGTCAGGCACAAAGTTCTCTTCTATGTCTCTTGTACTTGTTTCCACACTCCTTGATTCCACACCTTACACCCCCTATGTTGGCACCTGGCCACAGCCTGGCAACATCTCCCACTGCCCCTCTGAACAGGGTGGCAGATACCCATGGTGGGGTTGTAGTGGTTGGTGGTAGACAGCAGGGCTTGGATGTCCCGGCTGTCATGCTGCTTTGCACTGAGGATTTTTCTGGTTGGGCCCTCTCACCTACCCGACACATAGACAAAAGCCCCGCCCCCAGCACTAACATGTAGACAGGGAGCTGTTGACACTGTCTGGTCATCCACTGCATCAAGGCAGTCCCACTTCCCACCTGCAGGTGGTGCTCAGAGAGTGGGATGTTCAGCACCCTTCCTGGGCTTGGCATAGGGATGCCTCCACAATGTGTTCTGAATCCCACTGAACTGGGTGAAGGCATCTGAACCAAGAATCAATCCCTGGTCTTCCGTGCTGGTGACACTGGGCTGGGCTAAAAGAACTTCTTAGATGAAGGAGTGAGCCTCAAAGTCTCTATTGAAAATACTAGTTTCCTCCCAATTCCAGGATTGTTCCCCCTGTTTATCTGTCCTGAAGCCTCTCCCTCATACTCATTGTAACATGTCATCAGTGATATCATCTGGGGCCCGATTCCAAGTCGGGATATGCCTGGCACAAGGCGATTTACACCAAATCATATGGCGAAAATCTCACCTTGCGCCAGGCATAAAGCAAGCTGCAATTACAAGATGTGGTTTGCACCATGCCGTCTGCGGGTTGCACCAAAGGTGGGATCCACCACCCACTACGCCTGCAACCCACAGCGGCATGGCGCAAGGGTGGATTATGGCAGCACCTGTGCCCTATTCCAAGAGGGCAGCTGTCATAACCCACCTACGTCATTCCAGGTCCCCGTAAGAGACTGCAGATTTAGACCAGCACTTAGCTGGTCTAAGGGGCATCCATCCTGGCAAAAAGATGGATGCCATCCTGCAGTGCTGCAAATCTCACATTGCCATGCATCTCTGCCACCCCCCAGCACAGTGATGCTCCACCCCCCCAGTTTGGGGTGCCACCCGGGTCCATGGTGTGCCGTGCCTCCCCTTGTGGCCATACCAACCAGCCAACACCCCCATGACCCCCTGAGGCTTGCGGTAGTTGTGCGGAGCAGGGGGGCTCTGGGGGGGCAGTTATATGTGGCCCACGACTTGTGGCATCCAGGTTCATTGCGCCATTCCTGTGATGCAAGCCTACAGCTGCCACCAGTCATGGGTCATAGGTGCCAGGGAACCGGCCTGTCTTGGAATAGGGCGCAAGGTCCCTGGCGTAGTGCCGCATGGCACAACTCGCATATGCCCGCGAATTGTGCCATGCGACTTGAAATCGGGCCCCTGGTATTTTAGCCAATGGCTGAACAGAAACACACCACAGAAGGCAACAGGTCTGGTTGCAGAAGTGAAACAAACTAACCACAGAAGCTTAGGAGCCATGCCGCAGAATGTGGGTCTTAAGTACCACAGAGCATGGAGAGCCCTGGCAACTACATAGGCTGAATTGGGTCTAAATATTACTTTTTATTGATTGATTGATTGACTCAGAATAGCCCAGCTGAGATACAACATCTTGTTTTCAGTGGGCTCCTGCTTCAACCTATTTCCTCAACTGGATGGACTGAAACCCTGGGAGGTCAAGTGACATGCTTAGGGTTACACAATGAGTATTTGGCTAACATTTTTTTTATTCTGTGATCTCCTGGTTCTCAATCCAATACTTTAACCACTACAGTATGCTACTTCTTCCCACTGCCTACTTCCTGTCACTGATCGCCAAGTACATTTTTGGATGGAATAGATAGATACAGTAGTTATACAATATATAGGTAATTAATTCCCTAATTTTACTTTCACTGTGTTATGAACAAGAATGTTCTGTTTAATGGGCAGTTGAGTACAATTCTGAGTACTGCAGATGTAGTCAATATCAAAATACTTGCAACCTTAAATGCCACTGTGACTGATAGAAAGATGCACATAACCAGATAGTTGTCACTGCTCCATGATAATTAAAATGTTAATTTCTTCATGCCAAAATTCATGATAGAATTATATGCAAGCTGTGAGCACTGCCTGCAGAGTACAACTGTCTGACATTTTAATGTACCCTTCATTTTTTAAGCTTAGATTTGTTACCAGGGTGCCAAATGTTTCTTTTTATTGGTTTGCAGCTAGAAGCAGTTTCTTTCTCTCAGTAACATCTTGCAAATTAACAACAATTTCCTAAAAATTAAATACAGTGCCAGTGGTGATGGGCAGGAATATACAAGTGAAAGAATAGATGCTTGTATTTGCCTTGACTTCACCATTCTAGCGTTGTGTGCATTGCTGAAGCACAGACACTACATGCCTCAAGTTGACAGATATTAAAAAATTCTCAGCCCCCCCCCATGCCTTGGCCTGTGCCAGTTAAACTGTGCCCCATAGCTGTGATTACATGCAGCCTTTGCCATCCCCCAGGCTGTGACATCAAGAGGGGGAATGACAGTTCTACTCTCACTGCTATCTCTGATCAGAATGGCGTTTAAAGCAAAATCTTTACAGACTTGAAGCTTTTCTTGGTAAAGTGGACTGGGACTTTCTGATGGAACAAATTAAAAGAGGGAGGCTGTCTTACCTTTTCACCTCCCACAGATGCCTTCAATTTGCCAGCTTTTTGACTGCTGTGCTTGCCTTGATAGGTTACTGTGGGTGGAATTTTGCCTCTGCAGGGAACGAAAAACTGGCCCAACCCTTTTTTTTTTTCAGTCATCAGTTTTAGAATGTATTTACGAAGGACAGGCAGAGTTTCAGCATCCTACATCTTAATGGCATCTTACTCATACCTAAGTTTAAATCTTGGAGGCCTGGAACAAAGGAAGGTTGAGGGAATTCCTCAGTGTTACACAGCTAACCAACAGTGGAGGTGGGGTCCATACCTGATGGTGGTGGTGGTGGGGGGCTGCTACACACTTTAGTTTTCTAACCACTGTACCACACTACCTTGCCAGTGTTTCAGTGGGCAGCATTTGCAGTGATGAAACTTGGGTAGGCGGGGGGGAGGGGAGACAGGGGAGCCAACTTCTAACAATGAAATTAAAAGTCTGACTTACTTCCAGGAGCAAAATAGGGGCAAACTGCTCCTGTGTAAAATGTACCTCCTAAAGGCATAACACTGACTAAATAAAGTGTCAAAATGCAACCCATAATGAGGAAACATCCCCCCCAGCCCCCTGCCAGGTATATTCTATCCTACATCAGAGGTGGTGGGTCCTCCTAGTGAATGTTATCCAGTTCCAACACTGGGTAATAATGTCAGTTATCCAACAGTCCCAGATCCTACTTGACTGTCTTGCCCAAATGGAAATGGGAGAACTAGGGGGGCATACGGGTGGGGAGGTCAAATGACTAAAGAACTGGAGCTCCATTTCCAAAAGAGTTGAGGCACTACTCTTGCTGAGCCTTTGTGGCCAGAATTCATATTATAAAGACAGCTTTACATAGAAACATATTGTTCTCAAAAGGTAGGACTTACCCACATTGAATATTTATAAACATGAAAGCCTAAATTCACTTTTTTAAATTTAACCACTCTTCTCATCCTCGGGGGACAGAAAGTACCATGCTTTAAAGAAAAACCCAGTTTCCACCCTCTTGGCAGTCTGGGCATTTTGGACTTTTAATTTGGGGTTTGCTTTCAATGTATGACTACAGGTGTCAAAATTAGGTGTAAAGCTGTTATTGTTGTGGCTTGAAATATTACTGTTTAAAAGGTGGACATTTCCAGTTGCAAACAAAACAAGACGAAACAAACAAACAAACGCCTTTAGATTGAAGCACCTGCAGCTTGGGGATCTAAAGTTCTGAACAACCTAACCCAGAGCTCAAAATGGGATAAGTGAGGAAAGAGCTTGGTAGTTCTATGTAAGTTCAGGCAACAGAGTTGACTGCTTCATGGTCATGAGACACCACACAATGTAATGCAGTTAGTATTCTTTGACAAAAAGCTCCAGGGATGAAGATCATTGAGACTGAATTTCCCTCTGACCCCTGGAGGCGTACTAGGAGGAGAAGAAGGAGGAGCATACAGTAGGGAGAGGTGAGCAGTGAACAACGCCACTCCAAAAAAGGCGTGCCAGTGGGTGTGCCAGCTGCATCTGTGTTAAAGCTCAAATGACATTTCAAGCAACAAGCAAACACAGTGTAATGTTGAAATCTTGTTAATCAATTGACTAAAAATTTGGTAACACTTTGTTTCCCTTACTGCACTGTAGTTACAGTGTAACTACATTGTAACTGCATTGCAATTGCAGTGCAGTTACTTGCAACAAACATGTAATTATAGTATAATTGCCCCTGTAGCCTATAATTGATTCCCTACTCTGTAGTTTCATTGAAACTGACACTTAAAGTGTTACCATGCCTGCCTGGCGGCACTGAGGGTTTAGGAGCCAGACACCACACCTCGCACCACGCCGGTGACCCAGGCTTGGGAGTGAGCTGAGGTTGCTGGGGGTCAGCCGGGTGAGAGAGGATCGAGTGTCTGGAGGACTGCTCTCCTCTCTTGGGGAGGGTGGACTGCAGCTTCCCTGATATCAGCAACCCCTAGTGGAGACTGTGGAGAGCAACAGCAGGGACCACCAGGGAAGGGGTGGAGGCAATGGCTGATGTCTGTGGGACTGGTGTGGGAACATGCCCAACTCATGCTGGACATCATTGCACAACTGTGCCTTCAGGGGAACTCACGAATTACCAAGTACCCCTACGGCAGAGGAGACGATGCACTGCCATCCCCACCATCAGATCCCACCCTTCCTGGGTCCTGATAGCCTCTGGCCTATACCCTATCTGCAGGATATTAGATGAATGGAGCGCCAAGGCAAGTGGATGGCAGTCCCACCCTGGGGGGGCACAAGCCAGGGGGTTTCCTGTGGGCCAGGGTCAGGACAGAGTTCCAGTGGGGACACAGGGTTGGGGGGGGTCTCAGGCCAGGAGGAAGAAGCTGAGGGTCACACTTGAGGGATGCCCCTGCAGTCAAGATAGGAGGGAAAAAGAGTTGGAAAAAAAAGAATAAAGTGTGACCCAAAACAGTGGACATTAAATATCCCTGTGGTCACATGCACCTGTATATCATGTGACCACAAGGATATTTAAGTGAAATCATGTGTATACTCTTATGTATATGCTCCTAAGGAAGAGGCAGGGTGCCTCAAAGTGCAGGAGCTTCCTTCACTTTTCACAGTAAATGTGTACACTTTTGGTTAGCAGCGAACAAAGCCTAAACCATTGCAGCCTCCACTATTTCTGAGCTGTAAATGCTGGATTTCAGCTGCCATCTGAGAATTCCTGAGAGTGTGTTGTCATGTGATGCTCTTAGTGGCACGTAATATGTCCACAAATCACTTTTGGCTAGGAAGGGACCAGCCATAGATAAACTGTCATGCTTAATGTGTAATAGATATGCAGATGATGTGCTCTTTCAACTAACTGTTATTTTTCTCCCCCTTGCAGTTTCAGAGGCCGTATGATTATTCACCACCATTTAGATTTGGAACAGTTCCAAATGGGAGTACAGAGAGAAACATTCGGAATAATTACCCTGATATGCACCAGTATATGATAAAATACAACCAGAAGGGAGTACTCGATGCTTTGGTCAGCTTAAAGACTGGGTTGGTATTGTTCTGCATTTTAACTTGTATCTTGTGCTTTCTAAGCTCAGGTTTTTCAGAAAAAATCAAAGCCAGATGTAACATTTTCCTGTAGAATGTAAACAGCCACTGACATCAGGGTACAATTATAACATCATGATCATGAGACTGAACTGAGTAAAAATGGCACATATTTTCTCTATATCTCAGCCAGTATTGTTTTATTACTGAAGGTACATGCATCAAAATAGGATCTCAATGCAGCAGAGTTAGTTCACTCTGATTTTGTTTGTCTTGAAGCAATATGAATAGTCCTCTGTGTGTGACATGTGTGACATCACCATCTTTTGCAGGGGAAAACATCAGTAGGTTATGATTTCAGTTGTAGAAACACACTGATCAGATATAGTGTTTTTTCAAAGTTTTTCCTGAGTCATCCATATCCCTTCAGTTATGTGCACTTCCCAATGAGCTGAAACGTATTACATGAGGCATAACACATGACATGGTGTGTGGTTGTAAGTAAATAATGGCATATGGTTAGGTCTTAGTATACACAGAAACTGATTGGCTCAGTTTTCTTGTTGCACTACAGTTCCAAAGTTGTTTTAGTACAGTTCAAAGGTCAAAAAAGTTATAATACAGTTCAAAGCTCAAAAATACGTTTTTGTAGTACAGTTCAACATAACTATGTACAGAGAACTGCATTTTTAGTCATTACTACTTTCTCTAAATCAGTTGTAAATGTCGGTGTCTGTACGTTCTTTGAATACCTAGAACCATATACTATAAAAAGTAAAATACGGGTAGTTATGCTCAACTCAGCATGTGTTTCCTTCTTGGGGTTCTGAAGACACCTGAGACCTCTCAAGCTTTGCTCTTGAGGTCTATAACATCTTCAGAGCCCCTTGATGGAAACACAGCCTTACTGTGCATAGTTGCCCATGCATTATTCTATATATGCATGCCTTGGGTGAAGAGATGTTGTGAAGTTAATCTTTGCCTGTGAATTTCATGTGAAGCATTGAAAATTCACACTTTGTAGAATTCGCGGAGTTTTGAAAAACTTTGGAACTTCGATTAGCGAGATTTGCAGGAAATGTTCTCAAAAAATTTAGTCTTTTTTAACCGTGAAGCGTAAATCTCTCGTGAGAATCATGGAATTCATGGGTGGAATTTCATGTTTTGTGGCTTCTGTGAGAATCTGTGAGATTCATGGCCTTGAATTTCATGAAATTGCTCTGTGAATTCCATGAAATCTGTGAATTACCTCACGGAGCAAATTTTGTGGACTTCGCACATCTCTACTTGAGTGGTTGTTAGGCATGATGCATAATGAATTGCATTATTTCCTTATGACTGCAATACTTTGGAGTGTGTTATCCCACCTATAATATGGGCTTTTAGGTGAGGTGTGTGGTTGTCGTAAAATAATCAACAGACGTGTGATGTGTTTTAACCATTGAGGTTACAGGGTTTTCATGGCCCATTTTACAAATCTTAAGTGTGATACTCTGTTGCTGTCATCCTTTGGCTAAAAACAATAGTCAAAGAAAACATGAAATAAACACTTATTTGTGCTAAGGATTAAAGATCAAATCTGAGAACATTTCAACCTCGTCTACCAAACTGTCATTGTACACTTTCCATTCCTAGGTTTTCAAATGATTATGCAAGGGCATACAGTATGTACAATCCATCCATTCTTGACAAATTGTCTGCGTATAAGTTTTGTATCTCCTGTAAACCTACAGTATGGCCAAGCTGTTTCACTGTCTTATGTGTATTTCTACTACAAGTTAATATGGTCTCTGCTTGGTATCTCTTATTGTATATGAGACTTGGGACCCGATTTTCAAAAGACTTGCCGTCACCACAAGGGACTTGTGGCAGAGAGTTTGAGGCAAGTGGCAACTTGCATCAAACCTGTGACACAGTGCAATTTAAAAAAGAAGCTTGTTGCAACCCTTCTGGCACAAGTCCCTTGTGGTGCCACAGCAACGTTAGAGCAGCTCCCCCCGGTCTAACTTTGTGTCTGTGGGGAACAGTGTATGGGACTTTTGCCACAGCTTTAGTGCAAGCTGCCTTAAAATGAGGGTACTGTCACAACTTGCAGCCAAGGTTATAAAATGTGATGCAAATTGCAACTAACCCTCAGATGCAAGTGTGGCAAACGTTGAGGGGATGCAGGGCTTGCTTGTGTTTAAAAAAATGTCCACAAGACTAGCGAACCTACCCAGTTAATAAGGAAACGCATCAATCAGTCAATCAATCATTTAATCAGTCAGTCAATCAATCAGTCAATCAGAGTGCTGCAGCAGCATGTAGACTGCAACAAACAAAAGGTTTTTGATAGAACATATACTAAAGAAAACTATTTTTCTACCACAAGTATTCTTTGGGAATTATTTATGAAGAAAAAAGTGAGGAAAAGAAATACAGACAGAAAATAAATATATTTGCTTTTTCTTAAAAAATAATTTCTGAAGACAACCTGTGGTTGCATACAATCATAGACACTAAAGACATAAGAAGACCAAAGCCCCAATTCAGTAAGGATGTTGCAAGGTTTGTGCCAAGCCCTGCATTATCTATAGAGTTTGATGCAACTGCGCCAAAGCCCTTCAGTGCTACTCAGCCCAACTCTCAAAGAGCTGGCACAGTTGCAACAGTTTCCTCATATAATGGTAGCTTGTGCCACTGCTTTGGCACAAGCCCCGTAATATGGGTTCTCCAATGACACACAGGTAGACTGGAGATAGCTGGTCTAACCTGCTGTGTTCAGCACAGGGGACACGCGGCTGGGGATTTCCGGCAAGTGTCCATACTGAATAGCATTTGCCTCATGGTTTTTCGAAAGTTGCCCCTTGCATCACACCATCTGCCACTAGTCCCCTGCATCGATTCAAATCCCTTTGTGAATCGGGCCCCAAGTCTTCCATGAGGTCCTATCTTACTCTAGCTCTCAGGACTACAACTCTGCTCCACCTCCACTGCTCTTTCACCAGGGATCACCCCGACCCCTTTTTGGTTCCATGTAATTTCAGTGAATGTAAAATAGCGAGTGTAATATCGGCGAGTTCTTTATAGCAATGCACTTTTCAGTGACCGGCAACTTCAGTGATGGCACTTGTCAGCAACTATTTTTATATCACCAACGTAAAGTATATGCCAAACAGTGCAAATAAGCACACTGCGACCTTTGGGGGTACTTTGCTGAAAGAATTGCAGTAAACCTCTCCATGAACAAAAAAACACCCCTGCTAGCTTCTCTTTTTGTATCTGCTTATAGAATGCTGAAGCAGGGATACGTCTTGCAAAAACAAACTGTTGCCTGTTGCCTTGTGTGAGAGAGAATTTTCTCCCCGTCTCTTCTCTCCTCTGAGGTATTTTGCAGTTTTGCAGGGTAGGGAGAGAATTTCTCCTAGTGTTCCAATTAACCACACTAAAGACTTGTTATTGCAAGGTGACTGTGCCCCCCTGCACCCCTCATGGGGGGGGCTGCACCCTTGAACCTCCCCTATTTCTAAGATAACATCCTCTGAGTCACTCATTGACTTCAAGGGATCGCCAAATTTGTACCCTCACTGAAATGCTGCAGTCACTGTTTTTCCACTCACTGATATTGCATTGCTGAAATTACCTCGCTCAAATTGAATTACTGTATTGACGTGGTACCCCCTTTCTCTTTGAAGTTGTTCCACTGTATTTTGAAACCATTTATAGTCCCTGCATTAACCACCTTGCTGGGCAGATGGTTTCATTTGTCCACAACTCTCTGTAAAAAAATACATCTTGATGTCTTTCCTAAACTCCCAGCCTGTGACTGTGACCTCTAGTAGTTGAACCATTTTTCATTTTGAACAGTTCTGTATAGTCCATTCTATTGACCCCCCAATGTATTTATAGTGTGTAGTAGAGTGTCGTTCTGTATAGAATTCCATCCCTTTCAAAATGCTGTTCTACCACAGTTCCAAAGGTCATGGAATGCTGTTCTACCCTACTCTGATAGAACAGCATTCTAGAACCTCAAGAAACTGCATGAGTCAGTTTCATTTTGAAAGCAAAAGAACTTGTGCATACAAATTTTGCACAGTGCTATACACTATAAAAAACACAGGATGAGCAACTCTATGCACACCATTGTGTTCTGCCACCTCGGGGTCCTGATTCCCATGGACCTCTCGAGCTTCACTCTCGAGGTCAGAGGGAATCAGAACCCATCTGTGGCAAAACACACACTGGTTGTGCATAGTTGCCCATCCAGTATTTTCTATATAACTGTCTATCATATCCCGCCTTCTAGTTTCCAGTAAGTACATATTAAGGTCTTCCAGTTCCAACTGGATAATCTAACTTTATTTGCTGTTTTCAAGATGCATTTAAATTAATTCCTTTGTTTTATATGCATCCCAGAAAGGTACCCTTTTGATGGATCCCACATATATTAGAAATCCTTTTGGATTAATTTTGCCCCCTCTCATTTTTTGCCTCTGACTTTGCTTGCTCATCACTCGTTTCTGAATGCTATCTTCACCTTCCCTAACCTCAGGCATAAAACTGAGTTCAGAAGTAAGAACCATTTAGAAACTTCAAGATTCAAATTTTAAATCACTTTGACTCCCCTTCCTCCCCATCAGAAAGGCTCAAGTACCTCTCTTTTAGGATAACCTGTCTGCTGGCAGTAAGTATTATTATATCATGTTAAGTTCAAAGTTTATTTGTACAACAAACAGTCACTAAAAAGAAGGTATTGTTATATATGGACTTGCAAGGATTCTTCTTCATGGCTATTGTTGTATCTGGCCTTGCAAGGATGCTTCCTCATGACTAGAATCAGAGAGGATTCCTGGGGCCAGGGTTCAATTCCCAGTAAGTCACTTAATTTCTTTCTTGTTACAATTTTGATTTAAAATTACTTAGCTACTGCACTAAAAAAACATCTACTTGTCATCTAGTCTCATGAAGAGGTAGTGACTCTCCATGTTCTCCTTAAGTATGTCAGAGATCAGAAACTGCACAGCAGTTAACCTTTTACCCCAATCCAGAGTGGATCCACTTGGACTTACTTGGATGATAGAGATAGCAAAAAACACTATGGCTCATAAAATGTTTATGTAACAGTGGTGTATATGTACGTAGGGGCATACTACAAACAAGCCTTGGCTCAATGACTTATCCCTAAATAAAACTTGAAAACCTGAATACAGGCTGTCTCTCCCCTCACATTAGTGGTAATACTCCATTAGTCCAATTATAAAGATGTGTTTTTTTCAATCTATTCTTGGACAAACTGAAAGTTTGGCTATTCCAAATACCCACAACTCATTGTGTATAGAACATTTTATGTTTGTTATTTCTGAAATTTAGATTGAATTTGTTTTGTGTTCAGTGTTCTATGAAAGTTTAAAATAAAAAGACAAAGAACTACCCTCAAAAATGCATACAATACAAACAAACTTTAGTTATGACAACATTTTCACAAATTCATATAATATCATAGTGTCTTTTGTTGTGGTGGTCAGTAGCATAATTTATTGGCTGTGGGGTGAAAATCAACTGCTAATTCTCGTCACAAGTCAACAAATGTTGCTTCTTGCCTCAACAGAAGCCAGTGGTTGCTTATTGCTAACCATTATTTGCATTAGGAAGAAAAATGTAAGCTTTGGATATGGGCTCAGCTGAGTTTTGTACTATGTGGTAGCTATTTTATGCGACTTTTGTTGGAATGTTTTCCTCAGTAAAGCTGGACTGATCTCACTGGGCAGTATACAAGATGCTGGTTTCCCTTCAAATCTCTCTGGAATATTTTTGTTCAAATGACCCCATCTTTATCTTTCTCTCCATCTTTTTTTCTGCAACAAGGAGGACAGTTTTCTTTAGAACAGCATGCCACAGATGCTCCACTAAAAAATATCATCTTAAGGGTTACTTTCCTATAGACACTGCTGTTCTTAGCATACATTGTTATTGTAATGCATTGCAAATGCCCTTTCAATATATAGACATCCTAACCTCAAAGGTGTCTTTCTTTCAATATAAAAGTGCTACCATTTGGATGAAGCAAATGTAAAAATTGTATTTTGTTAATATGAAAAATTTGTATTCAGGAAAAAATGGCTGCGATAAAACATCTTGTTCACCAGAGAGACCTGTCAGTGGCAGTGTCCTGCACACCTACAATACTATGATATACAGTAATATACATCCCAAGTTGTACAGTTACAAACACCTTTGCAAGATCTGAGTTTTGAACCTACAGCAAATGATACATCAGTGATACAGCATTGTACCCATGTAAAATTCTGTTATTTGTGTAGGCAATAAGACATGACGGGGTGTTGGTTGTGTTGGTTTTACCACACACCCAGCGCTGTAATAAGCTACTAGGCCACAAACCGAGTGTCTTTAGCCTCTAGAAGTATGGATAAACCAGCACAACCAATGCCCTAAAGTGTCTTATTGTGCTTATAAAATGGGTATGTAGGCAGCTTTTAAAAAACACACTCTAAAACTTTTAAAAGCCACACAAATGTAATTAAGCATTGATAAAATGTAAAATAGTTCCTCCACAGATGGTTTTAATCTGTCAGTCATCTGTCTTTCTACACATTCAATATATTGTGTGATTGTTTACCATGGACTATGAGAATTCAGAACTCTGCAGTATTCCAGTAGTAGAATGCTCCTTCTTCTCCTCGACTGCCCCCATATGCGTTGAATGGTAACATGGAATATATGAATTCAAAATCCAGCAGAGTTCCACTCGCATACACACACCCAGGCATGGCATGGTGCCAGAACCTCAGTTTCATTTGTTGCAGGGTAAGGAGCAGGAAGTTCTCTACCAAACTTGTAAGGCTAGGGGAGGGATTTTTCATGGCCATCAAAGAAACACAAGCAATGGAAATGCTGAATAGTACTTGATTAAAAAAAAAAAACATGTCTTATGTGTGTAAGGAGGGGTTTGTGAGTGAAAAGAACATTCAGTTATTTAATTATTTTATTTGATTTAATGGGGTTTTATTTTGTTAGGACCCTGTTGAAGGTTTTTATATATTTTTTGTTCAAGTTCAAGTTTATTGCAGGAAAGACTCCATTGAGCAAGCTCATTTACAAGGAGGTCCTGAGGCACATACACATACAGTTTGCAATTACATAGACAGGAGATATAAAATGTAGAACAACAAAGAAAACATATATAATACAAGAGGTATACACAATAGAAGTCCTTATGCTATATATGCAGTACATTCCAGCTTTAACCTTGCTCTAAATTATGCAACACATTTCAGCTTAATAAGTAGAGGCCAGTTGGTACCTAGGAAGTTGACTTGGCATTGGGGCCTAGTAGCACCTACATATGTCTTTTAATTTAGAGATAGCTAGTGTTTTGTAGGAGTTAATTGATACAATGCTGGTTGGCTTCAGCATAGCTTGTAGTTGGTTCCAAATGTTTGGGAGGGCATATGAGACAGCTCTTTGGCCAGCTGCGGTACGTGTATTGGGAAGATCTAGTAGGATAAGGTCGGATTTCCTTAGGGAGTAGGCGCTATGCAAGATGTGCATGAGAGACATTAAATAGACAGGCAGTTTGTGGAGTAGTAATTTGAGGGTCCAAATGCCAGCATGCAGGAGGCATCTGGTGGCAAGAGAGGTCCACCCGACTGCTGCATAAAGATCACAGTGGTGGGTTCTGTATGCAGAGTTAGTAATGAAGTGAAGAGCACGGTGATAGAGTACATCCAGTTTAGATAGGCTTAAGGTCGGTGAGGAAATAAAGATAATGTCTCCATAGTCAAGCAAGGGAAGGAATGTTGCCTGGACAAGTCTTTTGCGGGTCGCGAGAGAAAAGAGGATCCTATTTCTAAACAAGAAACCCAAGCGTGCTTTAAGCTTCTTTGATAGATCCTCGATGTGGTCATTGAAGGAAAGATTGTTGTCTATTCACATACCTAGATATTTAAATTTAGGTACGACTTCCAAGGGTTCACCAAGGGAGGTAACTATGAAGTTTTTAGGTGGGGTAGGTAGGGCACCAGACAAGGCAAGTCTCGGGAAAATCATTGTCTTGGTCTTTTTGGCATTTAAGAGAAGCTTGGCATTGATAAGGTTGCTTTCTAACTGGATAAAGTCAGCTTCGAGTGCTTCCCTGACTTCAGTTAAGGATGAGCCTGATGCGTACAAAACCGTATTGTCCGCAAAGAAATGTATGCTAGAGTTCTTTATGTGGGAGTCAAGGTTGTTGATGTACAGGGAAAAAACATGAGTAAAGGTGTCTGCCATATTTGTGATGCAAATCAGGAATGAGTGAAATGGCTCATGAATTCTGTTTGTGAGTTGCTCTAATTTCAAATCCCACTGTCTGAACATGTTCAAACCTGTGCAGTTTTGGATAATTAAGATACAGTATGGTTTTCAGAACTTGTTTAGGCAATCAGGAAGCAGAACATTTCCAACCCATTTTATAAACAATTTTAGATGCAATATAGCTCTACCCTGCATCCCAGTATAATCATCTTTATATAAAACCAACCAACAAACAAAGAGCAACACTCAGCAGAAAAATGAGTAAACTTTGTAAAATATTAAATTCAATCATTATTCATATCCACAGAGAGCATGACACTAAGCCCCAGTGCCTCACCTCGTATTTATAAGGCTTCATCAGGGGGTGTCATATATTTATATAAAACAAGTTTGCTATAAAAGCACAAATTGCTTAATACCCTAGAGCATCCAAGTATGGAAAGTCCAATGTGCGTCTAATAGAGCTACCTGACGTGAGGTAATTGCTCACTCTTCAAGACCAATGACTGATTAGCCTTACAAATCAAATTCAAGGTATTTGCATGGAATGATGCATCTTACAGGATCATATGAATGGATTTGATGGGAAGCAAGTCAGATGGATATATACCAGTGATGCACAACATATGGCCCGGGGGCAACAAATGGCCCCCACAGCAGCTGTTTGTGACCCCTGAGGAACTAGCAGCTTCCCCTTGCAGCCTTGTTTATTTGATTTTGTTTTTTAGTTTTAGTAACATGTGGATGGATAGATCGATAGATATAGATAGACAGACAGACAGGCAGACAGACACAGACAGACAGATAGATAGATGTATTGATTTTTGTTTATGTGTACATTTAATAATGTCTTGCTGGACATTTGTCACTCGGCCTTGACTCAAGTTTTCAGTCTGGCCCTCCACAAAAAAAAGTTGTGCACCACTGATAAATATATATACACTCGATAATTGTAAGGGTTCAAACTTTCCATTGATACTACAAGTACAAAGTGTTGCTGTTTGACCAGTGGGGATTTCTATTATGGTGAAGCTCTGGCCAAATTTAATTTGAAGCCATCAGTGGTTAGATGTGAAAATTGACACAGAAACTTTCTCATGAATTTGGTTGAACTGGGAGGAGAATTAAAAAAACTTAGTCTGGCCCAATCCATGCACAGCTTACCCTACCAGACAATGCAAGGTATGGTACACAGCAGTCAGTTGTAGAAAAAAGACTTAACAGCAGTTTCAAACACTGGCTTGCAAAACAGTTTTGCTGAAAGGGACTGAGACTAAATTTTATATCAGTAGACTGTAGGTTACCTGTCAGGGTTTGACTGTCTAGTGCTAACAATAGTTGTGATGTGGCTGAAATCTGCACAAATTGCTTTACTCATTGAGTGTTTACATTTGTTATGAAAATGAATCGATGTTTTGTAAGGTAAGGAGATGTACTCATTCCCATCAGCCTTAGTACCTTTTTAATATAATGTATTATTAGAATGTGTATTATGTGTTCTTCACCTGGGGGCTAGAAACCCAGGCCAAGTGTATACCCTTGGAGGAGATACACTACAAGTCTCGAAGGCGGAGAGGGACCTTGGGGTGGTGGTGGATGTCAAAATGAGCCACTCTGAGAACTGTAGGAGGGCAGCGGCCAAGGCCAATAGGATGCTGGGGTGCATTGCTAGGGGGATAACCTGAAGAAGAAGGGAAGTGATTCTCCCTCTGTATAACTGCCTGGTTAGGCCACACCTTGAATACTGCATGCAGTTCTGGCAGCCACACTTAAGAAGGACACTGAACTTCTGGAGAGGGTCCAGAGGAGGGCAACCAAACTTATCTGGGGCTTGGGGACAGGACCTATGGGGAGAGGCTCGAGGAGCTAAATATGTACACATTGGAAGAGAGAAGAGACCGGGGGGGACATAATAGAGGTCTTCAGGTACATGAGGGGGGTGAATAGGGGAGGCGAAGTCAGGGTGCTCTGAAGGAAGGAGGGGGGCAACTAGATGGCATGGGTGGAAGCTGGAGGGGGGAGATTCAGGGGAACAAGGAGGAGGTGCTGCTTCACTGAGAGGGTGGTGGAGCCATGGAATGTGCTGCTCGGGGAGCTGGTGGAGGCAGAGATGGTGGAGGGGTTTAAGAGGGGGTAGGACAGGTACAGGGGAAGGGTTCTGGAAGCAAAGTCTGGTGCAGTGAGAATATCTGGAGCTGGGAAGGGAGAAGCCTGAGAGGGCGAGGGGGCAGTAAGGTCAGTTCCCAGGATGGGGGCTGACCAAACGAGCAGACGTGAAAGACTGATAGGCCTATTCTGATGACATTTTAGTATGTTAGTATACCACATTGCTGGAAGAATAGGAGGATAAGCATTCTGGATTTTAAATGTTTTTCCCATGTAAGTAACCCGTGGCTTATGAGATGTGTGTGCATATTTCACTAACATACTAAAATGCCAGCAGAATCGGCCTAATGGTCTTTCGTGTCTGCTTATTTGGTCAGCCCCCACCCTGGGAGCTAACCTTGCTGCCCCCCTCGCCCTCTCTGGCTTCTCCCTTCCCAGTCCCGGATAGTCTCACTGCACAGGACTTTGCTTCCAGATCCCTTTCCCTGTACCTGTCCCACCCCCTCTTGAACCCCTCCACCATCTCTGCCTCCACCAGCCTCCTAGGCAGCACATTCCATGGCTCCACCACCCTCTCAGTGAAGTAGCACCTCTTCCTCCTTTCTCCCCTCTCCAGCTTCCACCCATGCCCTCTAGTTACCCCCCTCCTTCCTTCAGAGCACCCTGACTGCTCCTTCCTTATTTACCCCCTTCATGTACCTGAAGACCTCTATCATGTCTCCCCGGTCCCTTCTCTCTTCCAATGTGTACACATTTAGCTCTTCGATTCTCTCCCCATAGGTCCTGTCCCCCAGCCCCAGATCATTCTGGTTGCCCATCTCTGGACCCTCTCCAGGAGTTTGATGTCCCTCTTTAAGTGTGGCCTCCAAAACTGCATGCAGTACTCAAGGTGCGGCCTCACCAAGAAGTTATACAGAGGGAGTATCACTTCCCTCCTTCTGGAGGTGATCCCCATAGCGATGCATCCCAGCATCCTGTTGGCCTTGGCTTCTGCCCTCCTACAAGTTTCAGAGTTGTTCATCTTGACATCCACCACCCCCAGGTCCCTCTCAGCCATTGAGACTTGTAGCATTTCCCCCCTCAGGGTGTACACTTGGGCTGGGTTTCTGGCTCCCAGGTGCAGTACCTTGCATTTCCCTGCATTGAACCTCAGCTTCCACTTTCTAGACCACCTTTCCAGAGCCTCCAGGTCCCCCTGTAGGGCCACCCTCCCCATCCACCACCAACCCCAGTTTTGAGTCATCCACAAAGAGACTCATCTCACTCCTGATACCCTTTCTTATGTCAGAGATGTAGGCGTTGAACAGGAGGGGCCCAATGACCAATCCCTGAGGGACCCCACTAATGACCCTCCTTGGGGATGAGACTATCCCGCCAACCATGACCCTCTGGGTCCAGTCCTGGAGCCAATTTCCTATCCATCTGATCATCTGGTTCCCCACCCCCATTTCTTCCAGCTTATCCAACAGGTCCCCTTGAGGATCAGAGTCAAACACCTTGCTGAAGTCAAGAAAGTGGACGTCCACCCGTCTACCCAGGTCCAAGGCTCTTTTCACCCAATCATAGAACTCCACAAGGTTTATCTGACATGATTTCCCTGGGACAAATTCATGCTGTCTATCGTCCAGGCACCCTGACTTTTCCAGGTCCCCCCCAACCTCTCCTTGACAATGTCCTCCGTCACCTAGCCCACCACTGATGTCAGGCTGACGGACCAGTGAGATGTTTGATATAGTTTTGTATAATTTCTTTTATTTTTCTTTTGTCAGTTCTTTTTCCCTCCAGTCGCGGTCCCAAGGTCCTCTCTCAGGCATCCTAGCTTTGTCCTGCCCGCCTGAGGATTCCCGAGCTGAGCCTCCTCTCTCCCTCCTCTCTGATGGCAGCACCCCCGGCTAACCCTATCCGGGGTGGGTCGCCCCCCCTCCTACCTGGGTGCACTTCCAAGTCAGACTCTCTCATCAGATGAGGAGTGGATCCTGGAAATCGAAGGCTGCCCATGGAGAGCCCAGCATTGGGCATGGTGGATAGGTGCTGTTGCCTGATTCTTGGTGCCAGATTTTTCCATGTTTACACCCCCCCCAACATGGGATGTGCAATGCCATCTAGCCTGACGTAGGTGCTCCCACCCACATCAGAGAGGCAGCTGCCCAACTTCATCCCGTACTTTACAAGCCCAATGTGTAGCACTGCCACTGGTCTGCACCAGGGGCCGCTGCTGCACCGGACTACCCCTGGATCCCTTCCCTGAGAAAGGAGAGTGGTCCATTGGATGCTCAATTCTTTCTCCCCCCCACTTATCCCTGATGGCCCGGGCTTGTTCCCAAACCCAGGTCATGGGCATGGCGCGAGGTGTGGCATCCAGTACCTCAACCCTCAGCACCACCGGGCTGTCCCCATGTATAATTTCTTAACTTGGTGGAGCTCTGTAGGGATTTACTTGGATATTACTGGAGTTTTATTTATTTATTTATTTATTACTAGGATTACAAATACCTTTGAACCAAGGGTTCTTTTACAAAGATTCCATGTCAACAATGGGTGCAATCAAAACACTGGTAAGATAGAATACAAGGTCAGGAGGTTAACATAGAAGTAAGCAGAGGTAAGATACAGTACAGGTCAGGAGGTTAACTTAGTAGCAAAAGAGAGTACGTGTGTATAGACTAGCACAGCAGCCAACAGTCAGTGGCAAATATATATAGTAAGACACAGATACAAATCAAAACCATCCTGGGGTGGCATCAGTGGAGCAAGGGGTGGGGGATAAGAGGGGGAGGGGTGGGGAAAAGGGGATAGGCAGTCAAGGATTTGACATTGTCATAAGTGCAAGAACAAAAAGATAAGCGCTAGGTAGTCTGGGGTGAAGCAACAAGAGATAGGATGATGGGGAGGGGAGACAGGAGGAGAGGAGCGGGAGAGGGGTGGAATGGTAGGTGGGAGGTGAGAGAGGGTAGAATGGTAGGTGGGGTGGGAGAGAGATGGGGAGTAGCAGGGGATGGAGGGGTGGAGAGAAGTGGGGAGAGTAGCAAGGGAAGAGAGAAGAGGAGGGAGAGGTGAAACAAAGCTGCAAGCCTAGGCAGAGCGGTCACAACTGCTGAGGTCAGTGAGGTGCTGGCGGAGTTTACATTTGAATGGGCCAAGCTTCTTTTCAGCTGCAATTTCAGGGGGAAGGTTGTTTAGCAACAGGGGGGCCCTGGTGTGGAAAGCATGTTGAGCCTGGTTGGTATGGCAGAATGGAACAATAAATGTTGGTTTGAGGGAACTGCGCGTAAAATGTGCAGTGAGTGCGGGCAACATTAAGGCATGAGTTGAAGTGGGTGTGAGGTTAAGACAAATTTTCTTAGCCAGTAGGCAGGTCTGGTAGGCAAGTGTACTATTTAGATTGAGCCAGTTGGATTGCTTGTAGAGATCATAGGTATGCATATGCTTCCCTGCACCAGTGAGAAGTCTACAGCATTTGTTAAGGGCTGTCTTAACCAGTTTTAGGGTGGTATCAATGGCAGCCCCATAGAAGACAAGCCTGTAATCAGTGATGGGTAGGACTGATGCAGTTATGGCTCCATGCATAGCTTCTTGGTAAGACAGCGACAATGGTGGTAGAGAACCCCAATTCTTGAGTTGACTGATTTTGAGATGTGTTGAAACATGCGAGCTGAAAGACATTGTGCAATCAAGGGTAATACCATGGTATTTAAACTCCTGGACTTGCTCAAGTGGCTATTCAAGTTCATTGTGTATGGTGAAGTTTAAGGATCTGTATTTGCTGTGAGAGATATGGAACAGCATGGACTTTGTTTTTTTGTAATTCATCAACAGCTTATGTTGGAGAAGCCAGGTTTCAACTAGGCTGAAGTTCGTCTGTAGCGCCTTGGAGAGCGAGACGTGGTCAGTATGGGAGGAAAAGAGGACTGCATCATCGGCATAGAGTGTTAAGTTATTATTGCAAGCTGCAGGAAGAGTATTGATGAAAAGGCTGAAAAATAGAGGGCCAAGGATGGAACCCAGGGGTACACCAGAGTGGACAGGAAGGGCACTTTGAGAGAGAGACAGTCAACGATTTTGACTTTTTGCTAAGAGGTAGCTTTCAAACCATTTGGTTACATCATTAGCTAGTCCAAGGGAGGAGAGTGAGTGAGGCAGGAGGTGGTGGTTCACGGTGTCAAATGCCTTGGTCAAATCAATGAACACCACACCCAGTAGGTGGCCAGTGTCAATCACCTTATGAATGTGGCTGGTGAAACTATGTTGTTGTGGGCAGAGTAAGTTATATTTGTTGAGGTGTTCAGACAACTGGTCAGCTGCAATTCATTCCAATGTCTTTGAGAGTGGTGGGAGGATAGAGATAGGCCGGTAGTTAGAGAGAAGAGACCTATCACCACTTTTATGAACAGGTATGACCACTGTGGATTTCCAGAGCTGAGGAAATTGTTTATGAGAGAGTGAAAGATTCAGAAGTTTAGTGAGAGGTTGTAGGACAATGTCAAGGGAGAGAGAGGAGTTTGAGGTCAAGGGTATTGCTACTGTAACTGGCTTTGCTTAGCATTTTGTTAAGATATAGTTTAGCTTCAGACACAAATACCCTCTTAAAGTAGAATGTGTGTGTGTGTGTGGGGGGTAACTGTGGAGATTGATTTTATTATGGAGGCAGTGCCAGGCAAAGTTGTCAAAGAAGTTGGGGGGAAGGACACTGCTAAGATCAATGAATGTGAGATTAAAGGAGTCCTTTTTTTCTTTGGGTCATGTAAAGTGGAGCCGTTAACCTCAATTGTAGTGGGGGAGGATTTGCTTGGTTTACCCATGAGGCTCTTGATGTTCTCCCAGAAGGGTTTGCTATTTCTTCAGGACTTAGCAATTTCCTGGTTGTAGAAGACTTGCTTGGCTCTGCGTATAGCTATTGTGCACTGGATCCTAGCCACCCTATAGAGCTGCATATCATGTGGTTTCCCTGAGTCCATGGCTCGGTGCCAGAGGTTATCTCGGTTTCCCATCATGGGGATGAAACTGGAGTTAATCCAGTGATTAGTAGCAGATTGAGTTTTGCATTCACGTAGGGGGAAAAACTGTTACAAACTTTGTTAAACTGGGCAATGAAGAAGTCAAGTGTTTGGTCGACACTGCTCAAGGAGTCAAGGGGTGTCCAGTCAACCATTGACAGGGCAGCAACATGTTGGGGGGTGGGGGGTGCCATCTACCTGCTGGGATGGTGTAGGGGTCCACTAGACACCAGCAATGTAGTCTACCGCATCACGGTGGTTTGAGGGGACCGGCCATCACATTGTGGCTGGCTGCAGTTACAGTGCCTGGGGCCATCGTTCGGTGGGATGTGGTCTTGGTCAGCACCTTGTCTATTCATCCTGTGCACTGCCCACAGGGTTTGGGTTGGCAATATCTATCCATGGCAACATTGTAGATGGCTATGATTAGCCTGCTTTGTACTGTTCTGTGATATTTTGTCCATGATGTATTCGCCCGGTACCCTTGGAATGCACTGCCTGCGGAACTGGTGGCCAACTGGTGGCTGTTAATACAGTGGAGGGATTCAAGAGAGGCTGGGAAAGGTATATGGGGAAGGTAAAACTGAGCAATACCAGATCTACAGGTGTAACTCTGATGTGGGATGGGGTTGGAGGGATTTGCAGGGGAGGTGCGGAGAGCAGCAATGATGTCCTGACTGGGTGCTGATTTTCAAGCAGACTCGATTTGACCATTAGGCTTACTTTGCTGGCATCTTAGTATGTTAGTATGTAAACTTTTTTAATCATATTATTTCTAGTTGAAAACCCACATTTTATGATTACTTACCTTCTCTAAAATGCATTGATGCTGCTGGTTGTTTTATTTGCTTCCTTCCTTTCTTAGTAAAAGTAAAATGCATGCTAACGTTTTAATTATACCCAACCTTGTTTTGTTTCAGATCCTTCACCTCCTGGTATTGCACACTTCTTGAACAATAAGAGACTCCCAAACAGTGCAGCCACTCATGATACAGTGGTCTAGTCTCTTCCTACTGCATCATGAGAGGCTAAACTGTGTTGGAGATGTTCCCAAGTCCAGGAAGGATACAGTGGGAATTGATCAAGGACTGCAAAAAAACATTCTTTCTGTGTGATGCCACCGGCACTGTGTACTGAGGGGAAGTCTGTTTTTCACTTTTAGAAAGGCAAGAGGAATCAGAATCAAACATACCAGTTACATCAGCAAACTCTACAGAATATGATCAATCACACACTGTATTTTATAAACTAGAGGCACTTTGCCCTGTGCACACTTGTGTCTTCTGGACTATCACATTATCAGTAATGTTACAGCAGTTACTGTGCTAGCATGTCCATACTTCTGGAGAACTGTGTCTAAACACATTAATCTCCTGTCTGGACATGCTGTTGTAGGTGTGTTAGTAACGTCCTAGCACTACCCTGTTCTGCCAGCATTGTGGGCACTAGGAGAACCAGGAATAGCAAGCATAGTATGTACTCCGATCCGCACAGCTGACTTAGCTGTGCTACACTCTGTAACATTTTCAAAACTGAGCTAAAACCTCATTTCTACAGGATTTAAAACTTGGTATTGAAACAGTTCACAACCACATTAGGTGTGAACGTGATCCATGTCTGCTATTCTTGTAACGTTACAGACTGCCAGTAACATTACAAAAATGCAAGTGTGGGCAGGGCCTTTGAGGCCAAAGCGGGTTAACAGTGTCCTGTTAATGATGGCACCTTCATTGTTTTGTGGGTTACAAATTCCTGTTCTTTCCAAAGGTGAAAGGTTATATATAATTTTCTTCTGTTTGCTGGAGACTTGTGATTTCACCCTGAGTTTGAAGCTGTCTGTGTACAGTAGTTGTCTGGTTCAGTGTTTGTGTTAGTTGATTATTTTAACTGTGAAAGAATTTGTTTCAATCATAGCCAACTAAAGAATTCTTCCTTCTTCCACGAATTCCTTTGGCAAGACAAATGTGTCAGACAGTTGTGCCTCAGACTTACCCTTCCTAAGAAACAAGGAGGACTACATTTACCCAACTTAATTCTTGTATTATTTATCCCAGTATGGTAGTACTGTAAGCATCTCAAATGGGAACTCAACATGAAGAGGGACCTCTCGGTGACATATGAACCTCACTGGTTGAGTCTGGAGAGAGAACTTTGTAGCCCATTAGGTATTTGGGTACAGAGTCTTCACTTTCTCAAGCCTGTTAGCCTCTCACATACTCTCAAAAAAAACAAATTTATTGGTCTCTCCAAGCTTACACTCAGTTGTGTTCCATTCTGCATGTGTCCCTGATTGGAGCCACTCCCATCCACTTTTATGTAATCCAAATTTTCAAATTGCACATTGCTCAATCACGGAATGTTTCCTTGTGCTTCCCTCACATATTTCCATGAATTAGCTTTCTGAGAGGGGCTTTGTCATGGATTTTCCCACATTCCAAACTAGATTTGCACTGCACCCTCAGGCTTTCTTTAAATACTTCCAGCACTGCTATGCCATTGTGGCACACGCATGATGACAGCCACGGCCTAATAATGGAGGTGAGGTAGTTGAACAATTGGAACAGGCTGGAGACTTTCCACATGCTGCCTCCATGGTTAAAACTCTTCAGACATTAGACTCAGGTAAATTAACTGGGACTTGTTTCTATTGGCAGGAGACGTTAAGCCTAAATTGGCCACCTGCTGATTGGCAAAGGGTATGAAAGGATCTGTATAAGTTTGTGAAATAGTATAGATACCGATTAATACAATACAAAATTTTACATACTTTAATTTTCACACCTCAGAAACTTCATAGAATGGGCAAACTGATCCATTCTCTCTGCTCCAAATGTGAAAAAGCAGAGGGTTCCCTGATTCCTATGTTATGGGACTGTGAACAGATATTCCCTTTTTGGGAAGAGATTAAGCATCATCTGGAACCCCTATTGGGATTGTCTGATGCTTTTCTTCCTGAAATTTGTACTGTGGGCTGCTACAAGGACAAAGTTGTGGGGCCGTGTAAGGGATATATTGCTTTTATCGTGGCTGCGGCCAAAATTGTTGTACTTTGTCACTGGATGGACAATAGAAAATCATCCTGGGTTGAGTGGCATTCTGAGAATATTGTATGTGTGCCTTGAATGTCAAAAGGCATATTGAAATTTGATCTAATAGGTATACTTCTTATCAGAAGAGGTGGGCCCATCTGCATGCTTTGATATTTCTTACGTAAAACTGTTTAGTAGTACATGTATCAAAATTTGCTCTTGTATCTTTTAGTCCGGGAGGGAGGGGTTGTTGTACTCTTCTATTGATTTGCTTTGGATGTACTGTTGTGCACATTTCCAAATTTAATAAAGCATACTATAATAAAAAAAAAAAATAAGAATTCTTCCAGCCTGGGAAATAGTTGCATTTCATAAAATGTGGTGGTTGCTGTGGTGGAGCAGAATGGCAAAATGGCATGCTTTTTAAGAGGAATGAAACCTCTGGCTGTGATAGTTGATGATTAGAGATGTTTACATACTGTAGATACATAGATCCATAGACACTGTCGGCGGATAAGGGCCTACGGCCCACTCAGTCTGCCCATTTGAGCTTGTAAGTTTCCTTTATGTTTTTCTAGAAGTCTGTTTCCCCTTACCCCTGACCTCCAGAATTCCCTTATGTCTATCCCATGCATTCTTAAATCCTGTGATTGATTCAGCCCCTACCACTTCCTCCAGTAGGGTGTTCCACTTGTCCACCACCTGTTCTGTGAAGACATTCTTCCTCACGTTTCCACTGAATCGCCCTCTCTCCAACTTCATCCCATGCCCTCTAGTCCTGGAACATATTTTTAGCTGGAAATTAGTGTATTCCTGCATCCTGTTCCTCCCTGTAAGGTACTTGTATGTCTCTATCATATCCACTCTCTCCTTTCTCTCCTCCAGGGAGTACATATTCAAGTCCTTCATCCTGTCTTCATAGGACTTGTGATGCAATCCCTGTACCATCTTTGTTTATTTTACAATAATTAATGGCCACTGGATAATTGGTTTCAATGAGGGCTGATTTAATGTTCTTTATGGTTCCATCTCCTGGTTACTGGTATAAAAGCATGAGAGAGTTATCAGTGTGCTGGGTGGTTGGAATCACAGGGTATCATAGGTCTAAGATTCCCTGCGTCATTATTTGCCTTGTACAATGTGAGCTGTACTCCTCACTATTCAGTTTTGTTTGTTTATCATTCCATGGATAGATAAGGGGTTTGGTGTCTGTGTTGTCCTTGTAGTTGCATTGGCATTTTGTTCAGTTTGCAGTGGACACTAGTTTCCTTCATTTCCTTTTAACAAAGCAATGTAGGTATGGGGGGCAGACTGAATGCAGTATTTTTTCTGACATTGTATTTTATGTTTGTATGTAGTGGTGCTCTACCAAGAAAATAGAATGAGACTCCATCTCAGTATCCACAATTATGTATTCATAGTAACAGGCTTTGCAGTGTTTCACCAATACAGGCTTATTCATGCATAGTCTTTGTAAATCTGATTCAAGTGGATACAGAGCTTCATTCAGTTTTTGCTCATTGCTTTTCTGCCAAAATTATTTTCGGGCATCCTTGCTTCACTGCCGAACTCACAGTGTCATTCTCACATGCCCAGTGTGACGGCACGCCACCTGCTGGAGAGCACTTCTATGTAATGGTGACCCATTGTTATCTGATGTGAAGTCATTGCTGTTCCTCTTCCAGATCGTCAGTCCTTTTTCTTTTGGGCATCCTTGATTTTGTAGGATTTGGTTAGTTTGCAACGTTACCATTTTAAGAGCTTTGCAGAATGTCAGAATTATAACAGTGGAATTCTGGCAGAATAGGAATTCTACTTCCAAAATGCTGTTAAGAATTTTTGATGAATTCCACAGAATTCTGAAATGTTTTTTTAAATTCGAACCAAGAATTTTTCTTGGCATTTTACATAAACTGCATATTTGTTTTCTGCAGTTAGCATAAAAACAAATCTGTGGTTTACATAAACCACAGAACAGTAATCCACATTTTATGTAAATTGAGAATTAATAATCTGTGGTTTAAATAAAAAGTTACAAACCACTTTTGAAACTTAAAAATTTTGCTTCTGATGGAATTCCACAGAACTAGTTACCATTTCTTAAATTCTGTGGTATTCTATCAATACCAGTAGCTGAAAAATCCTGTATAGCTGTGATCATTTTCCTTTTCCTGTACAGGTGGTGTATCAGTTGATTATTGGAGGAACTAATAAATGCTAGCTTCTCATACATTGTGGTTAATTTGATCAGATGATTTGGAGCAATCAGTAAACACTGCTGCAAACAAGCTGTCATCGTAATAGTTGTAAAACAGCTGTACAAATCCAGCAGTACAGATTGAGTAAAATGAAGTTTTTAGACACAGTTACTTTTTGTCAGCAAATAACTCTTTTTGTTGCAGCACATTTTATTATTAAACAAATGTATCATCTCCTTGCTCATCATAGAATATTTCCAGTAATTACAGTATCTATCAATAACCTATCACCTCTTTTACAAATTAGACTAATTTGTTGTTTCTCTCTGGTCTCTGTTTTCTCCAGAAATCCATGCCAAAATCAAAAGTATAGGCCAAGAGAATTGCAAGTACTGTACCTCACTTGATGTTTTTCTTAACTAAGCTGTATCTAAAACGTCATTATTGAAATCTTTACATGTATGGGATTCAAGCAATGATTAATTCATGCTGTTAAGTTTCCTTTCAAAATTAAAATGGCGGATGCTTAAAATGACTAACTGTCCTAGCTACTGCATATCTGGTTACATCATTTACATGTTACTCAACCAGTTTTCCCATACAATCTTTACATAAAATGTTTAGACAATTTGCGATACCCATGGGGAATCACATCCCATAATCTCTAATTGCATTTCAGCAATAGTATCAGACTTGTATTAAAGCAGATGTTCTAATATAATAATTTGTTTAATGTGTTTAAATATTTAATAGTATTTAAACAAATTTTACCACCTGTGTAGAGTGCATTGCCACATTTCTAAGTATTTCTAAATCTCTAAGAGGTTCCACAATCAAGTTCCTGTAGAACCTTTCTTAAAATGGCCCATTATCCATCCCATCTTATAAGCATGTTTGCAAAAGTGGAAATAGGATAAAGCCAGCCCAGTAGCACAGCGGTAGGCCTCCTGTTTGCTATGGTGGTAACCTGAGTTCAAGAGTGAACACTAGTCACCGGACATTGGCTAGGGGGTGAGAGAACTGAGTGTTCATGGGACTGCTCTCCTCTCCTCTCACTGCGTGGGTGAGTCACATCTACCGCAATGCACCTGACACCTAGTGGAGGCTGTAGTAGTAGTAGTCCTTATTTTATCTGATGCCATTTCCCAGAGGCTCAGGGTACCATTAGAGCATAGAATCAAATAAATACAATAATCACCATAGTTTTAGACATGTACCCAGAATTGACTAAAATAAATATTAGTAGAAACAGTGCTAAATAAATAAATTCATAAATGAATCATTAAATACATTAAACTGGAACATTAGCAGTTGTGGGGAAAATTAGTTTGCAAACACCTGAAAAAACAGAAAAATGTTTAGACCCTGCTTAAAGACCTCCACCGAGGGAGCCTTCCTCAGAGCTCTCAGAAAGAATTTACAGAGAACGGGGCCCACCTCCTTAAAGGCCTGGTCCCTAGAGGTTTTTAACCTCCCCCTAGGAACTACCAGGAGGTCCCTCTCAGTGGAGTGCAAAGCGTGTGAGGATATGTGAGGGTGCAAGAGATCAGACAGGTAGTCCAGGCCCAGCCCATGCAATGCCTGATAAGTTAGAATACCAAACTTATAGGAGATATGCCATTTGACTGGCAGCCAGTGCAGATCACGCAGCAGTGGGGAGACATGACATGTCCTCATAAGGCTGGTCAACAACCTAGCAGCTGCATTCTGCACCAACTGCAGACATTGCAGTGTACTTCCATTGACCCCAAGGTACTGGCTCTCATAGCACTTGTGAGACCCTGATGGACATGGAATGCCAACAGATGCATTCTGTCATTGCACCTTGGATGTCCCGGGGGAGGAGCAACTGGTGTAAAAAACATCATCACTGGACAGAATGAAGGATGGCACCTTGTAGGCCTGGTGCCACTGATCGTGCACCCTGACTGGGTACTGCATCAGAGGGGCCTGGGCAAGCCCTGGAGTGCTATTATTAAAGTAAAACATTTGAATATTTTAAAAGTTTTTTTTATTTGAAAGTCTAATTAAGTTAGCATACTTGAGTATTCCCAACCATGAGTATTACCCATTTTGAATACTGGCAGCCAATCAAATTGTTCCATTTCCAGCTTTTTTTATAATTACTGGAAATCAACAGACTTTGTGAACATATTCAATAGAAACATAGAAAAGTGACAGCAGAAGGGGACCTTACATTCCATCTAGTCTGCCCATTTTAGAGTAACTACCCTCCTTCCCCTATTTACTGCCAAGTGATGGGATGCTTTTGTATTTATCCCATGTGTGTTTGAAACTTCCAACCATCCTGACCCTTACCACCTCCTGGGGGAGACTGTTCCATGGGTTCACCACTCTCTCCATGAAGAAGAACTTCCTTGTGTTACCCCGTATCTTCCCTCCCTCCCTCAGTCTTCATATCATGCCCTCTGGATTTTGTATAACTCCTTCCCAGGAACAGGTCTTGTACCTGAGTTTTGTTGACACCTTTTAGGTATTTGAAGGTCTCTGTCATGTCTCCCCATCCATTCTCTGCTCGAGAGAATACATGTTGAGTTCCCTCACTCTATCTTCATACGGTGTCTTGTTCAGTCCTTGTATCATTTCAGTTGTCCTGCACTGAACCCTTTCTAATCTATCTATGTCCTTTTTTGAGATGTGGTTGCCAGAGCTGTACACAGTACTTCAGGTGCAGCCTCACCAGAGACCTGTACAGCGGGAGTACCACCTCCCTTTTCCTGCCGGAGATTCCCTTGCTTATGTAACCCAGCATCCTATTTGTCCTAAGCGCTGCCTTTTCACACTGTTTGCTTGAGGTTCAACAACATAGACTGATGGTCCAGGTTAGGAGTCACAGGCCAGGAGGTAAAGTGTGGAGCTGGACAGAAATGTAGTTTAAAAGCAGGAAACAAAGAGTAGTCATCAATGTAAACTTCTTCAGGTAGATACAGTTAGGAGTGGAGTGCAGCAAGGTTCAGCAATGGTCTTCCTGCTGATCCCTATGGAAAGAAATTATTTGGACGACAGTATTGAGTGGATGGCGCTAAGGTTGCAAGTACAGCTAACAATGTGAAACAATGCAATCAAATTCCAAGGGCGTTGGTAGCCAAGGGAACATGGTCAGATGGTAGCAGGTATTCCTAAAGGCAAATGAATACTGCATACAACTCCTGATCTATGAACCTTTTTTGTTGTACTATTAATGGCTCTCACAGTGAGGGCCCACACTAGGAATAACTGAAGTAGCAGAAAGTGACAGGAAACCATTTTTTACATCTTTGATGCCCTACTGCTTTCCTTCTAGCTTCTATCCAATATTCTGATATATTGTGACCTTTTTTTTTTAAGTTAATAATCTATTTTGTTACCTTTTTAACTACTCTGAATCCCTCTCTCCTCAGCAGTTGCTGTTCTCTCTTTTCATACTGCCTGAACATTCTATGATACCAGTAACATCACTGCAGGCCATTCAGATGACTAGCATGGAATGGTGCAACTGATGTCAATGAAAATGTTAGAAATATGGCTGGCCCATTGGCACAGCACTGGATTTCCGCTTGTGACACCGGCAACCCGGGTTTGGGAATGGACCTGGGACGTCAGAGGGCCAGTTGGGGGAAGAAGGATGGAGCATCCTGAAAACTGCTCTCCTTCTCCGGGGGGAGGGAGGGGAGTGCGACTGGTGCTTGACAGACCCCTGCTGGAGGCCGGGGGCACTGCAGTGTCCAGCGCCAGAACATTCGCGGGGGTGGGGCAGATGCTGGACATCATTGCACATCCCCACCCCCAAGGAAAAAACAAGAAAAATCTTCAGCTGCCAGCCACGCTACATGAAGCCTGCCTCAGCTTCAGTTAGCCTCCAGTCCAGCCCTATGATCTAGCCTGTCGCTTGTGGCACTGATAGGGGGTTGTACCGCAATCCCACCCTTGGGGGTTAGCTGGGGGGTATCGGAGGGTCGTGGCCAATTTGGAGGTGGAAGCCCAAGGTCCGTGACTGGGCTGAGGTTCCAGGTGGCTGGTGGCAGGGGGAAAAAAGCATACTAAATAAAAAAAAAAAAAAAAGAAATATGAAAAGAGCAGTAGCTGCTGAGAAGAGTGGAACTCTATGTAGCTCTGAGGGCATCCCAAAGCGAGATTGTTTATCAAAAATTGGTCAAAGCATATCAGAATACATAACTGACATAGAAAGGAAACAGGGAGGACAGTTAACTATGTAGAAACGATTTCTGATAATCGTTAATAGATTTCAGATAAACTGCTAGGCATGTTTTAGTAAAATCAACACCCTGGCTTAATTTATAGCTGCAATTCCAGCACAGATTTTTCTGTAGTGTGAACATGAACAGGTTAACAAGTAAACAAAACTGATCCACTCACATTTAGAGGGACCTGGAGACGGAGGTGCACATTGGGCATATGGATTGAGGTGTGTGTATAGCTCAGCTGAATTTTCAGTAATATGTGTTCCAAAGTATTTTTATTTATTTCACATTTAGAATTGAATACCTTTGAGCATCAGGCTCATTTACAAAGATTCCAAGTCAGACAAGTAACAGAAAAACATCATTGTAGATACACAACAGGAAATAACTGAGGACAAAATAACAGGATTACATAAGTTACATAAGGCAACCATTTTGTTGCGTTTTACATGAGACCAGGTGCAGTGAATTCAGCAACACTACACAAGTGTGGTAAAGTACATTTAACGCAAAGCTATTTTAGGGTCAGCATATTTTATGCTACATTGTGTATGACAGATACTATATAATATAACATTTGTATTGTATTGTACTGTACTGTAATAACAGGGTTTGGGAGAAAGGGTCACAATTAGGAGTATGTGTTCAATAAAACTGTATTGCAGATATCTGATAGGGAACGGATGGGGAAGGGGGCTGCAGCATACTGAAACTAGTGGCCCGGTGCTTGGGTATATTGCAAAACTCACAAATACTATAAGGCACATGGTTGCATTACTATAGTGGTACAATATAAAACTATGGAGCTGAGATTAGTTCTTGATAAGGCCCCAGTGGGAACACATCTGGATTATTGTGTCAGTTCTGACTTAAATGTTTGCATTATTCCGTAACATTTAGGGATTAAATCATTTTTGGTTAGCAATTCAATCCTGGAAATTGTAAGGATTTTTTTTGGCATAAAAAATGAGAACTTTTCAGGAAAATAAGACAGAGCACCAGATATTAAAAATAATGACCTAATTTGGTCACTTCTCCAAATTATAATAATCACTTGTCGGCTGAGAAAGGGCTGCCTGGCTCAATTTCCTGAGGATATCGCAGTAATATGGTAATTTAAGGTTAGGAGGGACTCTAGGCTGAAACAATGCTACCTGCCTTGAATTTTTAGGGATGTCATCATAACTAACATTGTCTGTACATCCTGGTAGTGTTCCCACAATCAATGGACAGCCTTTTGTCTGCCAAAATGTATTCTGAAATGTGCAGAAGGAAGCTGATTTCTATAAGGAAATGTTCAGATATCTAGATCCATAGCAATTATGGGAGAACACAGCTTGACACAAGTATTCACTTGAAACAAAGTTTTCATTTTACTGTACTAATGCATATTGAAGACCTACTGTACTGCCTGAAATTAATATTACATTTCAAAAATTATGAATTATTACTTCTTATTACTTAAGTGTTTTTTTCTTTTTTCTTTTGCTAAGTAGAATATTTTCTACATGACAAATCTTGGTGTAATGTGTGGAACAGTACTTTAGCAGGAGGTTGACATACTGCAGCTAGTTCTATTCCTCCTCATATATCATCAGCTCTATGACCTCACTGTCTGCGACATCACAACTGATCAAGATGAGCCAATCACCTACTGCAACATCAGTCACTTGAGATGACACAATAAGTGAGGTCAAAATGATGAGGAGGGATAGAGCTAAATATGTCTGTCTAGGTAAGGCACTTCTAGTTACATCACAACTAATACTACCATGAAGAAAACCTAATGAGTAAATGAAAAAATAAAATATCTCAGAAATAAAAAGTAACAACTGAATGCTTTTAAAAATTAATACGATTTTCTGCCCAATATTTCTAGTGCTATTTCCTCTTAAAATGGTTCGCTATTGAACCATGCAGTTCTTTTTCTGCATATACCTTTGAATCACACACATTTTATACATGTGAAGAAAAATTTCTAAATGGTCAAAACTGATCAAAATTACTAGTAAACATTTTAAAATGAAAAGAAACTTTTTAAAGGCAGAATTCTTTTTTCACAATAAGTTCAACTTTAAATTGTATCTTTGAATGTAATGGTAGAAAGGGAGATCAAAGTAGGAGTAATTCAGAAATGACACAACCTATCAGTAACTAAGATTATTAACTCATACTAAGCCATTTACTCTGGGAGTTGTAGTCCCCAATGTTTTTCATTAAGGACTCAGATTATGGGATCTAAGATTAAAAAACAAAACAAAAAAAAAAACTACAGTTCCAGAAACCAGAGGATCATTTTTTATTTAATTCTAGTAAATATTTGCACACCAGGATAACCTCATTGTTGAACCTCCTACTTTTCACAAGGGTCCTGGGGGGACTGATATAGCAGTAAAGCCAATATGTAATTGTTATTCATGCCATACCTGTGAGAATATTTAAGGGCACATACAGTATGTAAGTTATTTTTGCTTCCTGAGGACCTAGGGTGAGAATATCAAAATATTCTGACTCTAGGTCCAAAATATACCCATAGTAGATCCTCATCGAGCAGTGAACTTCCACTTTCAGATTCGCAAGGCTAACCTGGAGCCGGTTGCTGCCCTCAGTACCACTCATAGCCTTTCACTGTCAACAACTGTTCCCATAATTAAAATAAAAATCCTCAGATGTATCTTTAGTACTTTCTCCTCAATGACTACCACCAGGTTTCCCAGCACACCACTCTTCAGCATTCTTCCAGCCATGTCGGGAACCCCTCCTACTGCCACCACCTGTATCTGCACTCCCGCACTTCTAACCCACCACTCTGCCCATAAAGCCATACTGTTTACTGATTGGAGCGCACCTTACATTGTGGCACCCAGTAATCAAACAAGGAGGCCACAAACGTACACCACATGCACCCGATGTGCCAACATTCACACGCTGAGCATCAACATGCGTGCTCCTGTGCATCACTTAATTAAAAATAAGGACAATTCTATTGCAAACAAAGTAAAAAAAAGTGCAAACAGTAAAAATTATATAAATCTGACATGCATGGCGTAAATAGAACATGCCATGGCACTACTAAACATTTCTGTGTTATTTTCCCCTCAAGCAGTTTGACCTTGTGACATCACGAGAGGCGGGTCAAACTGCACTCGGGGAAAGTAACATAGATATGTGCAGCAGAACCCTGGCATATCCCTTATAGAATCATAGATAGTGATGGCAGATGGGGACCATACGGCTCATCTAGTCTGCCCTTGTTCCTACCCCCACCTTAACTGCTATTCAGTGTTATGGTGTCCTTGTACCTATCCCAAGCATTTTTGAAAGTTCCCACTGTTGTTGCCTCCACCACTCTCCATGGAAGGCCGTTCCATGCATCTACCACTCCCTCTCTGTAAAGAAGAACTTGCGTATGTTGCTCCGGAATTTTGGCCCCCTCCAGCCTCATATCGTGCCCCCTGGTTCTGGTGTGATTCTTGATCTGAAACAGGTCCTGAACCTGTACCTTGTTTATTCCATTTAGGAACTTAAAGGTCTTTATCATGTCTCCCCTCTCCCTTTGCTGCTTCAGGGAATACATGTTTAGGTCCCGCAGTCATACATCATATGTTTTGCTGTGCATTCCCTGTATCATTTTTGTTGCTGTCCTTTGCACTTTTTCCAGTCTGTGCATATCCTTTTTAAGGTGTGGCTTCCAGAACTGGATGCTGTACACCAGGTGTGGCCTCACCAGTGATTTATAGAGTAGCAGGATGACCTCTCTTTTTCTGCAGGTAGTCCCACTTCCTATGCAGCCCAGCATGCCATTTGCCCTTAGTGCTGCTTTTTCACATTGCTTGGACAGTTTCAGGTCATCCATTATAAATATTCCTAGATCTCTTTCCTGCTTAGCGGATTCTGATTTTACTCCTCCTCCTAGGTAGTAGTCTTCTCCTGGGTTTCCTCTTCCAAGGTGCATGATCTTGCATTGTTTGCACTGAAGTTTAGTTGCCATGTTTTTGACCCATTCCAGAGTCCTTAGGTCAGCCTTCATCTTTTCCGCTCCTCCTGGAGTGTCTACCCTGTTGCCCATTTTTGTATCATCTGCAAACAAACTCATCTTACCTTCCAGGTCTTCAGATACTGTATATCACTAATAAAAATATTAAAGAAAGAGTATCGGACCTAGCACCGACCCCTGTGGCACTCTGCTATCTACCCCCCTTTCTTCTGATAGGGAGTTGTTTACTAATACCTTCTGGTCCTTCCACTAAGCCAGCTCCATATCCAGTTCACCACTTGTTGGCCTACCCCCATGCTGTCTAATTTATTTAGTAGCCTTCTATGTGGGACTGAGTTGAAGGCTTTGCTGAAGTCCAGGTATACTATGTCTACTGCACCACCCGATCTACTATTTTGGTTACCCAGTTGAAAAAGTCTTTTAGATTAGCTTGGCATGATCTATCCATAGTAAAGCCATGTTGCTTTGTGTCTAATTTTCTATTTTCTTTGAGAAAGGATATAATCATCTCCTTTAGAAGGGTTTCCATTATTTTCCCCACAATTGAGGTGAGGCTTGCTGGTCTGTATTTGATTGTACTCTCTTTGCTCCTGTTTTTATGTAGAGGGATAACCGTGGCCTTTTTCCAATCATGTGGGACCTCACCCAGCTCAAGTGATAAGTTAAAAAGGTCAGCCAGGGGAGCTGCTAGTTCCTCTCTTAGCTCTTTCAACAGCCTTGGGTGTACTTCGTCTGGTCCCATGGCCTTATTTACATTGAGTTTCTCCAGTTCCTTTAGGACTCTTTCCTTTGTAAGAGGTTCTGAATATACTTCACCACCATCTGTGCTGCCCCTTGTAAGGTAGGGCCCTCAACCTTCCTTCTCCTTGGTAAAAGCGGAGCAGAAATACCCATTGAGGATTTCTGCTTTGTCCTTATCATCCTCTATGTCCCCCCCAATCATCCTGGGCCTTAGCTAGGCTGACAATACCTCCTCTTGTCTTCCTCTCCTCGCTGATATATCTATCTATAGAAGGCTTTGTCACCCTCCTTTACCTCCTTGGCTGTCTTCTCCTCCATTGTTGCTTTTGCTGTTCTGATTTCTTTGCTTGCTTCCTTTAGTTTCTCCTTGTTGTCATCCCTGTCCTTGACGGATCCAGTTTCTTGTATTTTCTAAAAGCTGTCCTTTTTTCCCTGACCTTGGTGGCTACTTCCTTAGAAAACCAGAGTGGTTTTCTTTTCTTCTTTGCTTTGCTTACTCTCTTTATGCAATAATTTGTGGTTTATAGTAGAGCTATTTTGAGATGTGTCTGCTGTTCTTCAACATCCCTCCCTCTTTCAGTATTTACAAGGGTTTTTTTGCTATTGTTTTTCATTTTAGTGAAATCTGCTCATCTAAAGTCCATGACTTTAGTCTTTGACTGTTTATTTTCTGTTTTTGTCTTAACTTGAAACCATATAATGCAGTGGTCACTGGACCCCAGATGACTCACAACTTCTAGCTCTGAGGTATTGTGCCCATTTGTGAGTACCAGGTCAAGGATTGCTTCTTCCCTTGTTGGATCCCTCACAAGCTGTTTTAGACCCGATATGTGCTGAGCCAGCAGAAAGTCTTTGTTTCTGGTTGAACTTGCTGTGAGGGTACCCCAATTTATGTCAGGTAAATTGAAGTCACCCACCACTATCCCTTCCCCTTTATCACTCATTTTGTGTATTGTTTCTAAGATTTCTTTGTCCCTCTCCAGCCCTGTTGCCGGAGGTCCATAAAATACTCCTACTTGTACTGCTCCATTGCCAGCCTCCAGAGTTACCCAAAGTGACTCAGTTTCCCTATTGTCAATTTTGGGTCATAGTGGCTTTTATACCCTCCTTTACATACATAGCCCCCCCCCCCACCTTTTCCACCAGTTCTGTCCTTCCAGAAAAGACACTATGCTGGAATAGTTGTTTCCCAGTCATGGTTATTGTTGAACCAGGTCTCGGTAGTTGCAGCCCAGCCCAGATCTGCTATCGTGATGATAGCAGTGAGGTCAGCTAATTTGTTAGTTAGACTCTTTGTGTTTGTGAACATAGCTTTGCAAAATTGTCTTTCACCTTTTTTGGTGCCACATTCTATGTTCAGTTTTTTGTTGTTTTGGACTCCAATCCTTTTTTTACTAGCTGTTTTGTCTTTTGTGCATTTATTCCCCTGCTTTAGTGGGGTTTTGGGGGAGAGGTAGCAGGTCCCTTTGGTATTGCCCTCCTCTTCCCAGTGCCTAGTTTAAATGGTGGACGGTGATGTCTACATTCTGCCATAGTGCTCTCACACTTTCCCTAGCTAGGTGTAGACCACTGTATTTGAAGAGACCTCTGTCCCAGAAGTCCCACCAGTTCCCTATGAAGAGGTGTTCCCTTTCTTGGCACCAGCTCTGGAGCCAACTGTTTAGCTCCTCTATTTGCTCCCTGCGGATCCTTTGCACACTGCCTCCTTTTCCCCACACCAGGAGGACCTCTGAGAAGGCCATGATTGGTGAGTGAGAGGTTAATGCATCTTCTAATTGAGATATGTGCTTTTTGGGCTCCTTGACTGTCTGATCCACCAGATCACTTGTTCCTATATGGTCAAAAATGCCTGAACATTTACCCTCCCGTTGTATTAATTTGTTCATGCAGTTGGTATCTCTTTTCACAGAGGCCCTGGGTAGGCATTTGAGTACCACCTCTGTCTCAGGCCCCTGATTTATGTGTCATTCCACTCATTGGATCATGGAATCACCTACAATCAGAATGTTTCTGTTTTGTTTTATATACAATTCAGTAGTTACAGAGAACAAGAATTTCCAACAGTGGTTAAAACATACATACTTATGAAGACTGGCATCATATAATAACATTATAGACAGATACAGAAAGGTTCCAAACAGCAGCAGTAAATAATATGGCCCATAACTGAGAAAACAAATGTTTCCCATGTATAACACTAATTGAAATAACTACACCAATGACTGACATAAATACACTGTTTACTAGTACAACCATCTCCATTTTTATTGCCATAACAAGCAACTGGGTAATATTTTACCCCTGAGTAGGCTTACAAAATGTAGCATGATTAGTCTGATCAGCTTGACACTACTTTACAAAAAAAATGGCTCTGTTATAACACACGCTGTTATACACACCTTACTGCACTTTACTTACCAAGGCATAAAACCCACTTAAACAATTAGGCATGAGTAGGCATGCACTAAGGTGGCATAATTGAATGACATGATCCTAATTGTTTTTGGCTAAATTTTCTTCACAGCACAATGAAGACATGTCCTATTCCTTCCCCTCACAGGCTAAGACTGCACACTCTCATATGGCTTACCTCTGTACTTCCTGCAACATTGTTACCATATGATCAGTCATTTTTACCTGCATATAATAGCTATTCACTTTTAGTGTAGTAGCACTGTTGCAAAGTGTACTAGGCTATACATTAATGAAGGGGGTCACTTTGCGAGGTCTTCATGAAGGATGAGGTTCACGACTTTACCACATCTTCACCAGTGAAGGAAAACATTGCAACATGTATAATAATAATAATACAGAATAGTTAGGAAAATGTCTGCTGTGCAACAGAAAACAGATTACATAGAAACATAGAAGTTGACAGCAGATAAGGACCGCTTGGCCCACCTAGTCTGCCCATTTCCCCTACCTATTGTAAATCCGCAGCTCCTACTTGATCTCCAGCTTTATTTCTCCTCTCCTTACCACTGAGGTTCCCTTATGCCTATCCCATGTATTCGTGTATCCTGTTACAGTTTTTGCCACCCTTGCCTTCACTGGGGGGCTGTTCCAGGCATCCTCCACTCTCTGTGAAGAAATACTTCCTCACATCTCCCCTGAATCTACCACCCTCCAGCTTCATAGCATGACTCCTTGTCCTTGAGCATCTTTTTTTCTGAAAAATGCTTCCCACTTAGAATTTGATGGCAGATAAGGACTGCTTAGCCCACCTAGTCTGCCCATTTTCCCTGCCTATTTCATATATCACAGATCTTAGGTGGTCTGCAGCTTACCCTCTCTTTCCTATCGCTAGGGTGCCCTTATAGCTATCCCATGCATTTTTGAATTCCCCTACCAGTTTTGCTGCCACAGTTTCTGCTGACAGGCTGTTCCATGCATCCACCGCCCTTTCCATGAAAAATACTTCCTCGTGTTACCCCTGAGTTTATCCCATCTATTCTCATATCATGGCCCCTTGTTCTGGAACCTCTTCTTTTCTGAAAGATGCTACCCTCTTGCACCTTATTTATACCCTTGAGGTATTTGAAAGTCTTTATCATATCTCCCCTCTCTCTCCACTCTTCCAGAATTACATATTGAGATCTGCTAGTCTCTCCTCATATGACTTCTGGTGCAGCCCCTGCACCATTTTTGTTGCCCTTCTTTGAACTGCATCTGCTCTGTCTATGTCCTTCTGGAGATGTGGCCTCTAGAACTGAACAAAACCTGACTTTCAATGTACCAAAACCTCAGGAACAACAGGTAAAAAGGCTGCATCCCAAATAAAGAAAATATTACTATTAAAATATAATCAGAAACCTAGATACCCCTTAAAAGTCACTTTTTGTATGATCGCTTACTAGGAGGGAAGAGATGGTACAAGATGATCTGTGAAGAGAAATCAGGTGAGGGATACTGACTACCACACCCCCAACTGGTGAGATAAATCAGGGGCAGCTAGTGATGGTGAATACATCAGAGATCATGAATCAAATCAAGCACTGGTGAGATTAAAAATGTGAAATAATGTGGGGGATGAACCTGGTAGGTCTGGTTAGCAGATGGGGTAACAGTATTAGACCGGGTCCTGGACGGTGGTCTTCTTAAATGCCAGAAGCTTCAGGAACAAAATGATTGAGTTGCAGGCAGTGGTAACCAAGGCTGGGTCACCCATGTCTGATAAAAGCATGTTACCAGTGCCCGATTACGGTGCTGGCAACATGCCACCCAGCATTACAGTGCCAGGCATCATGTCTCCCAGGAGTTACAGTGCCAAAGCACCCTCTCAGGAAACAGTTGGCTTTTGTTGGGGGGGGGGGCTCTGCCCTCTGCACTACCTATAACTAATTATAACCTCCTCCTGGGCGGTCATGCCCTGGAGGGGGCAGAAATTGTGTGGGAGCAAAGCGCAGCATGACTGAAGGGCGATATAAAATCAAGAATGCCCTGTCATCATTGCCCTTGTTGTGGCACCCTAATTGTGGTGACAAATTCAGTGGTTGTTCTAACAGTATACCACAGAGGCAGGGGGTCATCTCACTGCAAACAAAAATTGCACAGCAATGAATGCCACAGGCATAAGGGTGTGGACTGAAATAACATTAGGCAAAGCACTGACAACCACAGAAACAGCACATGCCCTTAGAAAACATGGGTTTCCTTGTAGCCCCTCACACTCCCAAATTTAGATAACAAAACTCCGGGGGAGGGGGTGGACTTCGGGGATGGGGAAAAACTTGGGAGGGGGGAAAACATTTTTGTTTAAAAAAGCCACAAAAAGTTGTAGCATGGGAGATCTGGGGGGAACCAAACCACGGTCCCAGATCTCCCCATTCCACCATGTGCTGGTACCTTAGCCTGTCCACCATGGAAGCAGCTTGACCAGGTACCCTGGTAACTTGATCCCTCACAGGAAAGGTGTACAGTGACAAGGGTATCGGTAATTCCCTACTGCTGTTATACCCCCGTCACTGTAAATCCATGTGCTCTTTACACAGCGCGATTAATACCGTGCTGCCTTTCTTGCACGGTAGTGACCTGGTATCTACGACAGAGGCTAATATGGACCTATTAGTCATAAAGGAAAGATGGGCAACAGGAAACAGCAGTTTGGACCTTGAAGTACTAAGCTACTTACTCTACAGGAAGTACAGACAAAAAGGGAGGTGGTATTGGTGCTGTACTTGAGCGAAGATATTGAGGCCATGGAAGATACTGCACTGGGGAGTGAGAATGGAATAGAATCAGTTTGGGTGCAACTGATAATGGAAAGGGGTAAAAAAATCAGGGCCAAAATGGTGTATAGGCCACCAAATGAGGAGGATAAGGATGGGAAGTTAGAGCAGATCAGAAAGTCATCAGCCCTCATGGGGCAGTTGGTGATTGTGGATGACCTAAACATGCCATATATGGACTGGGAAATCCTTGTAGCCAGCAGTGCAAGAAGTTAGGCACTGGTAGATGTGATGCAAGACTGCTTTCTCTTGCAGTGGGTTGGGGAACTGGCTAGAGAGGGGGCCACCCTGAATCTGGTTCTGTTTAATGCTGAGACAGTCAAAGATGTAAAAGAGAGGGAATCCAGCGACCACAATACACTGTGGTTTACCATAACCACAGAAGCATATCACTCTAGTTCAAAAACTGTAGTTCTGGATTTCAAAAGGCCAGATTTAGGCAAGATGGGGAGATGCTGAAAAATAAACTGGTGCAGGTAGAGGGATTAGAAGGGGCTAAGGCAAAATGGGATATCATAAAGTGTGATGTAATGGAGGTGATAGCATTATGCATGACACAGGACAGGAAGAGTAAAGGTTTTCTAGAGGGGCAGGAGATGAAATGAGGGCAAAAGGGTAGCATTCCAAAAATACAAGGGGGAACAGAGCAAGGCCAGTAGGGAGGATTCATATACCATTGCTACAGCGACAGTAAGAGAGTGAAGACCAGTACAGTGACAGAATCGGCTGTTCGCTGTACTGGTCTGCTGTCTTAGTGCTGCTGCTGTCTCCAGGGAGTTCACCCCTTACTTGAAACAACTCCTACTCGGAGTTCGTAATCTTTAGTGTGGGGGGGGGGTGAAGCCCCCTGAAAAAAAATACTTGTGCTCCTGGACGGCACAATGCCAACTGTTGTAATAGCATTCAACAGCATTCCTGTCGATGCAGCATGGTGGAACCAGGAGGATTATTTAACAAAACTGAATAAAGTCAGAATAATGGTATGAAATAATAAAGCAGAGATGGAGCTGAGAATAAGGGAGCAGGTCAATGGGTGCAGAAGATGAAAAAAGGCTGATTTACTGAATGATTACCTTTGTTCAGTAGTCACCATGGATGAGGGGGGCACAAGCAGAGGGAAGCCGCGGGGTAGAGCCCTCTGATGGTTGAGATACAGATGAAGTACACTGAAGAATACTGAGTATGATGCAACACATGTCTGTGTCTTCACTGCCTTTGCAAATTGTGTGGAAGGCTATCTAGCAACATACACTCCTGCATAAAGCAGAACCAACCTAAATTCATTCAAGGTGAATTGCATATACTTCCCACAATGCTTTGCACTATTGGAATAAATGTAATTTTGTATTTCTTTGAAACCATGCAGTATTGCTAATACCCTTCCAGGCAACTCTTGCCTCAGTACCTTTGTGTTGAAGTTTTTTGTCTTTTAAAGAGCCACTGACCCCATTGGGACAACTTTGGAAAAATTTAAAATGTAGACACAATTCAGCTTATATTGCATATTCTTCTTTAATTCCCATCCTTGTTTCTTTAGTACTAAGGACATTTGCATGAAAATTGGATCTCTGCCCTATCTGCATTGGCTGATTGTCTACACTTGACATCACAGTTCTGTTTATAACATCACAAAATGTTGCTGTGGAGATGATTATGCTGTCATGAACAGGGGTTATGATGTCAAGTGCAGACAAGCTATCAGAGTAGAAGTCTTGGGGATAGTGATCCTGTTTTCATGAAACTGTTCACAGAAATTAAGAAAAATGGGGGCATAATTGCAGAAAATATATTAAATATAAACTGAATTATGTCTAAATCTTACATTTTTCAAAGTTTCCCCAATGGTGTCAAGGGCTCTTTAAAGGTAGAGACTTAACTAGTTTAACATAGAAACATAGAAGCTGATGGCAGATAAGGACCGCAAGGCCCATTCAGTCTTCCAATTTCTTTTTTTACCTTATGAATGTGCCATCGGCCTTTGCTCTGTCAGTGGCCTATCTAGTCATACTCATCTGTAGTGCTCCCTTATGCCTATCCCATGCCTGTTTGAAGCCCTGCACTGTTTTCATATCCACCACTTCCTGAGGTAGGCCGTTCCAAGCATCCACCACCCTTTGTGTGAAAAAGAACTTCCTCACATTACCCCTTATTCGGCCTCCCTCTAATCTTATGATGTGTCCTCTTGTCCTGCTATTTTTCTTATTTTGAAACATGTTAGACTCTTTCACCTTGTTAATGCCCTTAAGGTGTTTAAATGTTTCAATCATATCACCTCTCTCCCTCCTTTGCTCTAGGGTATACATATTGAGCTTTGTTAATCTGTCCTCATATGTTTTCTGATGCAGTCCCTGCACCATTTTGGTTACCCTTCTCTGGACTTCCTCAATTTGGTTACTGTCCTCATGAAGGTGTGGCCTCCAGTACTACACGCAGTACTCCAGATGGGGCCTAACCAGTGTCTTGTAAAGAGGGATTATTACCTCCCTCTTCTGACTTGTGATACCCCTACTAATACACTCCCACATCCTCCTAGCATTACCTACTGCTTTAGTGGTCTGCTTGGGTGATTTCAGGTCATCAGTAATGATGATGATGATGCCCAAGTCTCTTTCTTCCCTTGTGACTGCCAGCAACTCCCCTACCAGTCTATAGCTGGCTTCAGGATTTCTCTTTCCTATGTGCATGATCTTGCACTTCTTTGCATTAAACCCCAGTTGCCACTCTTTCCACCATTTTGCCAGTCAATCCAGATCTCTTCTCATTCTGCCTACACCATCTGGATCACCTACTCTATTGCAGATCTTGGTGTCATCTGCAAACAGACACACCTTACCCTCCAGTCCATCTGCAATGTCACTGATGAAGATATTGAAGAGGACTTGCCCCAGGACTGATCCCTGAGGTACCCCACTTGTGACTTGCATCACTTCTGACTGTATACTGTTTACCACCACTCTTTGTTTTCTGCCCATCAACCAGTTTGCCACCCATTTGACCAATTTCTGACCACCCCGAGCCTACCCAGCTTATTAATCAATCTTCTACATGGAACAGTATCGAAAGCTTTGCTGAAGTCAAGGTAGGTGACATCAATTGCTCCCCCTTGGTCCACCACTCTGGTTACCCAGTGAAAGAAATCTATGAGATTAGTTTGACAGGACCTTCCTTTTGTAAACCCATGCTGTCTTGGATCCTGTGCTTCCAGGGATTCCAGGTGTTGCACTATCCTTTCCTTAAGGAGTGCATCCATAATCTTGCCCACTACTGAAGTGAGACTGACTGGTCTGTAGTTCCCTGCCTCCTCCCTGCTACCACTCTTGTGGAGCGGGATCACATGAGCCCTTCTTTAGTCTCCTGGGACTTCTCCTGTGCCAGAGACTCACTAAACAGTTCTGCTAATGGCTCTGCTAGTTCCACCCTTAGCTCCTTTAGTACCCTGAGATGTATGCCATCAGGTCCCATTGTCTTGTCCACCCTGAGCTTATTGAACTCTTGTAGGATCCTTTCTTTTGTGAAGGGACTAGTGCACACCTCCCTCCCCCTGTGTCCATGGTGCTGAGCTGTGGGCCCTGCCCTACCTTCTCTTCATTAAATACTGAGCAGAAGTATCTATTTAGGATAGATGATTTTACATGGTTCTCCTTCTCACACGCTCCCTTATCCCCTTTGTTCTTAGCAATACCCCCTCTGGACTTTCTCCTTTCACTAATGTATCCATAGAAAGTCTTGTCACCTTCTTTTACTGTTTGTGCTAGTGTTTCCTTACTTTGGGCCTTTGCCTGCCTTATTGCCTTCCCTGCTTCCCTTAGGGAAGTTTGGTATGCCTCCCCTATCTTCAACCTGCTGCATTCCCTTATATTTCCTGAAGGCCAGCCTTTTGGCTCTGACCTTTTCTGCTACTGTTTTTGAGAACCAAAGTGGTTTCCTTCTTCTTTTGCACTTCCCTTTCTCTCTAACACAATGGGATGTTGCTTCAAGTATTGGATCCTTAATGCTTGCCCACTTTGCCTGTACCCCCTCAACTGTATTTCTTTTTGCCAGGGCTAGCTTAACTCTGTTGGCCATCTTATCAAAGTCAGCTCCTCTGAAGTCCCATATTTTTGCCTTGGATTGGGATGATTTAGTTCTACTGGCCAAATTGAACCATACCATGTGATGGTCACTGGCCCCCAGGTGACCTTCTACCTAAAGATCTGTGATCCTTTCCCCATTAGTCAGTACTAGGTCTAGGATAGCCCTGTCTCTTGTGGGTTGTTGTACCAGTTGTTTGAGGCCCTCCCCCTGCAGGGAATCCACCATGTGTCTAGTTCTGGCAGATGTTCCTGCTGGTATTGACTAATCTATATCTGGCATGTTGAAGTCCCCCATTACTAGAACCTCCCCTTTAGCTGTCATGTTTTGTATATCTTCTAACAGTAATGTGTCTATGTCCTCCCCCTGGTCTGGAGGCCTGTAGACAACCCCAGTTTGTATGACTGTCCCATTTCCTGTTTCCAGGGTGACCCACAGTTTTTCTGGCTCCTTATGTGTATTCTGAATTTCTGTAGCTTTGATATTTTCATTGACATAGAGGGCCACTCCACCCCCCTTCCTTTTTATAACTCGGTCTCTTCTGAACAGTACATAGCCAGGTACTGAAGTCTCCCAAGTGTGGTTACTGGTAAATCACGTCTCGCTAATTGCTACTGTGTCCACTTCAGCCTCTGTCATTATTGCCTGCAGGTCTGGGATCTTGTTTCCCAGACTGCGAGCATTTGTGCACATGATTTTCTATTGGTCAGACTGACAGGATCTCAGAGAAGGAGATGCCAGATGAAATGAAAGATAGTTTTTCACCCAGCCTGGTCAGGTGTTCTTTGGTCTCCACAACTGACCGGCTGGCGAGATCATTAGTCCCTATGTGTACCAGGATGTCAATGTTTTCTCCTGCTTCCTGAACAATTTTAGCAATGAGGTCAGTGTCTCTCCAAGCTGTTGTACCTGGGAGACATCGACCATTACCGCTGTCTGGAGATAGGTATCAACTCCCCAAATAATGGAGTCTCTTATGATCAGAGTTTTTGGATTTCCTTTTTTCTTTTTTTGTTTTGGTTCCTGTTTTGGGCAAGTTTTGTTGTGCTAGCTCCTGTGCTGCAGTGTCCTGCTCTGCAGTGTCCTCTGCCCCTTTGTTTGATTTCGGAGATAGGAGCAGATACCTGTTTGTAGTTTTTATATGCTTTGTGGAGGTAATATGTTGGAGAACACCGAGTGATGGAGCACCCGATTTGCCCCTCCTAACCACCTGCCAACCTCCCAGACCAACTACTCTCTGTGGTCAAGGTGCTTCTGTTGGATGTTGGAGAAATGGCGGGCCGTTCTTATAATATATTTCCTCTTGAATATACAATTTGAGGCGTGCAGTCTCTGCCCATGCTGCCTGGAGCTGAGCCCTAACACAGTCTGGAGGTCTATTTTATGTTGGCAGAAGTTGAAGGTAACAAAGCAGGGCAAGTAATGTGTGCCTTTGAATGAGCAGCTTAAACAGTGTTAAGTGATGATGTCTGTTTTAGTATTTTTCAATAATTAAACTGATGCTGCAGAATTTTTAAACTTACTTCAACCTTTTCCACTATGAAATTCTGATAAGCCTTAACATTTGAAACAGTATTCCTGTGAGGTTCCACTGTTATCTGTAAATGCTGCTAAATTTCTTATTATTATCAGCAGTTCTACAGACTAATTTTTCATTTTTAATTAAAGTGAACTCATTCACTGAAGTACTAAAAATAGCTAATTTAGGCATCTAATTCTAAATAGTTTTCATGCCTTATTTTATTAAAACAATTTTAACAGTTTATCTCACCATAAGCAATAATATGTCCACCCCCCAGCTAACCTCTCAGTGATTCTACCCCTACAGCTATATAATGGTGGAGAACTGGGACACTGTTGAAACTGAGAAGCTGCACCTCAGCTGGGCTATCTCGGGTCAAATGAATTGGAACAAAACAATAGAGCTATTCAGTTGTTTTTCCTTGATAATGACCAGGCTGTTCTGTTTATTTAATTATTTTGTTGTATTCTTATCTTCCATTAGATTACCTTGGTACACTTAGTGTTACAAAATATTCTGGAACGGGCTGGTTGCTCAGTAGGGATGCAGAACTCCCTGCTGCATTGATTACTTTCAAGAATGACTAGTGGTCCAAGTCTGTTTCAGAAATGGCTTGTTTAAGTCATCTATCTCAATTGCAGTGCACTGTTGAAAGGATGCCACTGCAGCAGCTGTAACAAATGGCAAGACTCCATGCCTTTCTAGCTGACTGATGTGGTACTTCTAAACTCCCTAATTAATTAGCAAGCTAACCTTGCTAACATAGGTGAGTCCACACTCAGCCTGCCCAAAGTCCATGATTTTCAATTCTATTACAGTAAGTGCTATTGATTCCCAGCACATATTTCTGTGGAGAAAAAAGCTATCATAACACAAGCAAAATTGTACAGTGAGAGTTTATGAGGGCAGAAAAAGAACCCTTTTTATAGAAAATGCAAAGATGTATTTTTTCACAGCTGGTTCAAAAGCAAGTGGATTAAAGCTCACTAAACTAGATAACTGTGCAAGAACTGGTATTTTTACAATATAATTGCTTTGTGCTTGTATGACACTTTTTTCATTAGAAGCTGTTTTATTTGAATACTGGTTCCTGTTCCATTACTGTTCAGTCTGTATTCAGTCTATTTTGACATTTGCATAAACTCAGTGGCCATTGCTAATTTACACACTGGAGGTAAAGGTAGCTTGTCAAGTCCACAAAAAACAATGCAGTGCAGTTTTAAACAGCGTGGACAAAACCACAGAAGTTGAAACCGTGCCTGTCAATGACAGCATAAGTGAAAATTTGCATTGGAGTGGTGCTCCATGGCAGCGTGGTGTTAATAATAGTAAATCTATATTTGCTATTTTTTGCTTCACTGTTATTGACAGGTGTGATTTTGACTTCCACAGTTTTGTCCATGCTGTTTTCCACCACGTTGCATTGTTTTTCATGGAGCTGACATGGAACCGGAGGTAAATATGATTTTAGAACTGTATGATGCAGTTTATGGTCATGGAGTTCTGTAGTACCTGTACCTCTGCATATATTTTGTACATGCCTGTACCTCTACAGCCATCCATATTTACATGGATGATACAGAGATCTTTGCCTCTGGTGCTCCCATTCCCAACTTGGTCGCTCTGCTGCACCTGGATTTCTTCAACATCCGATGTAATGTGATGATCAATTTGCCCTCAGTTCCTCCAAAAGTTCTCTATGACCTTTGGCACTAGGCAGAGGTTGGCCAGACTGCCCCCCACCGCACTCTTGATGGTTGGTTTATTGAGGACATCTCTTCCTTTAGATACCTTGGGGTTTGGTTGAACCCTCACCTTGACTTCTCTATTTATGTAGATGCCATCCACCAAAAGCTCCACCCTAAACTTGGATCTCTTTACAGGAATAAAGCATGCATTCTGTTGCCTGCTTGAAGAGAAATCCTTGTGAAAAGGATCCTTCCAATTTTAGACTATGGCGATATTGTCTATAGTGCTGCTGTTCAGTCCATACTAACCAGACTGGACTCCCTCTTTCACTCTTTCTGTCACTTTGCACTACACTGTCACCCTTCCACCACACTGTTTCCTTTATTCCTCTCTCTACACTCCCTAGAAGCCAGATGTCTCTCTTTTTCTCTCTCTTTCTATTTCTCTCTCTCTCTCTCTCTACTGTGCTTCCTTTATTTCCACATTCTGACTTGGCTTCTTCCACCACCATCTTACCTCCCTCCTTTCATTCCCCTCTGCCCCCACTTACTCTGCCGTAACTTTTTCCTTCATTTCCTCACCCTCTCTTACATAAAGTAATCGGCAGGCCAATCTGCTTTTTCCTGGTTCCCTAAGCTCTGGTCTTTTCTTCCCCGAATATATACCATGCCTCACCCCTCTTCTCCCTCAAATCCCTCCTTTGTGACTTCTTTACTCACTTCTGAATTTGCCCTTCGCTACTGTTGTAACTTGCTGTTCACACCACCCAGCACCATCCTTTCATACACAAGCTACAGTACATCTTATCTAGGTTTTTGCATATGGTCTGTTGTGTCTCTGTTATTCAATGCACCTATCCTTGGTCTTAGTTAATTCATATTTATTAATGTTCTGTTTGACTCTTCTATTCAACTGCAACTTGCAGTTTGTGATATTATTCTGTTTGATGCACATTGTTGTCAATTTTTACAGTGCTTCTTTTTCCCATCCCTTAGGATGCATCTGGAAACAAGCTTTTACCAGCTCTGTATGTTTCTCCTGGTAAAACTATTAAAATCAGTCAATCAACCAATCAATCAATAAATCAATCAAATAATAGAATACTTGTATGTTGTCAATGGTGCCAGAATGTTCCAAGAGCATAAAAGATGCCATACCATTATAAAATGAAATGTACCGCCAGTGTCCACACAGAAATACCAGCTATATTTACTGAAAGGTCTGAAGACATGAAACAATAACAGAATGTGAACCAGTATTTGGAAAACATCTTCTACAGAAAATACAGGATTGCTGGTTAAATGAAGTTCTCCTGTATTGTAACATTGTTCTGTGTATCAGATTATGATGTATCCTTCAGTGAAATTTTCCACTGCAGAATATTTGTGGACCTATGTTATATGGCCAAGGACAATAATCAATAAATAAGAGCCACTCTCTAAATGTCATAATTCACAGTGAATCTCATAATTCATGGCCAGCCATAAATTATAAGCCTTACCTGTCAATTAAAACCTTGTGTTTTTGCTCTCAAAACATGACACCGTTCTTGCCACTCTTAAATGACTGTGAGTCAAAACCATCCATGATTTCTCTGTTCACAAGTCCATATAATGAGAAGCATGAAGGTTTTTTAGTAAACCTACTTGGGATGGAGCAAAACTGGACATGGTACTCGCCAGCACAGACAGTGCTGCAGACATCAAAGTGTGTGTGTGTTGAGGGGGGTGGACCTGGGAATCGGCAATCACCATACAGTGTGGTTCAATATAAGGACAGCTCTGGAAATAAACCACACTATGCTGAGGGTCCTAGACTTTGGGAGGGCAGATTTTAAGATAGGTGAATGTCTCAGGGATGATCTGGTGGGGGAGGGGGGATGACCTGGGTGGGGTGGAGGAATTGGGGTAACTAAAAAGAGCCATAATGAAGGTAAATAACATCTGTGTCAAGCAAGTGAGCAAAAGAAATAGGAAAAAGAGACCAACATGGTTCTTGAATGAGGCAGCAGAAAAGGTAAAAGCTAAGAGGGTAGTGCAATACTCCACCTCAAGGGATCCTTGTGTGGACAGTATATTTTCACTTTGGTTTCTTACCAAATCTTCTTTACTTAATTTGCCAGTTTTATACATAAAGAAGAAGAACTGATAGTAGTTTCTTTACTTCCAACACTACAGCACTGCAGCAGACTTTCAAGGCTCATTTGCCTATTCCACAGTTCCAGGTCCTGCTGTGCATTTTAAACCATAGTATTTCAGAAGTTTAGTAACATCCATTCCAGGATTGTGGAGCAAGGTGGTTGTGCACTTGCATGCGTGCATTCACGTATGATGTCACAGCTGATGTTTCATCATCTAAACATTCTACTCAGTCTCCCTTCAGCATTTGATACTGTGGATTATGGGGTGTTGCTGGATCACATTGGGGAGCAATGTGGGCTCGCTGGTACTGTCATCAACTTGTTTGATTTCTTTCTCACAGGCAGGATGCAAAGGGTGGTGATGAGAAATTACTGCCCCTGTCTGAAGCCCCTGTCCTGTGGAGTTCCCCAGGGCTTGATCCTCTCACCCATGTTATTTGCAGTGCACATGCTGCTCCTGGGGATATCATTAGATGTTACAGGGTGGCTCTTCACTGCTATGCAGATGACACCCAACTGTATATATCTTTTGCACCAGGGACACAGGGTGCAGTCTGTATTGATATCATGAGTGACTGAGATCCAAGACTGGATGTCCCCCAGCTTGCTGTTCTTAACCCAGATAAGACATAGGTATTAGTGATTGAGCCTGGTTGTTGGCATGGAGCTGGGGTGGTGGGAGAGGTGACAGGACTTGTGTTTGGGCATTATCCTGGATAGCGAAATGACACTGGAGGCTCAGAAATTGTCTGTGGTCCAAAATGGTCCACTATTTTAGGAATATCACCCAGAATAAATCGTTTATCCCACCCTCATTAGTACATGCTTTGTGACATCCAGACTTGATTACTGCAATGCCTCAGGCTGAATGGAGGGATCCTACATCACCTTCAGCTGGTGTTGAACGCTACAGCCAGCTTGCTGATGAGCCTTCCTAGGTCCTGTCATATGACCGTGCTTTTGCGTAATCTGCACTGGCTGTCAGTGAGGTGGCAGATTTCCTTCAAGGTCTATTTGCTGACCTATAAAGCCCTACACAGGCTGAGCCCCTAGTTATCTGCAGGACCTTCTGTTGCCACAGCAGATCTCCTACCCTCTTTGTACCTCTGAGTTAGGCCTCCTTGCAGTTCCCAGGGTTCAGCTAAAATCCTTGAGTGAGAGGGCCTTTGCTGTAGCTGGCCTGACCCTGTGGAACTTGCTTATAAGGTCATTAAGGGAGCCCCCCCAACTGGAAACCCTGTAGAGGGATCTGAAGTCCCATCTTTTTATGGAAGCTTTTGACTTACTTTAGTTTACTGGCTGCTGACAGCCATAATTATTTTAGACTGACTTTGTTATTTAAGTTAGTTTTAAGTTTTTTTTTTTTTTTTACTTTCTTTTTATCCCCTCCTGTCGCCCTGTCATTCCACTCCTTAAGGCTTGCTCATGTTATCCACCCCACCACTGAGTCTGCCCTAAGAGTGCCCATGCGTGACTCTTACCTTTCCTCCCATCCTTCGTGGAGCACCCCTGGCACAGCGGGGTCTGCCCGTGGTTCCTGGACTGGGCAACTGGAGCGGCCGTCATCTAGGACTGCGAGGTTGGTTTTCCATTTTTCTATGCTTCCTGTTCCCCCCTTCCCTGAGGACGTCAGCTCGGGCAAGTGCATGCTGATGCATGCCTGCCAAGTGCCTAACAACGTCATCCCCTTCCTGACTCCAGCCCTTCTGGAGCCGGCAGTGCCCCATGAGTGCCGGTGCTCCCACCAGCCCCCAGGGACGTCGGGTGCATACAGCACCCCTGGTAACCCACCCCAATGGAGGAGAGCATCCATTGGGACACTCAATCCTCCTTCCCCCTGCTGGACTTCTGGGATGACCCGAAATGTCCGCATCTAACCTGGGTCGCTGGTGGTGCTAGGTGTGGCGTCCAGCGTCTCAACCCTCAGCGCCACTGGGCCGGCCAGTTTTAATTTTTAATATCATAATCATTTTGCTTCTTATTTTGCTATTCATGTTTTGCATGTATATTTATGGCATTTTATGATGTACAGCACCCAGAGCCTATGGGAATGGGTGCTTTAAAAATAAATGTTTGCTTGCTTGCTAAACCACATCTTCAAAAGAGCTCTGTTGAAGGCATGGTTTAGACACTGAAATGTCAGCCATGACATCATGTGTGCAGGCACATCCACCTTGCTCCACAGTCCTGGAATGGATGTTACTAAGCTTAGTTACGCTTCTGCAATACTATGGGTTTATGTACACAGCAGCCATTAAAGTGGAGTATTGTTTTTTATATCTATATTCCCTGTTATTTTGCACCTTAAATCCTTGAAGCCAGTTGCAAAGAGCTTTTTTGTGAGCAGGACCTAACTGTGGGCCACGTGTGTATGATTAACTAAGAGGGCAGCTTTCAGAAGGTACAAGGAGATGCATAGGGAGGAGGAGGAGGGTAGGGATGCGTATCAGTGCTGAGACTGGCACTCTTTAATGTCTTTATAAGTGACATTGCAGAACAGCTGGAAAAGACTGTCTGCCTCATGGGGGATGACATCAAACTCAGCAAAAGGGTGGCCTCTCCAGGCGGTGCATAGGATACCCATTGACATGAGAAAACTCAAGGAATGGTCAAGAGTATGGCATCTGGGTTTCAGTGCAAAAAAGTACAAAATACTGCACTTGGGGAATGGAAACCCAGGGTCAGAGTACAAAATGGGTGGGGGGTACTGATGACCACCAAGCAGGCAAGAGACCTGGGGGTGACAATATCAGATAACCTAAAGTTGGTCAGGTAGCATGACAAGGCAGTCAGGAGGACTTGTGGGATGCTGAGGTGCATAGAGAGTGGTATCACCAGCAGAAAGAGGGTGGCAGTGTTGTCTCTGTACTGATTGTTGGTAAGACCTCACCTAAAGTACTGTGTCCATTTCTGGAGACCACATTTCAGGAAGAACATAGACAGAGTGGAAGTGGACCAGAAGAGGGCAACTAAAATGATGCAAGGTCAGCATCAAAAGCAAAAGAAAGTCAGATGTGTTGTGTTTTCTCCAGGCAGGGCCCACAGGTTGTTGACAACATGTGGCAAGATATACTTCTGTAACTTTGAAGAGTGTATCAGTATGAGGCAGTAGCTGGGAGCTGTACCTTATGCTTCAGACAGGAGGCTATGGACTGGGGGAGAAGTGAGCAATAGGGTTGAGAACCCCAAGAATGAGCCCAGTACTGATTTGGCAAGACTCAGGAGAGCCAAACTGTTAATGTTATTTTCTTTGGCTGCTCGGGGGTTGGGGTTTGAGTTAGGGTTGAAAACCCTAACACCACATTTCTCTACTTTTGTTGCTTTAAGTTGAACTGGTACATTAACCCATTTTTTTGCAATGAATTTCCTTTCTTTTAAGAAAGTACAACAATATCCTCATTCATGTAGGTTCCTTAAAGACTTGTATGAACACCTCCATCTGGGTGTGGAAGCACAGGGCCCTTCAGGGCCTGTGCTTCTGTGCATGCATAGGTGCAGATGCATAGGGTCCTTTGGGCCCTGCAGCAAATGTGGAGTCCATTAGGCTGCAGAAGCACTGGAGCCTCTGAACCCTGTAACTCTATGTGGATACAAATGCAGACATGCAGAGCCTCATGACCATGTGGCAACTGGGGGTCTGTGTAGATGTGGAAGCACAATGCTTTTCAAGTCTTGCAGTTCTATGTTTGTACAGATATAGATGTGCAGAAGTCCATATTGGTACAAAAAACTATGTCCAAAATCTTGTTTCATGAGCCTACTTTGTCATGAGATTATTGTGACCTCATGAAACAGGATGCCTTCTCACAAAACAAGAATGTCAAGAAAACTAAGTCCAAAATCTTCTTTTGTGAGTAGGTATCCTGTTTCATGAAATTTTAATCAGCTGACAAAAGAAGAATATGAAAAAAAACTAAGTCCAAAATCCTATTTCATAAGATTAAATACTTCTTTCGTATGGCCCAATTTCCCTTTCCTGAGCCCCACAAAAGAAGACAATCAACTCACAAAAGAAGGCTCGTTAAGAATTTTTGGGGTAATTTTTTGAAAATGTAACTCCAGAATGTGGCTCAGCAGCTTCCATTTAACTAGATTCATGTGTTTTTTTTGTGTCTGGAGTGCATAATGCTTATGGATTTTGAAAGAATTGTTTTTGGAAAAAAAACTGTAGGAAGATGGCTGCCATATGTAGGAAGATTTTTTTTCTCACAAAAGAGGAATTTTGCCTTACAAAAGAAGGATCCACTTTTGCATGGTCAGTTTCTTCTTTCCTATCAAACATCTATCAGAAAGACCCTACCAAGCATGCTGAGAACTGAAATTTCAAATCCTTGTAACTTGGGAATGGATTAATATTTTTTCACCATATTAATGAAAGGCACCATTCTAGGTCAAGCCCTTTGTACCCTGAAAATTTCAGAACAAAATTTCAAACTGGCTAGGCTATACGTGAGAGTAAAAAACAGCACAAAACCTAAATTTTTCCAAAATTTACAGTATCTGAATCATGGAATCTGCACATCTGATCAGAATGAAACTTGCCGTATCATCAGACCTTGCTCACCAGACGACACATTCTAAATATTTATGCAGTTCCACTTTATGGGGGAAAAGCTATTAAGCTGCAGAGTTAATGGTTTAACATTAAACACCATAGTCAACTCTGAGTATAGTAAGAGTATCGTACTCTGGAACCTGCTACCTCATTCCATTCATCACTCCACAGGGGTCAAAATTAACTTTTTTGGCCACTAGCTGGCCAGGCTAGTGACTGAAAAAATCCACCAGCCCGACAGGATCTTCACTGGCCCGGCACAAAAATGACGAGAATATATATTTCTTTACAAGAAAAACATGTTTTATTGCAGCACAACAACTAACACACACACAAAAAAAAACAAAAGCTGAAATACCCTCTGCTCACAGGACAGCATTGCTTGATGATGCTCAGCTGTCCTGGTTTTTAATTGCTGCTACAGTACTCTCTCTGCATGAGTCAGTGACACACTCAGGCACAGCAGCAACTCCAGTGAGCTCATATTTTGACTTGAGAGGGGAGAGGAGAAGAATGCAGCACGGACATCTGTAGTGATCATCTGTCACCGTTAATTGGGTGGCAAACTGGTTGACTGGCAGAAAACAGAGAGTGGTGGTAAATGGTATACAGTCAGAAGAGATGCAAGTCACAAGTGGGGTACCTCAGGGATCAGTCCTGGGGCCAGTCCTATTCAACATCTTCATTAGTGACCTCGCAGATGGACTAGAGGTAAGGCTTGTCTGTTTGCAGATGACACCAAGATCTGCAACAGAGTAGATGATCCAGATGGGGTGGGCAGAATGAGAAGAGATCTGGATAAACTAGCAGAATGGTCAGAAGAGTGGCAACTGGGATTTAATGCAAAGTAGCAAAATCATGCACATAGGGAAGAGAAACCCTGAAGCCACTTATAGGCTGGGAGGAGTCTGCTAGCAGTCACAAAGGAAGAAAGAGACTTGGGCATCATCATCACTGATGACCTAAAATCATCAAGCAGACCTCTAAAGCAGTAGGTAAGGCTAGGGGTGTTAGGGTGTATTAGTAGGGGTATCACAAGTCGTAAGAGGGAGTAATAATCCTCTGTACAAGACATTGGTTAGGCCCCATCTGAGTACTGCGTGCAGTATTGGAGGCCACACCTTCACAGAGACATTAACCAAATTGAGGCAGTCCAGAGAAGGGCAACCAAAATGGTGCAGGGACTGCATCAGAAGACATATAAGGACAGATTAACGGAGCTCAATATGTATACCCTTGAGCAAAGGAGGGAGAGAGGGTGATATGATGAGACATTTAAACACCTTAAGGGCATAAACAAGGTGAAAGAGTCTAACATGTTTAAATATAAGAAAATAGCAGGACAAGAGGACACAGCATGAGATTAGAGGAGGCCGATTAAGGGGAATGTGAGGAAATTCTTTTTCACAGAAAGGGTGGTAGATGCATGGAATGGCTTACCACAAGAAGTGGTGGCTATGAATACAGTGCAGGGCTTCAAACAGGCATGGGATAGGCATAAGGGAGCAATACAAATGACTATGAATAGATAGGTCACTGACAGAGCAAAGGCCGATGGTACATTTATAAGGTAGAAAAAGAAATGGGCAGACTGGATGGGCCTTGCGGTCCTTATCTGCCGTCAACTTCTATGTTTCTATGTAATTTTTTTTATGTCAGTCTGTGCTAAGCTACCCCTTCCTTGCTGCTGCCACTTGCTCCTTTAATTTCTGAATGCCTCCGAGTGCCCCCTCATTGTGCTTGCCCCCACAGCACCAACACCCTCCAATTGTGGCACTGACTAGACATCATTTTAGCCATTTGGCAAAACTTACACAGCAGCCACCAGCAAGCACTATCAGCAGGACCATCCGGGATTGAATGTGAGCAGCACAAGTTAGTAGCAGGCTCCCCCAGCCCTCAGAGTCACTTACCTTACCAGGCCTTCACACTGTCACTTCACTGGCTTGTCTTCCAATCTGTGCTCTGTACTCTGGATCACAGATGCGACTCCCATGACTCCCAACTCCACAAACAGATTGGACGCTACATTCTGCTTGACCATGTGGACTCTCGGCAACCCAAAGCTGATGGTGCCTACAGAACTTAGTCTTCCCTTGCTACTGGTGGCTTCACATTGACAGCTCCTCATTGCATGTGGTTTGAGCTTCGTGAGCATTCGGAGCTCACTTCTCCAATTTCCAATGATGGCTGACCATCTAGGAGCTTGACTTGGCAATTTTTAGCAGCAGCACCCTAGTGGCAATTACGGAAACTGCAGACCAATCACAAGCTGGCAGAGGCACCTGGCAGGTGCTCAAGGGGGACAATTTTACCCACCCATGGTGAAATCCACCTGCATTTGGCAGGCGGATCTGTGCCAATTTCAAACCCTGAACCACCTTCTTAGGATCCCTTAGGTGTCAGCTGAGACTCCTTAATCCATCCATCGGCACCTGATTTGATTGACTTTGTGCTACTTGATGTCAATCTCTGTCTTCAACTTGCTCTTGTGCTTGTACATTGTATTTTGCACTGTATCCTGTTTCACATTTGCACCAGTTATTTACCTCTACTGCTAACTGTCTGCACCTTATCTCCTTCATGTAAAGTACTGTACTGTTATACTGTTTATTCCCGTAACCCTTTCCCTGCATCATACCTGGAAATTAACCTTGTCTCAGTGTGCCTTTCCTGGTTACCAACTTTCAAATAAATAAACTATAGTGATGCAACTGTGCACTATATATATATATATATATATATATATATATATCTATACACATATGTATATTATACTGGTATGGCAGCAACAATATAGTTACAGTTGAGTAAGATATTTAATGTCTAACCTAAGTTTGTGCACCTTAATAACTTTGGTGGTGTTCAACAAAATAGCCCAAACTTTGGCGTGCATTGTCTGGCTGGTAGGGCCTCAAGTCATGAAATGTTCTGTGACAATATCTTGGGTGGGTTCCAAAATATGGAATGTTGATTTTTAATGAAATGTGGTGTTTTTTTCTATACTTTCTTTTTTACTTTATAATTTTTATTGACAATTAAAATAATCACAAGTTACATATCCTTGCCATAGAGGAATTCTTTATATAAAGGTTATTCAAACAGAGGTATAGTATATTCAGTAAATAAACATACCTCCAATATCTAGAGTCAATCAGATTCTAGGATTTTTAAGGAAAGGTCCCCAATAGAACTGAATGTGTTCATTCTTTTCTGAGCAATGAAGCTGATTTTTCATTCACGGCTAATTTGCCCATATACTGAAGCCATTCTTGCATAGTGGGTACATGTGGAGTTTTCCAGAGAGAGAGAATTAGTCCTTTAAAACCTAGAGAGGCTGAACGTATCAGTGCTGAGCATTCTTAGGAAGTGCATAGAACTGAGAACAGTCCCCTAGTATACATAATCTGGCTGAAGAGTTAAATGACATTCTGTCTAATCTTTTACAAAAACAGATATCTTTCAAAATATGTCTTATTGTAACACAAGACCACAAAACATGTGTAAGGTTTGTTTCTTCTGCATTACATCTTCAGCATGTACCATCTTGTTTTTTGTCAAACATTTTAGTAAACTGTGTTGTGTGGGGTAAATGTAATGCAGAATCTTATATTGGATGAACTTGCCTTTAATTTCTCTTGAAGCTTTACAAGCATTAATCCATAACTTGCTCTAGTCCTCTTGTTCAATTGTAGTATTTAGTTTCTTCTCTCATCTCTTTTGGATTTCACTGTGGGGTATGTTCTGAGCAGTTCAGATACTTGTAAATCCTTCCATGATGCTATTCTTGATGCTGAAGGGATACCAAAGGGAAAAAAAACCTTCTTTTGCTACATACTGTAAGTAAAAAGGTGAACAAAAAGGATGGAATAGTTAGGTTAAGGAAGGGGGATAAATAGATAGATGAAGAAGTGAGCAAAGCCGAAGTATTAAATGAATATATATGCTCTGTCTTTATAATGGAAAAGGACAGGCCAATGCCACATGGGATGAAAAGGAGGGATGGGATGGAGAGGGGGACTGAAGCTGTAAAACAGGTTGAATGAGTGAGGAAAGAGCTGCAGGCACTATAGGCAGACAAATCCCCGGGACCAGATGGCATGCACCCTAGTGTTCTGAAGAAGCTAGCAGAAGAGCTGGCAGGGCTGCTAGCTGTTATCTTCAATAGATCCATGGAGTTGGGCATGGTGCTACTGGACTGGAGAACAGCACATGTGGTGCCCCTCCATAAGAGTGGACCCAGAGATGATCCAGGGAACTATAGGCTGGTCAATCTGACCTCGATAATGTGTAAACCAATGGAGACCATATTTAAAGAAAGGCAGCTGTGATACATTGAAGAGAATTGTCTTCAGGATGGAAGCCAGCATGGGTTTGTGGCTGGCAGATCACATCAAATGAACCTGATCGAATTCTACAAGGGTGGTAGACAGTGGTCAGGTGATGGACATCATATATCTGGACTTCAGCAAGGCCTTTGATTCAGTACCACGCAGCAGGCTGATCAGGAAACTGATGGATTTAGGGATGGAGGAGAAACTGGTAAGGTGGGTAGATAACTGGTTGAGAGGTAGAACCCAGAGAGTAGTGGTGGGGGGAGAGTTAGCCAGCACCAAGGAGGTCACCAGTGGGGTGTCACAGGGATCAGTGCTGGGGCCAGTGTTGTTCAGTGTCTTCATAAGTGACATTGAGGAGGGCATTAAGGGCAAGATGTGTCTGTTTGTGGATGACATCAAACTCCGTGGGAGGGTGGACATGAAGGAAGGGATACGTGACCTGTGGGAGGACCTCAGTAAACTACAGAGATGGTCAGAAATCTGGCAACTTGGCTTCAATGCCAAAAAATGCAAAGTGATGTACATCGGGGCCAGAAATGCTAGGATGGGGTATTACCTGAGGGAGGGGCAGTTCGGGTAGCTGCTTCAGAGGAAAAAAAGGATCTGGGGGTGGTGATTACTAGAAACCTAAAACACACCACACAATGCAAGAACACAGTGGCAAAGGCTAATAGGATGCTGGGGTGCATAGCTAGGGGATTCAGTACTAGGAAGAGCGAGGTCATTTTGCCCTTGTACAGGTCATTGGTAAGACCACATTTGGAATATGGGGTAAGGTATTGGCATCCCTACCTTTTGAAATACATCAGTGTGCTGGGGAGGGTCTAAAGGAGAGCAACCAAGATGATCAAGGGTCAACAGAATAGGTCCTATGATGCAAGGTTGGGAGCCTGAAGGATGTACTCCTTGAAAGAGAGGAGAGAGAGGGCTGACATGATAGAGACCTTCAAATACTTGAAGGGGATTAACAGAGTGGAAAGAAAAGGTCTCTTTAAAATAAGTGACAACAAAACCATGAGGGGGGAATAGCTTAAAGTTGATGGGGGGTTAGGAGAAATGTTAGGAAGCATTTTTTATGAAGAGGGTGGTGGCCACATGGAATGTGTTGCCAGAAGAAGTGGTCTCAGTAAAGATGGTGGGGGCCTTTAAGAGGGACTGGGACAAACACATAGGAAACCCATGGGACTGAGTTGGGGTAGAAGGGGTGATGCAGGAGGAAGGGCAAGGTCTGCATCAGTTACGGAGCAGACACAATAAACCAATAGGCCTTTTTTCTGCTGGTATTTTTCATATGTTTGTATGTTCTTTGTATTTTTCCCCATGCCTTGTCATCAGAATAACACATCCTGCCCCCAACAATCCGGGTGCACCACCAACACCTCGATTTTATCTGGGTTCAACCTCAGCCAACTAGCACTCATCCAATCCTGGATCTCGGATAGGCAGTTGTTAAACACAGAGAGTCTATCTCCCTGTTCAATTACAAAGAACATGCACAATTAAGTACCATTTGCATAGCAGTGAAAACTCAAACTGTACCACCTAATAATGTCTCCTAATGGCAGCATGTACAGAGCAAACAACAAGGATGCCAAAATGAAGCCCTGCAGTACTCCACAGGATAGTGGGAGAGGGTTGGAAAAATAAATTCCTGTGACCACTCTCTGCATCCTACCCTCGAGAAATGATCAAAACCATCTGAGGACAGTGCCGGACAGTCCACAGATAAACTGCAGGTGCTCCAATAGCACACCATGGTCCACAGTGTCAAATGCTGCCGAGAGATCAAAAAGGACCAAGATGGAACAAATCCTCCAATCTCTTGCTGTATGGTGATCATTAAGCACCTGAACAAGGGCCATCTCGGTGCTATGCTACTTTACCTTTAGCAGGTGCTGGTTTCCACTTATGTTTAACCTGAAACCTGAAAACTTTAGAAATCAATGATTTTTTTTTCCTTTTAAGGAAAATGTTATCATTCATGAGTTTTGTTCTTCTCCATTTTAATTAACTGATGCACAGCCTATTACATCTTGTCAGTCAGTGATAACTTCTGTCACAATAGAGATGGTATTCCTTCTTACATTAAACAAAACTAATGTAATGTACAAACTTTTTATAGTGAAATGTGTGCCGTTTTAATCTAAGTGAGTTGCATGCAAGTTTCAGTACATCAAGCAAAACAGAAAAAAAATCTGTAATAAATTCAGTCTAAAATATCTTTTTCAGTTGGCCCTGTGATACGAGTTAATAATCATAAACTATATTGTTCCATATGCAGAGATTAGTCTTTTTCAATACGTCAGTGTTGCATGTGTTAATGTACTGGTCACATGTATTCCTCTTGCTGAAAGATTGTTATGCTTGTTGTAATTTAGCCTTTTTAGTTACACTGCATTTTAATTAACAAAATCATTAACATAGACTGCATTATGGTTTAGAATGATTTAAGTTAATTTTAAAATACAAAATAGAAGTTCATACAATGGACAATGTCATGTGCGTTAAACATTTTTTAAGGAGAACTGCATTGAACCTGTGAGCCATTTCCCCCATGGAAGCTGATTTTAGAATGCTGGTTTTGGTTCTCCTGCCATTCCATCTCTACAGGCTTTTTAGGTGTCCCTGTGGTTGTTTCTGATGTATGCAAAGGTGATGGGTGCCATTTTGGGACTGCGTGATGTATTTTATGTCCTTGTTCTGCTCTTTAGTTGCTGGCACATTGCAACCATGTTCTAGTTTGGAACTCTGTGGCTGAGAGAGACATGACCTATGTCGTGCAGTTCTGAAATGGCACTTGGCACCGAAGTGTAGGTCAGGCACACCTTCTGAGGTTAACAGATCAGAATGAATGGAACAATAACAGAACTGGAACCAGAATTTGAAAAACAGCTTTCACTAAAAATAATGACTTTCAGGTTCAGCACAGTTCTCCTTTAATGAGTAGTTATGAAGGCTTAATTGTATTGCATAATAATACATAACATTAACATAAACTACATCACAGTTAAGAACTGTCTCAATATAATGCAAAACAAGAGTTTGTACTGTGAATAGTGTCACGTACGTTCATCATTTTTGAAGTTTTTTAATATCTGTAATTATGATACACTAAAATCATTTGCTAAAAATACCACCAACAGCTTAATCTGGTTCCATGTCAGTTGGCATCCATCTGTATCCTCCTCCCCAGAGATGAGGTTGAAAATAGGCAGAACTGTGCAGTCTTCCTTTCCCAGTCAACAAAAACTAAATAAATAAATAATAAGAATTGGTTTGGATTCTACTAAAGAAGGGTTCAATTACATGTCTAATCTGAAGATAGTAGCAAAACTGTATTCTACTTAAGTGTTCTTCAAATGATTTTAGAATACTATCTGGGTACAATGTTTTGCTTAATCTACAGTATGGATTCCTTTGTTTCCTGAACCGTTTTCTTCTAGCAGTTGTCATTCAAAAGAAAACATTGGGATTTTCCAGATATGGATTTGTTTCCAGGGGAAGGATTTCCATCTTTTTATTTTTTGATTTGTTTCAGTGTTTATATAGCCTGTGTAATGGTTGGGTGTGTATCTAAGTCTTTATTAAGTATTATATAGAAAAAATCTCATAGTGTTTGTGGGTGCATTAAGGATTTTTCATACTGTGTCATAGGATTAAGTTAGTGGAATTACCAGAGTCAAGTAAAAAGTCTGTTGAGCTATAAATGCCAGGTGATATAGTTCGAAGTTAAAACAAATCTTTTGTTTGGATAAAATTCTTTAAACTTAATTGTGGTTTCTTTTTTCTCCAAATAACATTTTGGAAAGATTTATGAATTTTTGAGAACCAGTTGCTATGTATTTTAACTAGTAATGTATTAAACAGGTATGGGTGTACAAATAATTTTTACAGCATTTATCTTTCCCCATGTAGATAAGTTTAAGGATTACCAACTGACTATGAAGGAAGGAAGGAAACTTTATTTATATAGCACTTTTCCCCGGAGGCTCAGAGCACTTTACAAAACAATAAAATTACAAGTTTAAAATAATAATGGAGCAAAAAAAAAAACAATATAAAATTAGTATAATAAATAAATATGATATAAAAGTTATACAGCATATCAAATTAATAAAAGGCAGGGAACTCAAGGGGAATAGAAAATTCAAAAAACAAAATTAAGTAAAGGCTTGCTGAAAAAGGAGCGTTTTAAGGCCCCTCTTAAAGGCCTCTACTGAGGGAGCCTCCCAAAGCTGATGAGGGAGAGAATTCCACAGAGCTGGCACAGCAACCAAGAATGCCCTGTCTCCAGATTGCTGCAACCTAGCTCTGGGAATCACAAGGAGATCACCCTCGGAGAAGTGGAGAGACTGAGATGGACGATGGGGAATCAGCAGGTCTTGCAAGTAGGCTGAGCCCTTCACACACAGGGCTTTATAGGTCAGAAGCCTGACCTTAAAGGTAATCCTCCATCTCACTGATCAAATTTAGAGGTGCCAGTTAGCAACTTCGCCCCCACGTTCTGCACTTGCTGTAGCCGATGCAGGTTACCGCCAGATAGCCCCAGGTAAAGGGTGTTGTAATAATCCAACCTGGACATGACAAAGGTGTGTACTATTGTGGCAGGTCATCAGTGGTAACAGGTTCCAGATCTGGGCAACGTTCCTCAGATGGAAAACCCCAGTCTTGACGACTGGCTCATTTTTAATCTTATTAAGTACTGGAGTTAGGTTTTCTTTAAACTGATCAGGTGTATTTAAGCAACAAGGCATGACAAGGTGTGTGTTATCATGTAATAATGTCACTCCTTGGGTGGGTTGAAGCACGGGGTGAAGTAGAGTGCTTTCACCACCCCAGGAGTGATGGCATTACACAATAACACACACCTTAGAGTGCCTTATTGCAATTATACAATGACTCAGTGTTATACAAAATAAAAAAAAAATTAAAATGTTTTTTGTAGATTTTGAGTGAGGCAGTATATCTTTGTTTCTTAGGAGAAAAGCGAACAAATAATTGGGGGAATCAATACAGTGATGCCATTGTGTAGTAACATCATTGTCTCAGGCACAAACTGACCAATCAGAGTCCAGGATTCTTTCTTGCCATTGTATAATCTGTGTTATTTGTAAGCCTAGGTATATAGTGCATTTGATTCCAAGATGGCGGCTGAGCTGAGCCAGCCAGAACACTGATCTCTACAATTCGTTGCACTTTTTCAGTTTGGACTGTAGCAACGTGAGGTTTGGGACGTTCTGTCAGTTTTGCGATTGGCGTTTCTTGGAGCATTTCTCGGAGCCCTGTATTGTCATTTTCTGGAGCCCCGCTTCTATTTCCTGGAGTCCTGCATTTGTTTTTGTTCGTTTGACTCTTTGGTGTTCTTCATTGTTTGGCTCCTTAGCATTCTTCGCTGTCTCCCGATCTACCAACTTCAGCGTGAGAGGCTGTGGAGTCAGGGGCTTTTGACAGTAGCATGGAAGCAAGGAAAGTAAGACTTTGCTGAAAGTATTATATTGTTTGCCCCCAGTGAGTTTGTATGACTCTTTATGCCTGAATTTTGCCTGGACTTGTGACGTGGGAAGCTGTGGTATTGAGGAGTGGGAGCAATTGTGGAGAAGATTTTATTTGGGATACTGGAGCACTGACTTTGTTTTGTCCCTAGTGACACTGTATTGCTTTATTGACCTGAGAGTCTTTTTGGTCACAGCGTGAAGGGCTGTGGAGACGAGAAAGACTGAAGGAGGTTTTATTAAACTTGGAACTGCAACTTTTGAATATTGAGTGTATCCAAGGAGTGAACCTTTTTGGGGTTTTGATTATTTTAACTGATGCATATGAATTGGGACACTGGGGATTGAAAAGGAGTGTGTCATTCATTGTTTATTTTGCCTGCTCCCTGTTTGGACTCAGTGGACCGCAGGATTTAAAGCTGAATTCCTGGCTGGGGAATTTGGCTGTGGAATCATGTTGGGGAAGGAAGAAAGAGGAAGAAAGATCTGAGTAATTAGCCCAATTGTTCCAGAGGTGGGTGCGGGGTGCTGCTATCTGTACCTGGGAGGGCTGGGAGTGCCTGCCGGTGGGTTGGTGTTCTCGGAGCCTCCTGGTGGTGCCGAAATAGCCTGGCAGAGGCCGGGCTGAGTCTGGCATCCCAAGTAGGGGGGACAGTCTGCATATCTGCACCTTCCTGGGGTTCATTGGGTGAAGAGTGCTTCCTTCTAGGTGGAATTTTATGAATGGTTGAATGCCAGGAGTACGAAGACAGTGTACTGACTCTGAGACTTTATGAACTTTTGTTATGTGGAGCTTATGATTAACTTTATTAAGCTTAAGGACTTTTTAGTTGGGGGCTTTTAATAGTACGGCAGTTTCAGACCCATGCTGTTTGTTTTATTTGTTTGTATGTAATTTTTATTTTATCTTGCAGTGAGAGTGCTAAGATTGTTTTTTCCCCTCACCTTTGCTGTGAGAGAGCTGAAGGAGGGGGGGAATTTTTTGTGTTGGGGTAGTGAGAGTCCCCCTTTATATTTATATTTATTTTATAATTATTTATTTTATTTGTTTTGTTTATTATTTTTATTTTTATTTATTTTTATGTGTTTTTTTGTATGGGTTTTGAGGATTAGTTTTTGTTTTATTTGACATATTTTGTTTTAGTTCTAGCAGTAGTATGTGTTGGCCTGCAGGTTCCACGGGGGTGCACTATTTATCCTCCTCTCTTCATGCCCTCTGCCCTTTTTATACCCCTCCTTTGCAACTTGAGACCTACCAGCACTATAGAGCACTGGGGATTGTGAATAGGAGAGTGGGGAGGGTGGAGTGGGTGAACAGGTGAGGATGAATGAGCATGGCCACCGTATCGGGGTTATTAAGTTCAGAAGGCACCCTGGGGCGAAATGGAATCCAGACAGGGGGTCTCCCATGTCTGGTGCCCATACCCAACAGCACTGCCGAATCTGGTGGGCAGATAGGTCAGACAACCTCTGAGGTTTGTCCAACTCGGGCGGTGTTATGCAATGCCAGATCTGTTAGGAATAAGACTGCTATTATTGTGGATCTTGTTAGCTCAGCTGACCTGGCTTGCATCACCGAGACCTGGCTGGATGAAAACTCCAGCCCCATATTGGAGGCCATGGTTCCGGCCGGGTATTTGGTGATACACCGCCTGAGATTGGACCGCAGAGGAGGGGGGTTGCAGTCTGTTTCAAGACTAAATTGGGCCTCATGAATGTGGTAGTAGGTGAGGCTGAATCTTTTGAGTGCACAGTTGTAGCAGGTGTAGGCGTTCGAATCGTTCTCATCTACCGTCCACCCGGAGATGGGAAATGTTTCTTACATTAAGTAACAGACTTCCTCATTGATATGTCATTTGAGTCTCCCAGATTGATGGTTCTGGGTGACTTTAATGCCTGGATCAACAATGAACTCTCACAATTTGGTAACCACTTCCTCCAACTTATGTCTTCTTTGGGCCTTACACAGGTAGTTTCCACTGCTACACATAGATCTGGGCACTCTATGGATTTAGTCTTCTTCTTAGGGATTGATTCATCCAATGTGGGGGGTGGAACCAGTCACTTGGTCTGACCACCACACTGTGAGGTTCAATTTTTGCACCCCCCCCTTAGAAGGCCTTCCCCTGTGGAGATGGTCAGGTACCGCTCATTACGAAATATCACTTCTCAGGGCCTTGCTGCGGTCCTTGATCTCTCATCCCCCGTGTTGGCTAGCAGCAATCCAGGGGAACTGGTGTCGGCTTATAATACGGCTGTTACGGTGGCCCTGGATTCTATTGCTCCTGTTCATGCGTGCCCCTTATCCCTTCGCCCCAGGTCCCCTTGGTTTGATGGGACACTGAGGGAGTTGCGGAGACAGGGGCGAAGGTTAGAGCGGTGCTGGCACAAGTCCGCCCTTGATGCCGACCACCTTAGATTGATGGAACATTATTCTATCTATCAATCTGCAATCATCCATAAGAAGGCAGAATTCCTGTCCAGGGAGATTGCAGTTGCACAGAATCGACCGGCTCAGCTGTTTCGGACTGTGGACAGACTGTGCAACCCAGCCTGTCTACAAGTCCGGAAAGCTTTTTTTGCAAATGGAGTGCGAGGAGCTCGCTTGGTTCTTTGCAAATAAGGTGGACGACATCAGGGCGGGCTTGCGTCCAGCAACCTCTAAGGGTGATGTTGTGGAACAGTGTGAGTTCACAATGCCTAGTTTCTCTTGGAGTTCCTTTTGCCAACCAGAGGTCATGGATATTATGAGGATCATCCATAGTGTGTGGCCTACGAGCTGTAGTTTAGATCCTAGACCAGCTTCCATAATTTTGGGTTGTCTTGAGATCATTGGCCCAGTTATGGTGCAGATAGTCTGGTGTTCCTTAGAGTCAGGTGAGTTTCCTAACTCCCTGAAAGAAGCAGTGGTTACACCTCTACTGAAGAAAGTTACTTTGGACCCAGACTGTTTTTCAAACTACAGACTTATCTCTAACCTTCCCTTTTTGGGGAAAGTTATTGAAAAGGTAGTGGCAGCCCAATTGGAAGACCATTTAACCATCCATAATATCTACGAATCCTTCCACTCTGGTTTTCGTAAAAGACACAGCACCGAGACTGCGCTGGTTTGGGTGCTTAATGATCTTCTGAGGGCGAGGGATCAGAAGAGATGTTCTATTCTAGTTCTTCTTGATCTCCCATCAGCCTTTAACACTGTGGATCACCTGGTGTTGTTAGCACGCCTGAGGCAAATATGTGGAATGTTGGGAACTGTTTTAAAATGGTTCACTTCATTTCTTACTGGGAGATCACAGAGAGTTGTGTCGGGGGTTTATTCCTCCGCCCCAGCTTCTTTGTTGTGTGGGGTGCCTCAGGGTTCAGTGCTGTCACCCATGTTATTTGCAGTGTATATGCTGCCTCTCGGAGACATTATAAGATGGTATGGGCTGAGGTTTCACTGCTAATGCAGATGACACCCAGCTATACCTGTCTTTTGCGCCTGACCAGGATGGAACTCTCTCGGTGTTTAATAACTGTCTGGAAGAAATCTGAGGATGGATGGATTCTAGTTGGTTGAAGTTGAACTCAGAGAAGACAGAGGTATTGGTGATGGACCCTGGTGGTCAGATAATGAGGCCGAATGATGGCTTGCCCTCTGGAATTTTTCTTGACGGCGTGTCACTTCCGACCTCTGAATGGGTGCACAACCTGGGGATTGTCCTAGACGACAGGCTGACCTTTCAATCTCAAGTGTCGGCTGTTGTCAGGACTTCCTTTTATCATCTCAGGAACATTGCCAGGGTGTGTCACCTTGTTCCGTCTGACTCTTTGCCAGCGTTGGTCCACGCTTTTGTGTCCTCGTGGCTGGACTACTGCAATGCCCTTTACTTTGGGCTTTCTGGGGTTGAAATCTGTCACCTTCAGCTGGTGCAGAACGCCACAGCCAGGGTGTTGACTGGGACAAGGAGATCCAGTCATATTACCCCACTACTGTGCGAACTGCACTGGCTTCCCATACGGTGGTGGATCACCTTTCAAGTCATTTTATTGACTTTTAAAGCCCTTCATGATCAGGGTCCGACCTATCTGAAAGAACATCTGGTGCCCTGCTACCCTGACCGATCGCTACGCTCAGCTGACGAGGGGTTGTTAGAGATTCCAAGAGTGAGTTTAAAATCTTCAGGTAGCAGAGCTTTTTCTTATGCAGCTCCCACTCTTTGGAATTCTCTACCTCGCCAGTTCAGGGAGTGCACCTCAATGGAGGTATTTAAGAAAAATGTGAAAACCTACCTGTGGTGGAGCGCCTTCTTGGACGATTAACTGATATTTGAGTATTAATATTATTTTTAAGATTGTATGGATGATTTTATTGTTGGTTTTTAATATGTGATGTTGCTGTATATTTATTGTATTTATATGTTTTATGTGATATTTTTTATTGTGTATTTTGACATGTAAAGCGCTTTGATATTTCGAAAAGTGCTTTAAAAGTAAAGTTATTATTATTAAACCCTCAGGAGATATCTTAAGTGGAATCTTTGAATATAGCTGCAATGTATTGATATCTGAATTACTGTGATTCTGTGGGAGTATTTCTGACGTTTCTCAATTTATGGTGAGTCCTGATGCTTCTTTAAAGTCTTCCAATGTTTCTATAAGGGATGTAATTGAATTTACTGGGCTCTGAATAGAAAGTAGACTATCATCTGCAAAGCCTAAGCTTTTACAAGTAAATATTGTAATTTCAATTCTATTTGCTTGTTCACCTCTATCTTCCTGATCAATGGCTCTATAGCTGGGGCAAATAAGCCTGGAGAGAAGAGGCATCCCTGTCTTGTGCCTCTTAAGTTAAAAGGATTCAGATTTTACTCCATTTCTAATCACAGCAGCTTTAGTGTTTTTTGCCTTTACTTAATACATGTTTTTTTTTTTGCTCTCATGTACAGCCTAGACAGTACAGAATATTTTTCAGAAACATTTGGGGTAGAAGCAGCCTGTGCCATGGTTGTGCCTTTTAAAGATTTTGTGAAAAAAAGCCTGTTAATTGGTTTCAGAGTTATAAGGATTTAGCAATTTTTTCTGAGCATGCTCAGTTGGGTATTTGGATAACGCTTTAATATTATTCAAAATTTTGCAATTTGCAAGAGCATTTTTGGCTTGCATCACTAAGCTGTCACAAATCAAAAACAGTTTCCATGAACCAAAAAATGTTTTTCAGTTCGTGACAGCTGGCATCTTGTTTCTTCACCTAGGTTAACCAGAAAATCCTAAAAAAAACAAACATGTATATTTTGAAGAAAACAAAACACGTACCTTGCTAAACTGGACCTCCTAAGCAAGATTCTGTTTCTTGTTTTTTTTACAACATGAGCCCAAAATAGTATTTTAAGACTTTGTGGCAGCTGTCCTTTGATTTTTGGTTTGTCAGACGTCTTTTCGGTTTGCAACCGAAATTTCAGTTTGCACTGAGAATTGAATTTCTAGTTTGTACTAAAAATTATGGTTTGTATGGTAAATGACATTTTTGGTTTGCATCAAAATTTTCAGTTTGCAGCGGAAATTGAATTTTTGAGTTAAACCAAAAAATTTCAAATGGATATTTTGTGGTCGAGACATCCTTAGACCCCTAGACTTTTCTGTGAACATAGGAAATTGAGTTCTTCTGTTGCTATTTCTTATGCAAATGGTGAAATGGAATTTTGTGGTTGGATACATCCTGAGACCCAGAAAATGTTCTGTGTGAATTGGAAATTGAGTTTTTGGGTCAATTTGCTGTGTGTATGGGAAATGCATTTTTTGGGGGGTCAGACACATCCTGGGACTCTTAAATTTTCTGAACTCAAGGCATTTTGTGGTCACAATTTTCCATGTACAGTACATGGCCAATTGAGTTTGACATAGACACAGACCTTTGGTTGCAGAGGAGTAGCTGCCATGAAAACCATGATAGCAAAATTGCAACACTACTTCTGTACTTTTCAACACAGATGTAAGACATACACACCAATTTCTGGCTACAAAATAGATTTTTCATATTGCACCAAAAAATGTAGTTCATATGGAGTTTTGGGGATGGACACATCCTTGAACCCATAAAAGTTTCCATGCACACCTGTGGGTGCCACAGGGCTCTACTCTTCCACTGACGGATGGCCTTTTTGCCCTGTGTGTCTGTATCTGTTGCCACATGGAAGCACATGGCCCAGAGGGGCCTGTGCTTCTGCTGCCCACCAGAAACCCACAAATTCTTGACATCTCTTGCCATACCTGTGGGCCCTGCACTTATATAGGCAGACAGACTGTTTCCTTGGCACAGGACCAAGTGGGCCCTGTGCATCTGCATCTGTTCACCCAGGTCCCAAAAGGACCTGCATGAATGAGGATACAATTCCACTATCTCAAAAAGAAATAAATTCTTTGCAAACAACTGTGTTAGTGCACCAGTTAGGGTTCAAATTAACATCACAAAAGTAGAGAAATGTGGCATTAGGGCTTTCAACCTAACTCCACACCATCTAACAAGCAAAAGACAAGACCACACAAGCAACTATAGACAGCCATTATCAGGTGAACCGACAGCATACAACGGTTTCCAGATGACGCAAATGCAATAGCATTAATGTACTACCTTCATGGATTTGTATTTGTGGTATGCACACTGCAAGGCATATACACTCACTCCTGGATGCAGATAGAAATACACAATACTAAAATTACGACACTGCTTTTGTGTGCAGAGGCACAGGCCCCTGCAGCCACAGATACAAATCCACAATCCCCAAATTACAAGAGTTCTTTTGTCTGCAGATGTGCAGGCCCCCCATGGGGCCAGTGCTTCTGTAGTGACAGGTACTCATTCACACTGTAAGACATACACATGTTCTGTCTGCAGAGTAGCAGGCACCTGAGGGGCCTGTGCTTCTGCAGCCCCAGATGTGAAACATACACACCAACCTCTAGCTGCGGAAGCTAGGTCATCACAAAATCCATGGTACCAAAATTGCAACAGTACTTCTATCTGCAGAAACCCAGGTCCTAGTGGGCCCTACACCTCTTTAGTCATAGGTGTGAGACATACACACTGACTTCTGACTGCAGAATGGCTGGCCCCTGTGAAGCCTGTACTTATGCAGTTGCATATAAAAAAACATGCACTTATGAATCCACCTATGTGGCAAGTTAGCACCCGCTACACTTATGCCAGTAAAAAAGTAGCTGTTTTAACCTAATTTGATCTTTGAAAGGTAACATTTTGATTTTTCAGGGAAAGTGCTATCCCTAAGCAAACTGCTACTCACTAGAATCATTTCTAGATCCACTGCTGAAGCCATGATACCCACATTGGAACAGCATTTCTGTGTGCAGAAGTGTAGGCCACCATGGGTACTCATGTATGTTACTTTTCCCTTCATAGACCAGGCATACATTTCAAAGAAAAGTCTTTACAAAACTTTTCAGTTCATTTTTTTATTGCGCCAACCATCTTGTCAAAGTGCTTTTCAATGCAAATGTGTGTATCATAATAAAGAGATAAAAAGTAGGTACTGAGGTGGTCACACATTGAATAACCCGGCACTTCACCTTACCAAGGCTTCATCAGGGAGTATTGTTCAAGTTCTGTTCATTTACTTTGGTACTTTAACTCAATTACTCAAACAACTGTTACCTTGGTAATAGAGTCTGCAAAGTTAATCCATCTAATTAATGTGTAACTGACACTGAATCCAATTTCAAACTTAATTCCCAAACCGGTCTTATGGATAAATAAGTGTTGCTAATTACATCAAGTATTAAAAAGGAAGCAGACTGATAAAGTGATACATGTGACAATATCCATCCACCAAGTAAGTGGTTCTAATGTACATACTTCATTACTTTTTAACATTTTGGGCTTTTAAATATAAACATATCAATGATACTACAATAAATATTTGACTTCCTTTAAAGGAGTATTTTCTCAACAAAAGAACTGCAACATATGTTAAAAATTTTCTTCAGTAAAAATGGGTTGTTATTTATAAACAAACATGACATGATATTATATTAGAAGACTGATTCACAGTACAATTATTAACCATGTCATTAATCGCCTTTCATGATTATGAAAGTCAAAACTATGTTAAGGACTATAGGGGGTATTTTACAATTTGGAGCTGTATGAATGTAGGAGTGTTCCACTGCCTCCAAGATTTCAGCAACAGAGTTCATAGGAGCAGCTCGGATATTCTTTTTGTATTTCATCAAAACTGAACATAGTATACTGTATCTTCTGTTCTGATATGCAATGCAATGTAATTGAAAATATAAAAATTACACAAACAAGAAAAAGTTAGTGCAACTATACAAGATGTGTTACTCATTGCAAAAAATAAATTCGTTTTCTCTATTCTGTCCTTATGGCCAGTGCTGAAATTAATAAAATTAAATGCCTAATGTTAGGAAAAAAACTCCCAACATGAATCATCATGGAGAATAAACTTTTTACAAGAATACTGTCATATTTAATGACTCATTTAGGCCCTTAGCTGCAAGTGAACCCATTTGATATAGCCATTCACATTCATATTATTCAATACTTAGACTTCTGTTTCTCTATCGTGGATGTTGTGGTATATAATCCACAGCCATGAATTTAAAAGAACTTGAATCACCATTATGAACTTCTTTAAAGTGATAACCTGCAGAACTGACACATTTGTCACTATGTATCAATCTAAGATGTCCTTGTACACTTGTTTTTGTTTGTCTGATAGTTTTTTCCACATGAATTAAATTAAAGTCATACCATATTATATAAATCACAAATCTACTTGTACATTTTGAAAAATGTCAGATCACAAAGGTTTTGTTGTTTTTATCTGTCCACACCATCTTTTCTGTCTGTGCATACTTACAGACAGAACAGGTACCACAATGATAGAACCCTTTTGGTAATGGTCTGTGAAAAGATGGTAAAACAGTTTGTTTAGCATTAGGCATCATAAAGTGACTTCTGGACATCAAGACTCCAAAATGTCTACCTCTAGAATATATTACAAAAGGTGCATCACCCATATTACCCTTCATTACTATGGTACTATGACTATGGTGAAGCCATTGACAGTGCTGCTGCTAAGACCACCCCAGCCAGACTGGACCCCCTATTGCACTCCTTCTGCCACTTTGCTTTGGACTATCCTCCCCGCACCCACCATTGCTCCATCTATTCCTCCCTTGCTGTCCACTCCCTTGGAGCCAGATGCTTTGTTCACTACACCTCCTTTATCTTTAATTTCTGGATGGGGTTCCCTCCCCTCCTACCTCACCTCTCTCCACTCCACCCCTACACCCTTCTCTTATGCTCTCCATAACTCTGGCTAGTGCTCCCTTGCTCTCCTCCTACAAAATCTTCAGCTGGCCAGGCTGCTTTCTCTTACCATCTCCCCAAACTATGGAACTCTCTCCCCCTAAACATCCACTCATCCCCTTCTTGGCAACCATTCTTCTCCATACTCCATGACTTTTCCACCCACACCTGCAATTGCTCCTGATAGTTGTCCACATTTCCTCTAGTCTCTATCCACTATGCCCTCCTGCTGTTCTTCTCATTTTCATCCCCTTCTGCTTTTCCCAGGCTCTCCTGACCCCATGATGCACCTTTCACTTTATTTGTACCTCCTTGATAACCTCTGAGTTACAATCTTCTCTGCATCCCTGGTTTTACTACACAAATATGGTATAAATTGTTTAATTTGATTTTTTAATTGTAGCTTAGTATTTGTTACTTGGCCTTCTTCCTGACATGTAATTTTATGTAAATGTATTGCCTTGATTGTTCTCTTTTCCTAGTTACCCCTCCCCCCCAGGATGTGTCTGGAAATGAGCTGGTATCAGCTCAGTATGTCTTCCCTGGTGAATCTGTTGAAATAAATAAATACATACATACGTACATGCATGCATACATACAAAAATATTTACATACATACATAAATGAATGAATGAATGAATGAGATAGTTAATTAATTACTGGGTCTGTTTCCAAAATTTTCAAGTTGTCACATACACTTCATACTATCCCATTCTTCCCTTTTTTGCATCTGTGACCTTTGGTTTTAGGAGCTCTTTCCCATCCACTTCCTCTGCTTCTCATGCATGTTGTATGACATATACACAGGTATGCCTACATAAGCATAGGCCTCTATGGGGCCTGTGTGTCTGTAGATACAGGTACAAATTAGGACTAGGTGAAATGTATCTTCTGCTAGTGGAATTCTGGTGAAATGCTGATTTCGCTTTCATGAAATTTCATGAAAAGTTCACAAAATTTTGCCAGAATTGTGATTTCAGTTATTTCTGTCAAATTTAAAATGTGTTTGTCCACAATGCACCACATTTGGTATGGTGACTTTGACTATGACCTTACAAATGTGTATCATGTTTCATATCTGTATCTTTAAAGATAACTGAGATATAAGAATCCACACTTTCAGAAATGTTTTGCAAAGAATATATAATTTATGCAATTCTAGTGAGGAAAAATTCTGGCTAATATTTCCAATATCTACAGGGTGGTCAGAACTACTGTGAGGATATCAGGTTTATCCTCACTGTAGGACCCCCATGCCAGGATTTATCTACACAATAGGTAGTATTGGTTGAGTCGGTGCACAAGCAGTCCCTTTCATTTCACCGGCTCTCAGCTGACCTAGGATGAGATTAACTCTGAACCTCTTCAGGTGAAACTGGCTATCACACTGAGAGGTTTACCCTTTTATACTTCATATATTTCATATATATATATATATATATATATATATTTATATTTATATTTCACATATTTTATATATCATCTTTCAAGGAGACAATCCCAGAACAATTTCTACAACTGAATGCCCTCACACCCTTCCAAACAATGCACCAGTGGAGTTCAATACCATCAGTGTCAGTGAGACTGAGCGATCGACTCAACTGCTCACTCTCCAGTCAGTCATCCTGAAAGAAGCTGAAACCCCCTAAGAAAACAGCACTTAAAAACAAATGACACTGCAAAAATAGTCTATGCCACAACCCAAGTCTGAGACCATCATTGATATTCTTCTCTCATGAAGTCTGCCCTTTGGCATCACTCATGGCTATACCACTCATGATGTCAAAGGTCAAACTGCACTTAGGAAGAATATCAATGATATTCTCAGTTAGGCCATGGCATATTTCATATATCTTTATATAGTGCTGTGGTTATTTGAAGCAACAGGGCATGTTACAGTGTATCTGGTGCATTAATGCAATTTTTTGCAAAGAATATATGTGTATCTACTATACTGACACAGTAGCAGCAGTATAGTTAGTGTTGAGTGACAGGTTCTACGTCAAACTCCTGACTTTGCAATGTAATAGCTTTGGCAGCATTGGATAAAATTAGCTGGGATTTCGTATGTATTGTCTAGCAGGCCAAGTCTAAATATGTGAAAAGTTTTGTGATGGCAGCTTGTATGGTTTCTGAGATCCGCATATGTCATTTTCCTGTAGAGATCTAATTTTTTTCCTATTCTTAATATGGTTTTTTTTGTTTTTCTCTTACATACAGCCACCACAGAATTAATTGTTTTCTGAAACTTTCAGGGTAGAAGCATGTTGTGCCAAGCTAGTACCTTTGGAAGGTTTTTGGAAAAATATTAAATGGTTTCAGAATTACAAGGACTTACATGTGTTTTTTTGGGTGTTCTGAGCATGCTTAGTTGGGTTTTATGGATCACATTCTGATACAACATGAAAAATTCCATGTCACAGACCATTTTTGTTTTCTCACCATTTGCTTCTTACAACTCAAAAAATGTTTTGTGTTGTGTTGGCCACAATTCCCCACCAAACTAAAAAGCATGGAAAATACATAAAAATTGTATAATTATAAAAATCAAACACCTGAACCTAGCTAAACATGATGATTCTGGTGTTTGTTTTTTTACAATGGGCAGAAATACCTTTTCTGGGCACCCAGGGTGCCCAGCTTAGGAGGAGGAGCCACTGACCCACGTTCTCTGTATCAGGACAGAGGGAATTTCTTGAATGTTGAAGCTGCAGCTGGAGTCATACTGCCAGCTCCAGTTGAATCAGTGAGCTGGCAATCAGTTTCTCTCTCTGTCTTTCTGTCTATATCTCTGTCTGTCTGTCTGTCTGTCTCTCTCTCTGTCCATCCATCTATCCATCTCTGTCTGTCTGTCTGTTTGCCTGCCTGTCTGTCTGTCTGTCTGTCTGTCTGTCTATCTATCTATCTATCTACCTACCTACCTACCTACCTACCAACCTACTTAACATTTTTCTTAAGCAGACTGGGGTGCCCATCCCTGGTACTGCTTCTCCCCCCCCCAACGCCATGTCATCCCCATTCTCACTGTTTATTAGTGGACCAGGGTGTCCACACCTAATACCTCTTCTGTTGCCCTCCCATCATCCAGGCCACCCCCCCATTCTCAATATCTGCATGGTGGCACTGGGGTGCCTGCCATAGGTGCTGCTGAACAGCAGCCTGACACTGGGGTGTCAAATCTCCAGTGTCAGAATGTGACTGTCCCCTGCAATAAAAAAAATCCCCCCCAACCACATTCAGTTTTAAATATTTATATGGCCATTAATCAATATTTCTGGGGTATGATTTCCCTTAAGGCCTTTTAGTGGGAGACAATGCTAGGTTTGAACTACCTCAATGAACTTTGGCAAAAGATTTGGGCAAATTTGTTCAAGTATGTTAAACAAGACTGTCTTAGATTACTACAGTTTAATATTCTTCACAATCTGTATTTTTCATTCATGAAATTGTTCCAAACTGGTCAAATTCCAGCCCCTACTTGTACCTGATGTGGCCATAAAGAAGGCCCCCCATATCATCTGGGACTCTATTAGAACCAAGTTGGATCCCCTATTAGGCCTTCAGGAAGCTTCCCTACAGAGATCTGTTTGATTGGGGTATACAGGGACCAAAGTTTGGGGCCCTGGAGAGCCCATGTGGCATTAATCGCTGCCATTGTAAAACTGATTATTTTGCATCATTGGGTGTATTCCGTGACCCCTACTTGGACTGAATAACTATGGGAGATGCTGATCACCTTCAAGAGGTGTCTGCAGGAGAAGCCATATGAGGAGAGACTAAAAGAGTTTAATATGTATACCCTTGAGGAAAGGAGGGAGAGGGGGGACATGATAGAAACGTTTAAGTACCTCAGTGGAATCAATAAAGTCCAAGAGGATAGCATCTTTCAGAAAAAGAGATATGCAAGAACAAGGGGACATAATGTGAAGATGGGGGGGACAGCTCAGGGGCAATGTGAGGAAGTAATTTTTCACAGAGAGGGTGGTGGACACATGGAACAGCCTTCCTGAGGAGGTTGTGGGGTCTAAAACTGTGGGAGAATTCAAGAATGCATGGGACAGACACAAGGCAATTTTGTGGGGGGTAGGAAGAAATAGGCAGTTGGTTAAATAGGATCTGCAGCTTATCCTCTAGGTAGGGAAATGGGCAGACTAGGTGAGCCAAGCAGTCCTTATCTATCGTCAAAGTCTATGTTCTATGTTCTCTGTTCAGTGTAGAAAAATCAATAGCCTGTTTCCATCACACATTGCATGCTTACAGGTCTTGTTGGGAGGCCTTACACACGCTGTTACTTACTGTACGTTAAATGGGATCGTATATTTTCCTCTTTTTATGCCTTGCCATGTTCTTTTTCTCCTCTTTTCATTAGTGCTTCCTTGACTTAACAACTGCCACCTCTTCCACAAGGGCTAAATTTCTCTCTAAATTTTGGTTTGGCTCTCTCCCCTTTTACCTCTCCTCCTCCTCCCTATCTACTCCCCTTCCCCTTTCCCACACACTTAGGTCTACTGATTCTCGCACTTTTGCAGTCCTGCTCCATACTACCTCCATTGGGCAGGCTGCATTCTATTATCATTTCCCAAAACTTTGGAACTCCCGCTCCTCATCCAGCTCCTCTTCCTTGCACAACTTCTATTCTACAAATTGTACATGCTTCTAATCTTACCCCTCTCCTCCCACTACCACTTAAACATTATCAGTTTATTAGCTATTTCTTTGGACTCTTACTTGACCCTCCCCTATCCCCAGCTGCATCTACTTTATCTAGCACCTTATTGTGAAATGCCTACTATTGTCCATTTGTATTCTAAATCTCAATCTGTTCTCATCCTTTGCTTACTTCATTCCCCTACTTGATAGGTAGATCAAGTCAGCATGAAAACTCTTAGTGTGTTGTTTACAAGAACTTCAAATATTTTTAGTACTTCTCTGGATTTTAGTTCATTGTATAACTATATCCTTCAATTCCATCCCCCACTCCCACCCTTTCGTGCACTCTGCCTGGGCCCTTCCTTTGCCTACCTACTTGTTAGACTCTTGCTTCCTATCCTCATCCATCTGCCTGTGTTGATGAAGCCTTTGGGCTAATGCCGTCTCCCCTGTAATGTCTGTCTGTTCCCTGCTGTCCCTCAACCCAGTAGTACTGTCTGTCTTTATGTGCCGATGACTCACTCATGTGACCTTCTCTGCTTATTTCATAGTGTCCCAGGCCTCATCTTTTGTTGCCAACACCACTGTTATTATTTGTAATCCAACTTGAATAAGTGCTTTTGGTGTACTCCTACATGTATAAGTGTATTTTGATGTCTGCATTCAACCCTTTGTATCACCTGTTGTACTACCCCATATGGAACCTATGTAATGAGCTTGTTCTCAAAGGTATTAATCCAAGATCTCAATAATAAATAAATAAAATAAAATTCTCTCATAGTACTGGACTTCAAATGTTTTTTAGCACTTCTCCAGATTTTTATTCATTGTATAATAATGCTCTTCTGTATGTACTGTAATGTACCATGGTCACATGTACTTCCATTTTTGTGTACTCCACTCCCCTCTTCCCCAGGATGCACCAGGAAAGGAATAACTTGTTTCTCAGTGAGCTTTTCTGGTGAAACTTTTCAATAAATAAATAAATTAGTCAGATATCAATTTTTTGTCTTGGGGTTCTCCTACCACTTTAAGATTTGCTCCAGGAGTTCTGCTTGGAAAAGAGGGTAGTGTGTGGTTTAGGGAAGGGGGACTTGTTCTATGTTTCTGTTTGGTTCCTTGTTACATCAAGATTTTATGTTTATTACTGTATATTTGATTGTTATGTGGTTGATAAACTGAAGATGTAATAAAGTATATTTAATTTAAGAAAACTATCCCTCCATGTTTTTTTACTTGCAAAAAAGAAGATGGTCTCTCACTGATTTGACCCCCCCCACACACCTCGTAACCACCCCACCCGACCTCCCACTCAGCACCCACCACCCCACACAACCACAAACCCTCACTCACCTGAACATGTCTGAATGCATAGATCCACTCTCCAGTTGAAGACAAGTCTTGCTGCGTGAACTGGTGACTGTGATATCAGAAAATAAGGAGAGTCAAGTTTAATGTATTTCAATGGGGTTTTAACTTTAATTCATAACTTCAACATTTTTGAATGTTTTTATACTGATTTGTCAACATGGCCTTTTTGGGACCTAACCTCATGACCAATGGTGGTGCAATTATGCAAATCTGTACCAAAAGGAGATTTCATGGTCAATTTGCAAAATCACCTTTCAGGCAGGATTTGAAAAATTTCACTGCCCTTGCTCATGAGGTGGAGTCATAAGAAGGCTATGTTGAAAATGTGGGGTACAGATATGTAAAAATGGCAACGTTATGAGCGTATGTTGAAAATTGTTTACATTCATTCTGAACTTTGGTAATTTTCAATATTTTTAACCCAAATTTGGAACATAGCCATTTTTTCACACCACCACCACCACATGAACATGATATTTGTCATTTTTCAAATCCTGTTCAAAATGTGTTTTTCACACTGTGGCATGGAATGACATTTTTGTGGGGATTTGAACATTTTCATCTATCGGGTTGACGAGGTTGCGTAAAAAGGAACTTTGCTAACTTTCAATATTTTAACTCCAGACTTTCAACATAGCCATTTTCCCACACCACCTCATAAACATGACGGATGTAATTTTTTAAATCCTGGGCAAGATGTGTTTTCACACTTATAGTATGAAATGACATTTTGGACAATACGCTATAAATGCTGCCTGTCATATTTATAAGGGACGTCATAAAATGACTAGCTAGACAATATGAGGTCAAAATAAAACACAAAATTATAATTAGTAAGAAACTTTATGTGTAATGCTAGTCTTCACCCCAGCAGGTATGGTTTTTGTCCCTGTGCCAGTTAACTGAGTTTAGGGTCGAGTTCAGTGACCCAGCTACATTTGGTGGTGGTGGTGCTGTGATGTTGCTGTTATGCCACACTCCTGCAACCCAGAACTGAAAAGCTGCAGGGTTGCTGGCAGAAGACTGGGTGCCATATAGTGAAGACTGCTCTTCTGTTGGCATAGGGCACTGCACCTCTGCTCCTGTAGGTGCCAGAGGGCCCTGTGCATTGGTTAACAGATGGACTCTCTGTCCTGTGCATCTGTATCTCTGGTCACATGGAAATTCAGGGACCAGAGAGCCCTACGCTTCCCCAGACCACCAGACCGCCCCATGAATTCTTCACATCCATCGCTGCACTTCCATAGATGGATAAAATCTTCCTTTGGTTGGGGGCCCAAGGGGCCCTGTGCATCTGCATCTGTTCATACAACTCCCAAAAGGGACCTGTGTGAATGAGGATGCAATTCCTTTATCTCAAAAAAAAAAAAAGAAATTTTTTGCAAAAGATTTTCTTAATGCACCAGTTAGGGTTCAAGTTAGTGCCACAAAAATAGGGAAATGTGGTATTAGGGTTTCCAACCCTAACTCCCGACTCCCACCCTCCAAGCAGCAAAACAAAAAACATTATGGTTTGGGGTCTCCAGAGTCTTGGTGAACCAGTGGTTGGGTCTTCCCTAGGGTTGTCAACCCCTAATGCCTACCCTGTTCTCTGAACAAACAATATGAGATATGATCTCCTTACTTCATGGAGGGCCACAGGGCCCTGTGTGTAGAAAGCTACAACAGACTGTGTTGGCAACATGTGGCAAGACATACTTCTCTGTATTTGAAGGGTGTATCACTATGACGCTGTGGCTTGGAACTGTACTTTCTACTTCAGATAGGAGGCTATGGGCTGGGGTAGAAGTGTGCATTACAGTTTACTACCACAAGGAAGACCCCACCACTGATTTGCCAAGACTCCAGAGACCTAAAGCCCTAATGTTTCTTTCTTTTGCTGTTTGGTGGGTGGGGTGGGGCATTAGGGCTGGACACCCTAACACCACATTTCCCTACTTTTTCAGTGTTAACTTGAACCCTAACTGGTGCATTAACATTTTTTGCAAAGACTATGGGGCTAGATTTTCAAAGTCCCTGTTAGTCCCATGGCTGTGAGGAAAAAAAATGGCACATGTGGGTCTCCAGTTGCAGAGCTGCAGTTTTTCTCACAGCCATGGTATTTTCAAAGCAGGAGTCAGTTTATGACTGGCTCCATGATTTACAGAAGCTTGCAGCCAAGTTTTTGGTACAGCTGTGGAGAAAAGTTATGCCTGGTAGGACCTGGCGTAATATCCCCCATAGCTGCTGTTGCTGAAAATATAGAACTCTACTGGTGCTGAGATTTCAGTCCGCAGTGGCAGTTGTGGAGTGGGACTTTGCTCTGGGATGGGCTGAAAATCCAGCATATAATCTATGTCTAGTGCTGTGGTTATTTGGGCTGTGATATTCTGATACTGTCATTAGTGTACTGTACCTGTAAATAGGGAATACATAATGGGTTGCAGTGGCATAACATATGTACCTCCACTAGTGAGGGGTAAGATCATATCTCACAAGTAGCTTTGCCTCTCGTGAGGTCATGGGGTCACGGACCACTCACAAAATACCAGGCACATTTTTACTAGGCCCATGCCATATTCTTTATTTAATTAAAGAATAATACACATCAGGGATGTGTGACATGCTGGGATAACATCACACCTTGGGTGATTGAAGCACAAGGCCACAGTCTGAGTGTATTCAACACCTAAGAAGTTACATCCTAGCATGACATACCTCTCTGGAGTGCATTATTGCTGTTATACAATGGCTCATTTCTATATATGAAAAAGTATTTTTAAACTAGATTTTGACTTTATTATGCAATGTGCAGGCATACCTATTAAAAAAATCCACAATCTCTTTTTTCTAAACTAGGTGGTGCTCCTACTATATGCTGTCGCCTTCTGTGGTACTGCTACTCTGCTGTCTCTCTCTCTCTCTCTCTCTCTCTTCATAGCTGTCTCTGTCTCTCTCTCCCTCCTTGATAGTAGGCCCCCCTATTCACTCTTCCAGTTTCTCAAGGTTTTCTGCCCTCTCCCCTTCTACCCACCTTTCTGTATTGCCTCCTGCAGTTACTTTACAGTTTCCTCTGTACTTCCACCCACCCACCAGCCCAATATTTGTTGGCCGCAGTTTACTATGGACTGTTTTACTTCCACATCACTGTAAGTCTACCAGTAAAGTTGACTGCAGAGACGGAGAAGAAAATCCTTAGTCTGTGTGTACAAATGAAAAACAGAGCCAGTGACCAGTAAGTTCAGCACTATGTGCTTTTAAAAAAAAAAGCACACATGCTGAGAGCATTCTGAAGGAAGAACAAGTGTATCAGGTTAGAGCTGACACAGACATGAAGCCAAGTGGGTGGCGATTTTGTTTAAAATGAAATTAGGGGTTTATTTACTTGCAGTACTATGTGTATTTGGGAAATGTGGAAGGATATTTGGTGTGGGTTTCTGATGAAAATGGGGAACAGTTTAGGCAGGTGTAGGAGATTGAATGATTCTTCTTTTTATATTATGTGGTCATACGTGTGCTGGGCCTTCATGCAGTGGTGTTGTACTGGGATAACATCACTGTTAAAGGAGGACACTGACCAATTACAGCCCAGGGAATGTTCATGCCATTGTATAATATTGTATATTGCATATCTAACAAGCATTTTTCAATGTTGAATGTTGCTTGCTTATATGTGCTGTTTAGGTATTTGGAAGTGAAAGTATCATGCCTAAGAACTGTCAGCAGGGGTCGGATGCTCATGCTGCCTGACCGTAGCCCATTCTCCACTTTTCTCCCCTTTGCAGAGTGTGGGTGTGCAATGACGCTGAGGCACAGCATGTCAACGTCTGCCACACTCCACTCCCTTTACTACACCACTCTAGTAGTGCTCCCGGTCATCACCAGGGGCTGCTGCAGAGTGGTGGGTCCCTAGATCCCGCCCTGGGATAAGAGAGGAGTCCTCCAGATGCTCAATCCTATCCCTCCCCTGCCGACCCCTGGCGGCCTGGGCTTGCATCTGAACCCCAGTCACGAGCATTGCGCGAGGTGAGGCGTCCAGCACCTCAACCCTCAGCACCAGTGGGCCGGTAGTAATGCTGCCTTTAATACTCTTCTCCTCTTCCTGCTCCAGTGTACCCTGTCTCTCACGTACAAGTCACTATTCCCCCCAGACCCTATGCCAGTTAGTCACTAACCCATAATGTTTGATGTAGCACCAATCCCTCAGCCACTCATTGAACTCCTCAAGCCTACCCTTCCTCCCCATGCTTGCACATGGTACCGGCAGTACCTCCCAGAATGCCACCGACTTCCCACCCCTCACACTGCCTGCCCAACTACCCAAACCTCCCCTCACTACTTCCACAGTGTCCCCCGCCAAGTCATTTGTACACACATGTAACAGTAAATGAGGTTTCTTCCTCCACCTCATTGCATGCTTGAGCAGTGCCTGCCCTGCCCCTCCTGCAGTCAACCTGGGGACAGCTTCAACCCAAAAATGGCTATGCCTTCCCCCTTTATGCCCCATCTCACCCATTTCAGTATAGAATCCCCCAGGATGAGTACCCCCCATCCCTTACCCCTTTCCCTTCTAATGCCTCTTCCACCACCCCAGTATTCATTCTTCCCTGCCCCTTACCCCCACCAGCTGCACCCTCTGTGACTTCTGTATCTGTACCCCCTACTTCTGCCTCACCTTTTCTCTGCCTCATTCCTCCCATTCCCTTGAACCCCTTACCATGCATCTACTTCCTACTGGGCTTCCCATGTCGACCTCTCCTCCTCCCCCCTACTGATTTCCAACCCCTCTTCTATCCCTGCTGTTGTCGATTTAGATCCCCCATTCCCTTCTACCCTGATAGTGATGCCCCTCCTATCCTTCCCCCTTCCTGTAGCCTTCTCTTCTCCAGTCACCACCCCATCTTCCTTACTAGCTCCCTTCTACCCTTTCATCCTCACTATCTCTTCCCCTACCTGTTGCCATCCCTCTCATGCCCTGCTTGTCCTCCCCCCCTTCAGTATGTTCCTGATTCCCTCTGTCTCCCATAGCAGAGGTTCGAATCTATTCCTAGTTGATACTCCTCCTACATCTCTTTCCCTATCAATTCCCACTTCCTACTTGTTCCCCTCCATGCCACCCCTGGTCCCTTCCTACCTGCAGCCATCTGCTCTCTCCCCTGGTGCTCCTCGTGGTCTCTTCCTCTCCCATCATGAGGCCCCCCCGCCTCGGGCACTCCCTCCCTTCTCCTTTCTTTCTGTTAGTGTCTCTGATACCAGGTTCAGATTCACTCTCTAGTTGTTCTTCCTGCGTCTCCCTTTGCCATCCCCTATTCCCCCCCAGGATGCCTACCATACTCATCTGCCCTGTCACTTAGACTCCTCCCTAACCTCTACAGCTCCTCCCTCAAACTAGCCAGTCATCTACAGACCATACACCCCCCATCCTCCAAGCCCAGTCCAGGATCATGGTGGATCCACACCCTGTACAGCCCACCACCCTTCCAAAGATGCCTTCCCTATTGAATCGTGGCACCTGCCCCATTTTGGCCCCATCTTATGTTACGGGCTTACTCCCAGGTTCTGTACCCTACTACAACTGTTAGGCCCCTATTTACTCAAATTCCTGTTCCCCCCCCCTCACACTAGTCCCCTACTGCCCCCTTGCCGACTGGGTTAATTCAGTCTCAAATCTCATCCATTAGATACTTTATTACTGTAGCAATCCTAAAGCCTCCTTGTCCATTTTTCATCCCTCAGCTACTATACTTTTTGTTCTCAGCTCTCATATTAGTTTCACTTAGACCAGTTAGAAATCCTATTGCACTCCGTGTATTTCTCAGCTCAGTTAGAGAAATAAACAGAAGAAATAAACATATATCATTACAGCAATCATAACAGTATAGCTCAGTACTTAGCTCAGTTAGAGAAACAAACAGAACAACTAAATCTGTATTATTACAGCAATCCTAGAAGTATCCAATCATTGCTTTGTCAACAGTCCAGAGGCCCTGCTGTAATATAGGACCACAGAGGATACTGGGTGGGAAGGTGGGCAACTTTAAAGTCCTGGAACAGCTCCATTGAGTTTGCTCACTCCTCCGCTCTCACTCGCTCATTCTGTTTCTCCTGACGCTGTAGGCTGCCCTTTTGTACTGGGCTCCTGCCTGCATTGGTGCCTTTTTCTGTCCACAAAGAAATCTGCAGCAGTTCTGACAGAACTCCGTTGAGCTTGCTTACTCCCCCCCCCAGCTCGTTCTGTTTCTCCTGGCACTGCAGGCTGCCCTTTTGTACTGGACTCCTGCCTGCATTGGTGCCATTTTCTGCCCACAAAGAAGTTCACAGCTGTCCCAACAGATCACCGTTGAGCTCACTCACTCCCCCTCTCTCACTCACTCATTCTATTTCTCCTAGCACTGCAGGCTGCCCTTTTGTACTGGGCCCTTGCCTGCATTGATGCCTTTTTCTGCCCACAAAGAAATCTGCAGCAGTCCCGACAGAGCTCCACTGAGCTTGCTCACTCCCCCTCTCTCACTCACTCATTCTGTTTCTCCCGGCGTTGCAGGCTGCCCTTTTGTACTGGGTTCCTGCCTGCCTGCATAGGCACCTTTTTCTGCTGACCAAGAAATCTGCAGCAGTCCTGACAGAGCTCAGTGCAGCCCGTTCACTCCCCCTCTCTCACTTGCTCAATCTTAATCTGTCCCCAACACTGATTTCCCACAGCGACTGTGCTATTCTTCTCCAGAAGTGCAAAAACATATTTCAGCCAGGATGTGAATAATGACAGCTGTACTGTTCATAAGGAGGTGTGAGAAAATGCCAGTGTTGAAAATCTGGCATGAAAATGTTACAAATTTGTGAAGTTACAAGGCAGGGTTTTAAACAACTGATTAGCAGTTTTTTTTTCCTTGGGACGATACTAACTGTATAGAAAGTATTTATTTAGACTTTCTAGAAGTGCTGTGTTTGTTAAACACAGTGAGGCAAGAGCTATGCATTTTCCCAACGTTTTAGCACTATTATGAGCAAAACGCTAATCAATTTTTAGAGTTAAATAAAACCCTGCAAGGGTGCATGGAAACAGTCTAACGCACGCTTGTAACACAGTCATTTTATGGACTTTCATCACCAAATTTTCAACATAGGCATTTTAGGACCTATACTCATGAACAGTGTCACTGTAATTTTCTTAATGTGTCCGAACACTGATTTCCCACAGCAACCGCGGTATTCTGTGCCGGAAGTGCGAAAACACATTTTGGTCTGGATGTAAAAAATGGCAGCTATACTGTTCATAAGGAGGTGTGAAAAAATGCCAGTGTTGAAAATCTGGTGTGAAAATATTACAAATCTGCGAAGTTATAAGGGTGCATGGAAATTGCGAAACGCATACTTGTAACACAGTCACTTTATGGACTTTCGTCACCAAATTTTCAACATAGGCATTTTAGGACCTCTGCTCATGAACAGTTTGACTGTCATTTTCTTAATCTGTCCTGAACACTGATTTCCCACAGCGACTGCTCTATTCTGCGCCGGTAGTGAGAAAACACATTTTGGCCAGGATGTGAAAAATGACAGCTGTACTGTTCATAGAGAGGTGTGAAAAAATGCCAGTGTTGAAAATCTGGTGTGAAAATATTACAAATTTGCGTAGTTATGAGCGTACGTGTAAACTGCGCAATGCACACTCGTAAAACAGTTATTTTTGTGATTTATTTCACCAAATTTGCAACATAGGCCTTTTGAGAGACCACCTCATGAACAGTGGCACTGTCATTTCATTAATTGGTCCCAAAAGGTGATTCTGCACAGTGACTGCAAAATCACCTTTCGGGACTGAATAACGCAATGACAGTGACTGAATTCATGAGGAGTGGTCCCAAGAACCCCATGTTGAAAATGTGGTGCCAAAATTCACAAAAATGCCCGAGATATGTACCAAAGTTGAAAAAACCCTATTTATGCGATTATACAGTTTACCAGCATTTCTTCAGTTCGCGGTCAGCTTTCAAGAGTGCAGACATATTCCCGGTCCACCGAAGATCGTTGCACTGGGCTCCGGAAGTAAGCGTAGGGGTGAGGGGTGTGTGGGGAGGGTGCATAGAGAGATGGCGCGGGTTGGAGAGCAGGGCGCCAAATTCTATGAGGGACTGTTTTCCTTATTTTACAGGTGTTGTGGGAAAAAAATATGGACTGTTTTTTTTTCAGGAATTTGGCACTGGGGTGGGGCTCCCAGTGTGCCACCTGAGTGTTTTGGGGGGCCTGTAGCCAACTGGGGATTGGGCACATATTAGTTGGGGGGAGCCGAGGGGGATTGGGCACCCCCCTCGGCAGACAACAAATTGAGGGGTAGACATTATGCTGTTGGGGAGTGGGCTCCCACATTGGCAAATTCAACTGGGAAGGGGGGCTGAAGCCAATGGGGATTGGGCACCCCGTTGCTAAAGAAAGCGGGGGGGCATGGTGCTGAGGGGGACTGGGCACCCCCTCAGCATACAGCAGAAACTTGGGTGTGGGGACATTATGCCGATGGGGACTGGGCTCCACATTGGCAAACTGAGTCAGGGGCATGCAAGGTACTACCCTGCAATGACAGGTCACTCCCTCATTGCAGTGGAATGGCTGATGCTGCAATGACAAGGTGGCCCCTGATTGTAGTGGCTAAAATGTTTCAAGGTGGTGGCACGCTGGCTCAACTAGTGTCAGCAGCAGCATGCCACCCCATTGGGAAAAGTGGGCCAAGCCTCAAAAGGCAGTGGGGACATGGGCCACAACAGCGCCACACCTCCACAACCTGTTTCTGCAACAAGCTGCCACAAAATGTTTCTTGCGCATGCGTGCAAGCAACATAAAAATGATACGTTTCTTTTCTCTTAATCTGACAGCAACATATCAATGCTCTGTAATTAAACTTAAGACTCTTAAAAACTAAATCATACACCTAAATGAAGCTATTCCCAGTTTTGACAATTCCAAATAAATACATTTTGGAGACAAAATTTCACAAAAGCCCAAAGAATTCCACAAAGCTTCCTTCACCATGTAGAATCCAAAAGCCGCAACTTACAGCACCAGCAGAGGTTCTCTGCTAGCCTACCAGTGCAGAAACTACACTTCATTGCAATTCTGCATGTGGATGAAGAATTCTCTGCACGATTCTACTTAGCTTTTCAGCATCTAGCCTGTAGGGGTCTGTGACCAGATCCCAGTTGATGACCTGGGCCTTAACACTGTAAAACAAGTTCTTAAAGTGCAGCCAGTACCTCAAGGAGAACTTGTAAAAATGATACTGTTTAGGCACATTTCAGCTTATATTTCACATTAGTTCTGTATTTCCCCTCTTCAATATTTATTAATGAGGTTATTTGCTTGAAAACAAGATGTTTTTTCCATAAGAGTTCATCTGTTTCTGCTGCCTATTTCCCCAGCTGAGCGCATTATTCTTTGCTCATGACATCACAGTTAATCCCATGGCAACAGACTGCAGTGTTACAACAGTGAAGTATGACTAAACTGTAGCTGCAGATGAATTATAAGGGATTAAGTATGTCATCAAGTTTTCATGCACACGTCATCTGTAAAAAAAAAAAATAATGGGGGTGGAGCCGAGATGCATGGAATGAGGAATTCCTCTGGTGGGATTAATGTGAAATGGCTATTCTGCTTCTGAAATGCTTTTTGTAATTTCTCTTTTAATTCTGTGGAATTACAAAAAGCATTTCCATGTAAATTGTGGAATAAAATTCCTCAGATAGAGAAATCTTTGGGATTTTGTTCTGTGGTTTGCAGAAATTAATTTAAGGGTTATGTAAATTGCTGAATAGCATGCTGCAGTTTATGTAAAACTATGCATTACTAGTCCACTTCAACAGAATTCCACAGAATCAAGTGGAGTTTCTGAAATTATGTAGAATTCCATTGGAAGCCAAATCTGAAAAATCCACACAGCTTTAGGAAGGAGAGAGCAATAGAAGATCTATAAAATGCTAGCTGATCTGTACCCAAATATTATTTTTCAGTTTTCCCTGAGGGGACAGTACTGTAGCTCTTGTGGTAGTAATGATACTTCAAAAGTGTGCACTATTGGATGGAGATTGTCATCAAGCAATTTAATCTTGGCAGAAATGCCCAGCTAACAGATAATGTGAGTGGGTATCCTGTTAATTTGACCAGATAATGGCTAATTTACATTATTGCCCAATTTGGATAATTTGATCTGGGCCAAATATGTGGGATTGCCTCTTAAAACTTCCAATAGTGCTTTTAGTTGTCGTCATACCTACGGTCTCTTATTATATTTTTGTCTGTCCTCTGTCTTGTGGACTGTGCTGATTATTTATTTATTTCAAAATTGTTATTAGGAAAGATCTAATATATTAGCTATATTAAATGGTAGGCTACATTCATGGAATGTTTAAGGGCAATATAACAAATGTATGCCAACGGCCAGACCTACTGTATTATAAGTACCTGTGAATTAATTCATACTTGAGGTTGCATATCATAACATGACTACTCCTTCAGCTACTTATTTCTTTTATCTTTTCTTTATACTTTCTCTTTTTCCTTTTCTGTGCTATACTGGACCAATGTGGTTGCCTGTATATTTGAAGCATATATTATCATTTACAGCTACTGGTGTTTCCAATACATTGCTCCTAGATTTATGTCTGCATAATCTGTAAAAAGAATTCAGAATACATGGGGCCCCAGTTCACAAAGGATGATGCAGGGCTTGCACCAAGCGCTGCGTCATCTGTAATGTTTGGCACAGCTGTGACAAAGTACTTTGGCACAACACAACCTGCTTCAAGAAGGACTGGTGCATTTTCAACCTTTTCCACATTTCACGGCAGCTTGTGCCAAAGGTTTGGCACAAGCCCCATATAATGGAGTCCCCCTGGACACAAGGTTAGACCAGGGGGGAGCTCATCCAACTTACTGTGTTTAACTCACCCGATCCAGAATTGCGATCGGTGCCAAATGTCTGCCGTAAGCCCCCTGTGCTGTATGTTTGGTAAAACAGGAACTTGCGGCAGATGCAACCCAATTGTGAATCAGGCCCATTGTATTCTTTTTCCCCTTTTCTCTTTCTTCTTCCTCAGTGCAAATATTTGTTAAAAGTCAACACATTCCATTGTTTAGCCTTTTTTTTTTATAACGTCAAGTTTATGGTGTATCAGATGGACATAACAATTGTTTCAAAGTCAGTAAATACAAATTCTATCATTGATTAGTAGAAGAGATCTTAACTTCTTCAGAAAATACATTCACTGTATGAGCTGACATTTCTTAAGTTACAAACCTGATTTAGTCTTGATACAAAATGGCTGCCTTTGGAGTTTCCAAGCAACTTGAGTTTGCAAACAATCACTCATGCCAGGTTTTTATTTTTTAGTGCTGTGCCAAAAAAGAAAAAAAATGCAGAACAATGCACATTTTTCTTCACTGTAGAATTCAGCATAAATTTGGAGGTCAGATGCAGCATGGACAAAGTCCAGAAGCATGATGTACAGTATTGAGAACATTGGAAGGCTCTCATGTTGCTTGGTGATAGTTCAATACTGTTTTTCATCGTCCATTTTCATTTTCCATGCATTCCATTTTGTTATGTAAATATCTGACCTCAAAACAAAATATCTGGTGTGAATAAATGTAAAAAGGAAATGGTAAATATAAAAAAATAATATTGCAAAATGTTATTAGACTGCAATAACTGGTGAGCAATTCTTTCCATGGGCTCTTCCAATTATTGTTTGCTGTAATAACCGGCTGGTTATTATGGGAAACACACACCACATTTGACATTGACTGCAAGTCCATTCTCACAGCTATGCAGCTGCTGTCAGTGATCATTCATGCTGTGGCTGTGAGAACCTTCTCACTGAATGTGTATCAGCAAACCCAAAAACACTTTTTTTAAGAATTTCTACTGCATTTTGGGGACTTTGTTTCTCAGAATCTGAATATTAGCAGCACTCTCAATAACACTGTTCTTCAGAAGCAATTTTATAAAATGCAGTTTCCGAGTGTTGTAAACCTGATTTCTGCCCTGTTTCTTACTTTGGGCACTTCAGCTCATGAAGTTTCTATTCCTCAGCACCTCCAGTAATTGAATAACCACTAGATGAAACAACTCTATGTGAGTACCAATACAAAACTTAAAATGGACTTTAAAGCCGGTTTACATTGCCAACTTTGCAGCACATCAACCCATGTCACTGGCTGATGTGCTGCAAAGTCAGGTGTGTGGACATATTCTGGAGCACCGCAAGTGTGGCTCTGATCCATTTTCTGCACCGACTCAGTTGTTAGTACTTGTATTAGATCAAGCACAGCAACCGGTGGGGTGAACACTTTGCTGCGCTCACTCCATTTCTTTCCCCATGTCTCCTAGTATCCACCTGGGCATTCACAGCCCCTCCTCAGAGTGACCTGCAGTGCTGTGAGGGTGGGCTATGTAAATAGTGGATTGTTGGCAGAACAACCACTGCAACAGAAAGGAAGCAGCACAAATGAAAGACCGCTGCAGCCATATAAACATGGCTATTAAGTTAAAAGTTCTATTTTAAACTGTTTTATTAATGTTGTCACTCAGTTAAGACAGTAATTCAGACACTTCCATCTGACACAATGCAACTCATACTTGATTTTATTTTGCAAAAAATTAATTCTAGACATGTTTCCAGTTCAGTTGAAAATTTAACTAGCCTGGTATTGTTGAAAAAAAAAGGAAATTAAATAAAACATTTTTTAAATCTTGCACAGTTTTCTTCTTTAATAACAGCAGGGCCCACATTTTCAAAGGAGATGTGCAGCCCAAAATGGAGATGCACTGCGCATCTCAGAAAATGCGTGGAAGCATGATATTCAAAAGGGAGAAATGCGCCGCCCATGTTGGAATGTGCAATCGTGCAACAATAATGTATGCAGCACAAAAAAAGGAGACGGGCACCTGACTATGCTGTGCAAGTGTATCTTTAGCCAAAATGTGCAGCACATGTGTCGCACATCACAAAAATGTGCTGTGCAAAGTTAGGTATGAAAGGGGATGGCCTAAATCAGCCTGCAAACCACCCACAGGCAGGCTGTAGAACTGCAGACAAGTGACACCAAGACAGCTCTTGGAGGTGCACCAGGATGTGTTCCAGGCACCCACACACAGCAGTCATGCCAAGATGGTAGAAGTCAAAGCCACACTGTGCCTGCCTGTGTGGCACCTACTGGGTGCCAATGGAAGACACCACTGGCACTGCCTAGTCAGCCACTCCCCCTCACCACACCCAGGTCGGAGATGCCGAGTTGCCACATGGTCGTCAGGTGTCCCCCAGCACACCAGCAAAGCAGACAGCTACAATGCAGCACATGAATCAGATACCAAGGCCTGCACCCATGTGACAATCGGAGTGCCACCTGGTGAAGGTATGTGCCCATGGTGGCATCTGGTACAACAGTGATCAGGATGCATGGTGGTAATGGTGGCAGCATGGCATGGGTCAGGGACTGCCCAGTGGCACACGCCCATGGTGTAACACCATAGGTGCACACAGCATGCCCATGCCAGACCCATGCCACCAGCTACCACACACATATCACCATTGCCATTTCTGCAGTGTGACAATGCCACAGGGGACCTGGGTTTGGGTCATTGTGGTGTGCTGGTGGTGGACAGTACACAACTATGGGCAGCGTGGGGCAGGGGTGGTACCACCTGCAGCCTGGAGGTGGCAGGAGCATGCCCCAAAGACACCGGGCCCTTCCAGTGTTGTGTGTACAGCCACCTAGGGCATGGATATGGCCATGGGTTGTAATACTGCAGACCTCTCAAGTGTAATGCAGTATGGGGTATGGCACTCATGTTATCTGTCAGACATCCTCTGATGCACACAGAGCAGGTGACATTATACATTGACCACTGAGACTGTTACGCAGGATTGTATAATATTATGAGATGCTAGGTTATCAGAACACATTAGCAACATTAGCACACTTATTTAAACAGTCTTCTGAGCTTGCAATGTCATGTTTGATGATGTGGCACACATTCTAACCAATTGCAATACATCTTGGCACACATTTGGGTTCTAAAAGGTTGGGGGGTATGTAGCACTGTACTCAGGTCAATGCAGTCCAGCAACACACAGCCATGCATTCTCACCTACCTGCTAGGATGCAGTACCTCCTGATCACCTTTGTGGAGTGGTGGTGCTGCCCTGCAATGCTAGAACTGTGCATGCCAATGATATGCAAATAGCCTGAATACATTCCAGTAATGAGATGCAAATGTGCTGTTTGGGCGCTGACTGTGCAATGAGGCCATTTGCATATCCTGGCTGAATATTGCAGATCTGTGCACTGCACAAGTGGCTTTACATCATGTAGTTCCATATGCTCCGCACTGGGCTCTGGTCCCTGCCGTGTCGTGCATCTCCCACTGCACGATTGCGCTTGTTCTAGATATTCAGCCACACATGCGCAATCAAATTTTATAGTGCATCATTTGAATATAAAAGTTTTTTGTGCCAATGCAGTTGAAATGAATGGAACATGCACTTGTGCGATGCAGCCTGCCACTTTTGAATATGGGGCCCCAGAATCACAGCAGCTGGTTGGAAAAAATTGCTCCCCAGTAATTATAGAAAATAAGGCATGGGATGGTGTGATTATGGACATTTAATGCACACCCTTGGTGTGGAATACTTTTAATAAACCTCTTGAACTTCACTCTCAGAGTTTATGTAGCATCCCACACCTTGGATGTGCATTAAATTCTCATAATGCACACCACCCCATGCATTATTCTCTATATATGTAGTGATGAATTTTGAAATATAATGCACAGAATTGTTTTTTTCAGTTAATAGTTTTATTGGCATTTGTTGTACATGCATACAGATACACCATAAGCAGACATGTGGAAGGACACGTACTAATGCAAGAGATGAGACAAAATCTACCTACATATGCATTAAGGGGTATACATGTCTTGTCATCTATTTTTTACCAACAGGAAAAAGGCTGAATAATAAAATAAAAGCCCCTAACATTTGTGTCTCTTGCCACATGTAGGAGGGGCAATATGTGAAAGCCTGGCTTTGCTGTCTTGCTAGGCTAAGTCCCTTATCCTGCATACAAGCACAGAAAAAATATAACACAAAGGACCGGGCAACTTCATTAAGTAACAGATATTGTGTTCAAAAGAAGTAGTGGATATCGTGGCCATGGTAATAGTCCAGACCGAAAACACTGGAAGATAGCTGATTTAATCCATACACCCCATCTGTGGGACCTCACCCAATACTAGTTCTAGGCTTTAGGTATGCAAGGAAGGGGCAGCAGCAGAGGAGAAGATGCTTTGGGAGGGAGTTTTCAATTGTATAAGAAAGGCAATCCAAAGGAGGGAGTACCTGAAGTTCTCCACTTACATAGAATAAGCTTTTTCCTTGAATACTGAGTAAGGCCAGCCATCTGGTTTGGGAAGGATTGAGACAGAGGGATATCAGGAAGGTACCCAGCATCCAAAATTGAGGGTCTAGTGGGATTCCAATGCCCATGATTTGCTTAACTAGATCTCTGGCAGAGCTCCAGGTTGGAGATATTAGAGAGCAGTCTCAGAGTATGTGCTTTAAGTCTCCTTTCTGAGCGTGACATCTCCAACACAGGTTGTTATCCAACAGCTTGTGTTTATGTAAAAAGGCTAGGGTCCTGTACCAGTGGTGAAGTATTTTATTTTGAATGAGTTTGCTTTTAGTGTCAGAGTATGCCTTGTGTGCTTGTCTCCAGCAGTATGCCCATTGTGTATCTAGTATAGTGTTTTGCAAGGCTTTCATCCATTTCACCCTGGAGATTTCAGATTTTGAGGGGGGGGGAATGTCTCTCAAAGCTGCATAAATTTTACTTGCCTGCCTTCTAGAAAGTGTCAGCCAGGATGAAAGGATTTCTCGAGGGCTAGAGTGGGAGCTGTTCTTATAAAGGCCTGGATTGAGCTTGGCAATTGAAGATACCTCCAGAAAGCCGATCTGGCAATCCCAAAGCCTTGGGACAGATCTTGGAAGGATTTTACACAACTGCTGTTGTCTATCAGCATATCCCCCCACTTTAACTCATGCCTTTGCCCAGTGGGGTCAGTAGATGGGTTTATTGGCAATTTGTATGGCAGCACTTTTCCACAGAGGGGTTATGTCCCTATGCAGTGGAGCTAAGCCTAATTTCCTATGGGCTTTAAACCAGTATTTTCGAGATGGGGCGATGGTAGGGTGGAACTTTAGATTTTGTTGGGGGGTATTGTATAGCAATAAAGACAAGTGGAAGACCTGAGATAGAGTGCTCTCAATATTCAGCCACTGTGGAGGGTCCTGTGTTGGAGTATGAAACCACTGCAGGGTCTGTGTGATGGAGAAGGCTCATTTATACCCTTCCATCCAAGGAAGGGACCAGCTCCCCTGCTTCCAATGGGAGCACAGTTTATTCCTGCTGTATTTGGATGATTTCTGATCCCATAAGAAGGAGTCAAACATAGTATCTAGTTTTTTATACTATTTGGGAGGGAGCTCTATTGCAATTTGGGGGATAATATATAGTAATTTGGGCACTATGACCATTTTGAGAGCAGAGATCTTCCCAGCTAGGGTGAGTTGCAGAGCATGCCACCTGTCCAGCTCAGTTTTAATCTCTGGTATCAGTGGTTTCAGGTTTGGCTCTCATTAGGTCTGGGATAATATAAATCCCTAAGTACTTAATATCTGCTGGGGACCAATGCAAGCCCTATGGACAGACTAAGGCGTGCAGTGATCATTGAGAAGGAGCACCTTTATTTTGGATTGGTTCACCTTTAGGCCAGAGATTGTTGTACATTCTGATAACAGAGTGAGCAGAGGGGAAAGAGAGGATCCTACCTTGTCTAAAGGGACTGGCAGATCATCTATATACATAAGCGTGGCATATCTCTGGTTCTAAACTGGGATACCGTGGATGTTCTGATGCTGGCATATCGCCACTGCAAGGGACTCCATGGCAATCATGAACAGAAGGGGGGAAGAGAGCAGCCCTGGCATGTTCCACTGCCCCAGGGGAAGGGATCAGAAAGGGTAGCATTTATCAGGAGCTTTGCTGCTGGTTGATGATAGAGTGCATTGATCCAGCCAATAAAGTGCTCCCCAAATCCCATATAAAGGAGGACTTGTATCAAGTAATTCCACTCCAGGGAGTCGAAGACCTTTTCAAAATCTATGGCCACTGCTGCCACTGGAGTGGATAGGGTTTTAGCTACATATAGCAGGTTGATCAGTGTGTGAATACAGGCCCTGCTATAGCTCCCTGGGACAAAGCCCACCTGGGATGGATGAATAATACCAGGGAGGAAGGGTCCCGATCTAGTGGCTAGGATTTGGGCAAAGAGCTTTGCTATCAGCATTAGTTAAAGATATTGGATGATAGCTAGAGGGGAGGGTGGTATCCTTACCTTTTTTGGGGAAGACTGTGATCACTGCTTCCTGGAGGGTTAGTGGGAAGGAACCTTGAGACAGGGCATCATTATATACAGAGCTGAGCAGGGGGGCTATTTGAAGGGATATAATTTGCCAGAGATCCAAAGGGAACCCATCCCCTCCATGGGCTTTCCCTTTATTCATTGTTTAAGGGCTGCTTCCACCTCCAGGTTGGTGATGGGGCTTCCAAAACCTCCCATTAGTGTTGAAGCCATGGGAGAGTCAGGGAGGAGAGGAAATCCTGAGTTTTCTTGAGGTCTGGAGGCTTGGAGGAGGTGTATAGTTCAGTATAATATTGTTTCATTATTTTATTGATCTCCATTGGGGTTCGTTTGTGTTTTCCCCTGGGGATCCCTAAGCCCAGCTATATGGCACTCTGCCTGTTGCTTCCTTAATCTGTATGCTAACTGCTTCCCTCCTTTCTCCCCCTTCCCAAAATTTGTGTTTCAATCACAGAATGGACGCTTCTGCTTTCCTAGACAGAAGGCCATTAATCTCATTCTGAATTTAATGATATGGTTACCTAGTGGAGCGTGTGTGGCATGAGTAGAGGAAGCTTTTGCATCCTGCTCAGCCTGCTGCAACTGCTTTTCAAGTGTTGAGAGGAGTTGTTCATGTTTCCAGTGCCTCCTGGAGGCATACCTCATGATCGCCCCTCGAAGAGTGTTTTCAAGTGCCTTCCATGTAGTCCCTGGGCTGGTATTGGAAATGAGGTTTTCTACCAGGAACAGGGATACCTCCTCCCCTGAACCATTTCAGGAAGTCTGGATCATGGATGAGCAGTGGGTCCAGCCTCCAGGTTGTGGGGGATGAGGTGGATGGGGAAATGGTCCAAAATAACTGTGGGGAATATCCCTGCATCTATAGCTTTCTGTGCGATTTGGTTAGAAATCAGAAAGTAACCAGTTCTGCTAAAAGTACCATGGACAGGGGGTGGAATGAGTAATCTTTATCTCTGGGGTGTAGAACACACCAAATATCTATTAAGCCAGCATCCTGGACCAGTTGCTTCAGGGCAGGCCGAGCTTTGGAGTGGTGAACAGGACAGTTAGATCTATGGTCCATGAGGGGCTCCAGGGGCAGGTTAAAATCTCCCCCAGTGACAATGGGTATAGGGTCTATGAGCACAGAATCAAGGGCCATGGAAACCTCCTGAAAGAATGCTGGAGCATCTTCATTAGGACCACACGCATTCCCTATCAGGAGAGGACCATCTGGGGTGTCCATATGAACAAAAACCCACCTCCCCTGGGCATCATGTTTAGTGTGTATGGATGTCCACTTAAGTCTCTTAAGGATGAGGATTGCTACTACTCATTTCTTGGTGTGAGCAGAAGAGGAGAAGACCTGGCCCACCCAGTCATTCACCAACTTTTTATGATCCTGCTTACTCAAATTCATTTCTTGTAAGAATGCCAGACTGGACCTCAGTTTCTTCAAATGTGAGCTCACCTGTTTGTGTTTTACCGGGGTGTTTAGTCCCTGCATGTGCCAGGTGTGGCAGTACAGGTCAGCCATATTCTGGTTAAGAGTGAAGTGTAATGATATATGGACATAGTATATTTAGAATTCTCATTGAGGTCCAGTCTGACAACATCACACACTAATCTAAGCAGTGCCTCCCTATTCTGTATATCTCAGGACCACTAATACTTCTATTAACATTGATATTCATTGTTGCCTGGTTCAAAGCTATACAACTTAATCTATAGGAGCTTAATGCCCCAGACATTAATAGTAAACCATTGTAACTATTTACAAAGGCCAACACCTTAGAGAAAGAGGAATGGAGCGGGTGTATAGCCTGCTGCCTGAGCACCAATGCCAACCCAAACACTTGTGGGGGTAGGGCATCCACGTTGGGCCAAGTCCCAACCAAGGAAGCCTGGTGTGGCAATTGCAGGGGGCTCTGTAGGCAACCCCGGGACCCAAGGAGTCCTGTTTTGGGCAATTATGTCCATCATCTTATTCCTGTTCAGATGGAAACAAGGATTGACTGTAAATCCTGCCAGTAATAGCCAAGCACAAGAAGAGGAAGGGATAAGAAGGATAGTGGCCTTGGGGGCCCCCATGAGGAGACTATTCAAACTGCATAGCATGATGTCGCATCGTGGCCATTGCTGGTTGCATGGCGCGGCTTAGCTGCTAATGTCCTGAGAGGTAACAATTATGGAGGGACAGCAGGGGAGGGTTAAATGGGCATCTATGGATGGTTTGTGATGCCCTGTTGAGCAACAATCCATCCAGAGTCCTCATGTGGTCTGCGACGGGCATCTCCACCACCCCTCCCAAGAATAGCCCCAACAAAAAAAAAACTTGGGTTCTAAGCCTAAACAGTGGTTACAACATTCCCAAGGTAATTAGTGTTTCTGCCATCCAGATCTTCACAATTTTGAGTTTCAAAACCGTATACAAATAATGTCCCGTGCAGTATCCAAACTCTGTTGATAGTTGCCTCAGATACTGGAAAAAGTCTAAGGGAGCCATCTTGAAGTCTGCCTGAATGGCATTGGGAACAGAAGGAGTGGAAAAGGTACATATAGGCCCCCATGTTCGAGGTGTCCCAGCCCTCCAAGAGTTCTGCTGCATGAGTCACAGTGCATGTGGGGGGGGGTACAGAGCAGGATGAAATAGCTCTGATCATACCGAATCACGGCATCCTGGTTTGCCTTAGCACATCAATCCCTCCTCAACCCAGCACCCTTCCATAAATCAGAAACTCAAAGACACTTATCTGAGTTCATCCTTGATCCTTCATTATGGCAGCTGATGACTTTGGTGGAGAGATTTCAGTTGGTGTGGGGGCCTCCAGGCTAGAACTGGTGGGTTGGCAAGTGTAGATGCTTTGTGGGGGGATAAGGCCCATCCCTGTGACCTCTGCCCAAGATTTCCCTATATTGGGCGATGCGGTGTCCAGTTCCTGTGCATCCTATACCTGTAGATTCTGCTTGGTGTCCCAGGGGTCTTGCTATTGTACTGCTGCATACCTGTTTGGGGAGTGGAAGGCTTGTAGGTCACATATGTCCTCATCTGTGTATTGATTGCTATACACAGGGCTTGCTGGCCTGACCCTGTCTAATGGATGCTGTCACCTGCTGTGTTTCATTGAGGTTTGCTGTTTCTAGTGCGAAGCAGCAGTGAGCCCAAGAATATCGGGCATTCCAGTATCTTTTGATGCGGTGAAGGGGGAGTCTGTCGGGCCATCTCTGCATTTTCTTTTGGAGATGTACTGCACATTTCGGAGGGGCTTCCTGTTCCCCAGAATTCCTGGGGGTAGGATTGACAGAGGAAGTCCATTAGGTTGTCCAGATGAGCAAAAGTCAGCAGAGCACTGTTGTAGATGACTTGCATTGTCATCAGGTATCTTAAGGAGATGGATAAGTTCAGTTTATGCAGTATTTTGTGGCCCTCCATGTAGGACTTACCTCACTCTGACAGGTCTCTGGAATAGTCCTGATAGATTTGTATGCACTGCCCTCACCAACTGAGTTGTTCCTTATTCTGGGCAGCTGATGTATCCTGCTCCTTCTGTCTGAAGTCGAGGAATAGAGCCAGTAAAGGTCATGTGCATTCTCCAGGCCAGGGAGGTGGAGCAAGGGAGCAGTGTGCATGTTCTATTTGCAGCACTATCTCCTGAGGTAAGTCCAGAAGTTGAGGTAGGGAGTACTGTAGAAATTTAATCACTTCCCCTTGTTCGGCTCCCTCAGGGAAGCCCAAGAAGTGCAAATTATTGCACCTGCTGCAATTTTCCAACTCATGCAAGGCTCAAGATTGTTCTTGCATGGTGCAGGTTAGTTGCTGGATCACCACTTCATGTGATGTGATCCTTTGTTCTGACTGAAACAGTCATGCCTCAATCAATGGTACCGCTTGAATGTTGTGGTTCATGGCAATTGTAAATTGGGCTATTTTCCCCATCAATTGCATGAACATGGTTTCAATACACACTGAATCATAGGCTGGAGGAGTAGGAGAGACCATGGTGCTGGGCCTACCGCATGCTCTGGTCTTCCATTATGTTGCATTGGGGTCGGGTCCAGGCAGACAATATTAAACCAAAATGTTCACTGAGTCTGTTTGTATCCCTTTTTTTTGCTGGATGTAGCGCCCAAAGAAAGATTGTGATGGATTTTGTCCCAGGCTATACAGAGCTATGCTGCCATCTTGGATTAGGGCTAAACCATGCCCCTCATAATGCACAGAATTGTAAAGACATGGTGCAGAAAACTGGCATATTGAAGCAATGGTTAGGTTAACAGGCCAAACAACTTATGTCAATTCAATTCAATTTTATTTAACAAGGAAAATCACTATTGAGACAATTAATTTTCAAGGTGGTCCTGGGAGAGCAAAGTACATAACAGTTATACATACAGAAAACAAAACAGGAAAGAAAAAGGAAAAAAAATATAGTACATAATAGGCACAGTAATGCAAATACAATCATGAGATACAGTACATTTCTATAAAAAGGTGCGAAAAGTAAAATATAGACATAAGATACATCAATAGCAAGATACCAAAAAAATACAATTCTAAGTATTTTATACATGTAATTAGACAGGTAGGTAAAAAATAAAGGGAGGGAAGAGAAAGGGTAAAGAGAAAGAGGATAAGGAAAGAGATCTAAGAAGCAAAGCATACAGAAGTGCAGTAGGAGTAGGATGTGGGGCAAGAGAATGCAAGACATAGCTAAGGAGACCAAGTAAGATTAACAAGGAACAGGTGGTGGAGGGAGCAGCAGAAGGACAGAGGGACTAGGGAGTGAGAGGAGATGTAAGCAGGTGGTCAGATGGTCAAGGGGGATGAGCAGGGAAGGAAGTAAGGAAGCAACTTGGAGTATTTAATGAGGGGGTGGGACAATAGAGAGGACAATGAATATAGGGAATGGGTTGTGGGTAAGGGGTAGGGATAAGGAAGAGTGTTAAAGAGTAGGCATGGAGTAAGGGGTAGGAAGGAATAAAAGGGAAAACAGAAGGCCTTAGTGGCAGAGTAAGTGCAGCAGTGCAGCAAGGAATAGTAAGTGCAATGTGCCGAAGGGAGAATGGTACTAGATGTGGCTGACATTTAATTGAAGCAGTTACACTTGTTCTTCAGGGTGAGTTTAAGAAAAAATATGAAAGTGTACATCCCTACCGGCTATGCAAGTAGCATTGGGAGAACTTCCAGACCCTTGGCCAGAGCACTAAAACACTGAATCATCTCTCGGGAACATAAGACTGTCACTTTGGGTTGAATTCAGTTTTCTTTGGTAAGCACTCCCAGTTGGGCATGGTTTTCTATCTTATCAATAATAACATTAATGCATTTAGTAGTCCTTATACCTAAGGTCTCTTATTATATTTTTGTTTCCCCTTTGTTTTGTGGGTTGTGCTGATTATTATTTATTTCAAATGTTTTAACAGGAAAGGCATAAAACATTGACTACCTTAAATGGTAGACTACATTCACAGAATATTTAAGGGCAACATAACTGTGATGGACTGGTCCCTCCCAGACTCAGCCTGTATAGTGTTACCAGCTTTCTCAACCCTTCAGATGCTTGAAAGGGTCCCTTAGTAGCTGCCACCACTCAGCATAGGCACTGCCTCAGGGGATCTCTAGGTCTGAATCCCACCAGAGTCACTGCCCATATAGTACCATACTTCTTGCCAACGGGCAAATGACACACCCCTCTCTGTCACAGCTGAGAGCACCTCATTTTAGAAACAAAATATGGTAACTGTAGCCTTCTCTTCAGAGACAGAAAAAACACTTTTGTCAGTTATAACCCAGTTATCTCTACCTCAAAGGACTCAGTCATAGAAACATGAAGTATATAAAAAATATTTTAATACTTCAAGACATTTATACATATAATATAGGATACTACACTAAGACTGTGGGGAATAGTACTTAGAAACACAGAAACATAGAAAGTATCAGCAGATAAGGACTGGTAGACCCATCTAGTCCATCCTGTTTTCCCTGCCTAGCACTACAGCCTGGACCCTATGTGATCAGACTGCTCAGCAGATCTTTTGCACTCCCTATCTGATCTTCCAAGCCTGGTTTGGGTGATGTTAAAGGTCACCTGTGAAGGAAGCTCACTAGACTTGTAAGCAATGCAGGTAGCCCCAATGACTTCCTGTTGGTGGGCAATATACAATTGATTATCACCACTTTGGAATAGTAAAAAATATTTGCCCTTCTCACTTAGGTTTAGAAATTTCAGCTCTCACCAGGCTGTTCTGGCTAGGAACATTATTAAAGTTCAGCCCAGGCTCGAAGAGAATTTTCTCAGGATCTGACTTTCTGTGTGTTTCATTCTAGCCATATGAATCATAAAACAGTCGGTCAGGTTACAGTAAAGGTATACATGCTTTAGTTGGGGTAAAGGGGCCCCTGATGCCCATATTTCGAAGCATGGGATTGGGGAGTGGGGAAGGGCTATCTCATAGTTTCAGCCAATCGTCTCTGTAATGTCTCATTGTCAGTTTGAAATGCAAAGAGCTAGTCTTAGATTAATAGCATTACCCTCTCAACCATCTCCTACAAGAGATCTTTTCCTCTATATTTATTTGCTTAGGAACCTATTATTGAAGATGCAGCAAGGTAGAATTCCATGTGTCTGAAACGGTGCTTGTATTTACTTCCTAACAGCTTGAATCTTATTGGATGGAGCTGGATCATTTTATTTTTGGGGGGTTAATATAACATATCTCTAAGCTTGTTATGCCTGCTCCCCTGAAGTGCCTCTGTGAGTTCTATAAGCACATCTGGGGGCGAGATGTGCTGCTTGGAGTCAATGAGTAGAAGTGCATTTATTATGGTGCACATTTAAAAATTGACAGGTAATGATTCATAACATTGTGCTCCTCCTACTTAAATGTGTGCCATACTCAAATAGATATGTTAACTTCTCTTACTGTAAGCATTTTCGGCATATATATATATATATATATATATATATATATATATATATAAAACAAAGTAGGATTACTGTATTTGCCTTTTTTCAGAGTATTCCAGCTTGGGCATATGTGGCATTATTGTTGCTTCTTCCTGTTTTTTCAGTAGAGGCGTTCATAATGTCAGTAAGATAGGCAGTCATGAAGTAGAGGGGGCAGCTGACAGTCAAGGCATATGCTTGCTTTTTTAATCTGGTTTTCCCTTCAAGGCATACTCAACTGCTGTATGCGAGGTGGTGGGTAGATGCATTAAAAGAAAGAGTTCATCTAAATGGTCCATTATTTGTATAACTTGATTTTATGGATATTTGTCAACTAGCCTACCTCTCTTCCTCTAAAGTTGTCTGCTCAGTATGTGGGTCTAGTGTCACATGTTGGAGGAAAGAGTATCATATGGGCTAACAATGCAGACATTCAGAGTGGAGGTGTGCAGTTGAGATTACTCTTACCAGCTCCATACATAGCACAAAAATAAGAAGGCCTATCTCAACTGGCTGTCATAAGTTGACTGGCTGTTAGAAGGGCTATGGTAGTTCTACAGCATACTACATTTCTACTCAATCTCCACGATATGATTCAGCTCTCAGGAGGTGGCATTTTGATCCCATAGGCATAATGGACACAAGGCACAAATTTAAGATTGCTATTCGGAATGCCTCTCAGAGGTAGGTTGTCATGCTCGCTACTGCTTGTTGGGGACAACAACAAAAAAAATTTGAATAAATAAATAAAAATTAAAAATTAAAAAGCCACACTTTCCCGCATACTTACAAAATTAGGTCAGATCAGAGATCTGAGCACTGCAGGTGGTGCAGTAATGGGGCAGGATCATGGCCTCAGATTATTCTCCCACCTTTTGAATCACCTGCTACACCATAGCACAGCAGAAATCACTAATGCTGCCTACTGTAGTAACTTGTCTGTTTACCATATGAGGACTGTCGATGCCAACTCTGCCCTATTACTGATGGTTGGATGCTAGGTTAAAAAAAAAAGTCACATGCTATTCCAGCAATGCAAATGCATAAATGTATCAAGGAGTGTTCTGTGCAATCAAATATGAGGTGGTGTAGCATCAGTCTGAATATAACAGCATAAATGGCTTAGCTCTGAACACTTAATTTGTGATTCATCTCAAGATAAGAATACTACTTTCAATATTATCCAGAAATGTCCTGCAAAGCACAGTTTTCAATTCTACTGTTGATTTATAGTGCTGTTGTCATTATTCTGCTGCAGTCCAGTGTTATTTCAAGATTTTAGTGAGTTTACTGTAAGGAGGCAGTGTAACACAGTGGTTGAAGGCTCTGAACTGCAAACCTGGAGACTTGAGTTTGAGTCCCGCGGCCCCCACTTGCATGCTGTGTGACCCTGAGCAAGTCACTTAACTTACTTGTCGCACCTGGAAACCAGCTTCAGCTTAATGTTCAGTTCAAGTTCAAGTTCAAGTTTATTGCAGGAAAACTCCATTGAGCAAGCTCATTCACAAGGAGGTCCTGTGACATAAACACTTAAAGTACAAACACAGATAGGTAATAACAGTATATACGTGAAATGCACGTTACATGATACAGGCTGGATATACATACAAGGGTACCACATAGGGTGACCGCAGGTGGTAAACATTGATATGAGACAGGGAAGCGACTTACAGGTTGCATACTGATAAATGAAACATGATGACTGGTGTGTGCAATACATATACAGTATTTTGGCAGCTAGAACAAACAACAGTCTACAACTGATATGGGGGGGGGAGTGACTTGATAGAGTAGCAGTGGAGCATAAGCAAAGATAAAGCCAGAAGGGGAAGGGAAAGCAGTTAATATGACATATTAATGTGTCTCTCCTGGTTACCAAAAAAAAAAAAAAAAAGGATGTGGCCTGGAGCAAATTATTGTAAGACACTATAAAGTTCTATCCACTATATTTATTTATTTAAACGTTTTATCAGGGACAGTGTATAAAAAATGTGGAGGACAATAATAAAGATGCAATAATACAGCAATGGTGAAACTTGGTGAAAATAACACAGCACAGCAGTGCAAATTAGGACAGTTGCAGGATTATACAAGCGAAACAGTGCAGCCTTTATGTAAACATAGAGGGTGAGTCATGAGACAAGTGATTGACATCGTAAGATTGGTAAAAATATTGGTATAAAGAGTGGTACAGAGTAGATCCCTAACATAGAGGATAGTGGATGGCCAACAGTGAACAACAACACTGTTGTTCACTGTTGCCCATCCACTGTCTTTTATAGTGTATGGGCAAAAGTAAACAAATTAGCTGTTGACTGCCTCCGCAGCTGCGCCATGATGTCGATGTCCCCCAGCCCTGCCTGTGTCCATAAAAACACTGCACTCCTTCCCGGTCCACAAAGATACTGTTAGATCATAAATTTCAGAAAAAAATACATCTGTCCTACTGTGTGCAGGTCACTATTTAAACAAACGGCACTTACTGAAAGTTTTCAATGTCCTCCTGCACCTCCGATGAACTGCGGTGGCCATTTTATCAATGCCTACGAACCGTGACTTGCACATGCGCAGACGTGATCAGAGCTGTTGTACCATCGATGTGACATACTCACGATGGTACAACAACATTGTGATGTCACATTGATGGTACAACAAGACTAGGGAAAGTTAGATTTTAATGGAATACAACGTTCTAACATACACTATTATCTAATATCTCACAGGGTTGGATACACAAAAATGAACTTCTAGATCTACTCTGCTGCCAGTATTACATGGTATAGTGTGAGAGTAGTAGTCTTTTCAGCTAAGTCTGCTAGGTTAGTGTTTTTTCAGGCAGTGATCACCTTGAAGTTTTTCTTTGGTGTATAGCAGTTGTTAGTCTTTAGACTATTTTTGGTGTTTTTAATGTTTTTGCTTCATCATATCCCTTTGATCTAATAAGTTTAAATTTAGAATTTATTGCTACATTTGGTTGATTGGAAATTGTTTTTTTGGTTTTGTTTTGTTTTTTGAGTGCCTGCCAAGAGTACTGGTTTGCCTCAAAATGCACAGCTATCAGGCAGTGGTTTTCAGAAAACACTAAAATGAGCACAACTAATGTGACTACAGGAACATGAAACATTAGGGGTTTGGGCTCCCCAATCAAGAGGAAAAACATACTTTCCTTTCTACAGAAAGAAAAAGTAGATCTAGTCCTCCTTCAGGAAACCCATCTGCTGAAAGAGGAAGCTGAGAAACTAGCGAGGACATGGGTAACTCATGTCGAGTTTAGTGCTTTTAATACCAGAAAGAGGGGGACTGCAAAATTAATAAGAAAGGGAATGAATTTTACAAAGACTTCCCATTTTGTGGATCGGGAAGGCAGATTCAAGATCTTAACAGGAATACTAGAAGGTAGAGAGGTGGCAATCTGTAATATATATGCTCCAAACTCTGGTCAGGCTAATTTTTTTAAAGACATGAATTATAGATTAAGCACAATTAATCATAAAGATATTATCTTGGGGAGTGACTTCAATGAAATTCTAGATTCAGTTTTGGACAGGAGTGGTATCCCATCTACCATTAATCTTAGGGGTTTACAAAAAGCGCTGCTCACTTTGTTAGATGATCTGTGTATGGTTGACTCCTGGCGTCTTCTTAATCCTCAGGGTTGGGATTACACCTTTTATTCTCATAGACATTATTCGTATAGCAGATTGGATATGATTCTAGTTTCCAAAACACTAGTCCCGGAACTGTTATCAGACCAGATTGGTAACTTGTTACTATCGGATCATGCCCTTTCAAAAACAGTCATATCCCTGGGAGGTGAACAGAGTAAAACATTTATATGGAGACTAAATGTCTCTCTTCTCCAGGAGCCGAAGTTCACTGAATGGATGAACCAAAAAGCTAAGTTTTTTTTTAAATCAATGACAATGGTGAGGTGGGTTTTGGATGCTTGTGGGACACATTTAAAGCATATATGAGGGGATGGATTATTAGCTTTTCAATGGGGGAAAGAAAAAGAAATCATTAAAGGACCTCTCAGAAAAGGAGGCCCAATTGACCTCCCTGGAACAACAGTTTAAGGGTGGACCACAAGCTAACAAATATCTTCTATGCCAGATTACTCATCTAAAGTATGAGACTAATAAAATTCTGTCAGCCAAGGCCGAATATGCCCTGTTCAGAGTCAGGCAGTCATTTTGGCAATCAGGGGGAAAAGGCGGGGAAATTGTTAGTGTATAGACTTAAAAAAAGGACCATGCAGAACAACATCGCTTGCATTAAAAATGTGTTGTTTGTTTATTTATTTATTAGAAAAGTTGGATTTACAACCTTTGAGTCATGGGCTCATTTACAAAGGCACCTCGTCGCGGGGAGGATAGACAGAGTTACATAGTGTGGTTACAACAGTGAGAACCATACAGGTGCAGAACATTAAACATAGAGTACACATAGGTTACATAATAATGTTACTTATAATAGGTTACAATCAAATACAAGGTACCCAAGGGTTATATTGTGGGTATAGCCCTGGACATACCTAGATAATACCTGGAGAGGGTGGAGGTTGGGATGGGGAGTGGGGTGGGAGGGAGGGAGAGGATAGACTGTCTGGAGGATGTTGTCAAGTCAGGGAGGTCTGACAGGAGGATCCCACAGTGGGATTAATTAAGTGCATCTAGAGCAATAAGCATCAAAGAGATGGTGACATAGTTGGTGACCATCAGCCAAATCTCAATGGAATTTGAAAGATTTTATAAAGATCTTTACCAAAGCAGACAAGTGGGTGGAGTGGATGGAACTAAGGCCTTTTTGTCCTCTGTTTGTTCACCCAACATGTCAGATGGGAATAAAGACTGTTTAGATAGATCCATTTCTGTAGGTGAACTTCCATAGGGTCATACAGGATTTACCACCTAATAAAACTCCAGGTCCTGATGGTTTACTAGGGAAATTTTTTAAGTCCCTATGCCCCATTATCCAGACCCATACTTTACAAACTCTTAAGGCCATTCTCTCTGTGGGATCCTTACCTGAATCAATGAAGCAAGCCTACATTACTCTCATCCCGAAGAAGAATAAAGATACACAAATTTGTGAAAGCTATCAACCTATCTCTTTATTAAATGTAAACTATAACAGCCTAGCTAAGATAATGGCAAACAAACTCAAAGGGTTGGTAGTCAAACTGCTGGGTGAGAAACAGGTCAGTTTTGTTCCAAATAGGAAGGGCTATGAAAATGTCTGGAGACTCCTGACCTGCCAGTTCTTAGCAGACAAGCTTAAAGACCTCACAATAGCATTGGCCTTAGATTTTTTCAAGGTCTTTGACTCGCTGGAGTGAGAGTGTCTTTTCTCAACCTTGGAAAACTTCAGTATAGGTAAGGGGTTTATTGCAGGCATTAAAACTCTCTATACCAACCCAATAGCAAGGGTTATCACTAATGGTTTCATATCTGATCCCATCATCCTGTACCGTGGGGCAAGACAAGGCTACCCTCTTTCACCTTACCTATTTATTTTAGCCCTACAGCCCCTTATGAGAAAGCTTGCTGATAATAAGTCAATAAAGGGTATAAAAGCTGGTTCAATAAACAATAAGGTATTTGTATTTGTGGATGACATTCTGATCACTATTTCAAATCCCTTCACAGTCATAAAGTCTTTCAAAGACATCTTAGAAAGTTTTGCCACAATAGCAGAGTTGGAGATAAACTAGAAGAAAACACAGATCATGCCACTGAATAAGACCATGAACGTTGACCTAGCACTTGGTAAACTTGGAACGGAAGCTTGGTGTATAGGGTACCTAACTTATTTAGGAATTAAAATACCAAGGTGTGCTAAAAAAATCTTAGATTTGAATCTTACCCCATTGCTAATGGAAATTGAAAGGGATTTCACAAAGTGGGCAAAGTTAAACCTTTTCATATGGGGGAAAAGTAATGCTATTAAGATGATGGTGGCAGCAAATTTTTTTTTTCTTCCAGAATATCCCTTTCCTAAACAACAAGCAATTTCTTAAGAGGGTCCATGCTCTGATCAGGAAGTTCTTATGGGGGATACTCCACCAAGGTTGTCTTTAAATAAACTGAGGACAGACAAAACAGGAGGAGTGTTCGGCTGGCCTCACTGGGAGAAATATCTAGTGGCCTTTAGATTCAAACAGGCGTCCTCGTACATCGCTTTGGACAAAGACACCAAGGACCCCTTATGGCTCAAAGTAGAGAAACAGATAGCGCTTCTTATAAACTCTCTGACCTTTTGTTCATGGAGTTGCCTCTGAAACATAAGGGAAATGCCTGTTTGGTGGACTCTCTCTCCAGTATTAGGAAATTACATATTAAAAATTAAATTGAAAGGTCTCAGTTAGGGCTAACTACAATCTGGAACAACTGCTATCTGCTCTATAATGGTATCACAAATCTCAATAACTTGATAGACCATTCAGGCATTTTGCTATATTTTGAGGAGTTGAAACAGAAGTACAAATTACACAGATTTCACTTTGTCCTTTATTTACGGCTTAGGCAGGCTCAGAAGGACTTCATACTAGGCCTAAATCTTATCCTGCCAGAAGGTGCGAGCTGGGGAGCCATCTTGAAAGTGACAGGCCTTAGAAAAGGAGTAAGCTTAGGGTACAGGCAACTTAGGGATGCAGCAGACCAATCAACGCTAACAATAAATGTTAAGCAGAAATGGGAAAGTGACTTGGGTGTAGGCATCTCCGACTTAGAGTGGTCTACTTCATGGTCTAATGCTTGTGCAGCCAGCAAAGAAGTGTAAGGGAGAACCATACAGTTAAAGATCTTGTGCTATTATTATGACTCTCCCCTGAGATTACAGTCAATGGGCTACCTCCCTGAGGGATCCTGCTGGAAATGTAAAGAAAAACATGCCAGTTTACTGCACATGAGATGGGACTGTCCATGCATTCTGCCCTTATGGAAGATGGTGCACACATTTTGTGCAGATGCTTTTGGTGTTTCAATACCATTTACCCCAAAATTCCTTGTTTTGAGCTTAGACCCTGAAGATTCACATCTTAATAAGCAGCAAAAAGCGGAGGTATGAGCCTCTGCCTTGGCATTCAAAAGAATCCTTCTTTCCAACTGGAAATTAGATTCTCTTCCAACGCTCCAGGAATAGTATAGCAAATTGAGTGAAATTATTCCTAACGAGGGCATTGCCCATGTCATTTCTGGCAAGCTCCTCATTTTTGATGTCACCTGGTCACCTATCCTGGCTATACTTGAAGGGAGATGAGAGCTTTAATCCAGCATTATTATGTTGGATCACAAGACTCAGCAGTTGGGACTAATCTAAGGGATTCTGTTATATGTAGCAGTTCCAGTAAGATGGTATTATATAGTTGTTTAATTTTTAAGTTATCCTATGTTCTCTAAGGTAGATTCTGGACCTACTTTGTGAAGCACCTGATTGCTATTATAAGTTTTAAATGCATTTAAGTCATCCTGAAAATTTCTGTCTAAGCTGTCATTTCTGTCTCTGAAATGCTTTTGGAGCAACTTTAAAACATTTTAATAAAAATCTTTGATGAAAAAAAATATTATCACCACATCATCCCTCTCTTACTTGGGAACTGTAAGTACCTCCCTCATCATACAACTCTTAGGATAATAAGACTATCACTCTGGGCTGAATTCCATTTTATATGGTAACCACTCCCAGTTGGGCATGGTTGTCTTTCTTCTCCATAATAACATTCAGCTAAGCCATGCAGCATCCCCTTCTTGTGGCAGACAGCTTTATGAAGTTTGCATTCTTTATTGTGCTGTAAGGAATCCAGCAGAGATTCTAGTATTGCTGCTGACACGTACTGCTGTTGTTTTGTTTATAAAAGGAAAAACAGGGACCAGATCAGTTTTAAAGAAGACAGTAAAAGACTCGGGTGAGAAAATCTTTATGTTTAGGGCATCTGTAACATGTTGAAATATAAGAACATATACATCTGTTGATGTTGTCCCACATGTAGAAATATTAGAAATAAGCTATTTGTGTGGTCCCAAGCATCTAACATACAACACACAAACACTACAATTCATCTCTCAGTCTTGGGTTAATTGCAGATTTTTATAAATTGTATTGGATTAACTAACTAAATAAATAAATTAAACATAGATGTTCCAGCACACAAGCTCTCAGGCCACAGAGGTCCATTCTTCAGATGTTTTAGCAAACTGAGCATAAGAAGCAGGTCATACCAAAGATTGATGTTAATGAATTAACACAGGAAAGGACATGTAGAAATTTGACATTTTTGTTTTTTCCCATATTTTGTTTCTCTCCTGGGGGTGCAGGTCAGGCAGGCTAGAGTTTGCTCCTCAGAAGAATCCATCCACAGCCCTATATTCAGGGCTTCATGGATTGTAATCTGCTGCCTCTTTTCCATTTTCTTCCACCTAAGTCTCAGAGCCCCAGAACATGGTCACATATGCCAGTTGAGGTGCACAAGCACCTCATGGCTCCAGTGAAAGCCACTTGGAGGCAGCCAAGAGCTCTGAAGACTCACAATCCTCCCCAGGTGAGGAGAGGAGAGCTGCCTGGCAGCAGCTCAGTCCAGGTCCTTGCACCCCCCCAGCCAAACTCTGGCAACCCAAGCTTGTTCTGGAAAATAGATCACCGGCATGGCACAAGGTGTGGCATCTAGTACCTCAGCACCACCAGGCTGGCTGAGATTTGACATATTTAAACTGTAGCTGTGTCACAGTTAATTACAGAGGTATAACTGAGAAGAGCCAGAGGGAAAAAAAAAGTTTAAGGGTGAGAGGTGCAAAGTTTTGCTAAGTGAGTAAATAAACAGAAAAATCTTACTGCATAAGTTAATGATGTAATTAAATAGGTCAAAGATCACCACAGTCTGTCATGGTATGCTGTCACTATGACAACAATTTTACCGTGACTGACACTACAGTGACAACAGCATCAGGTTGCTGTAGTGTTGGCGCAGGACCCCAGCACTGCTTTCTGGGGGTATTACACCCTGTCCCTGAACCAACTCTGACTTGGAGTTGATTAATTTAGTAGTAGGGGGTGTGGGGGCACAGCCCCCCATGGGAGGTTCAGGGGGTAAAGCCCCCCAAAGAAAACACAGTCAGAAGTGACTCCCTTTATGCCAAACACAAATGCGGTCAACATAAAGGAGTCACTGTAACATCTGTCGACAATGAAATTGTTGACTGTCTGTCATGGATCCATCTGTCATGAAGCCTACAGTGTGCATTTTCAAAGATATGGACACAGCACTCGCATCCATATTTTGGACGCATGTTGCATACAGAGCAATGCAAAACCTGAGATGGTGATATGCGCTCATCCAGTATTGGCCAATGGTGCTGTTGGGGGTATGAGCTCAGCCCCAAGATTTGAAATCAACAATAAAAAAATCAGCACACTCAAAAAAGAAAACGTAAGAAAGTAAAAGTGCAAAAAAAGTCACAAAGGCACTTGAATAAATTCATTGTCACCTTATAAATGCACTGGGATTCTGGGGCATATTTATAAACATCCCAATGCATTTGTGACATTTACCATTTTTTACAGCAAAAAAAGGCACATGTGTCAAATTTAGACTCAAATTGTTGCAGTTGTGCCCAGGCGTTAGACCACCTTATAGGTGGTCTAACAATCCATGCAGATGTTGTGCATCCTTGTCCAAAAAATGGAAATGGGTGTTTGAAAACCTTGCTGCATGTCTCTGCTCAGACAGTTTTGTCTTGAATCAAGTTGCTTATTCATAGAAACATAGAATGTTTTAGCAAGAGGCCCCTTGTGTCTGCCCCAGTCCTACCTATCTAAGGTGGCATGTAAAAGCTCTAAGATCTCTTCGCTCCCTGTCCCTGCAATGAATCCAGTATTCCAAGGACTATCTGCTAGGAGTTTAGTTTGTCTATGGTACAGTCAAAGGCTGTAAAATGAACCATTGGTTGGAATTGCTTAAAACGGCACTGTCACATTTTTTGAAATGTAGGCACCAGGGCCCTAATACATGCTTGCAGAGGTAAGGATGCAAGTTCTGGGTACAGTAAAGCACCCCATTGCACCACCACTGAATACTGCCATGTTAAAAAATGTCACCTTAGTTATTTGGAGGATATGTATTTTGAAAAGATGCATTTGTCTGCCAGAAAGTCATGACAAAGGTTCACTGGTGTTCAGATTTTACTGGAAAGGTTGGTAAAATTCCAGAATTTGGAATGTCTGGACACCAGTAAAGACAAAGAATTTCACAGAATTTGACATTTTATACCAGATTAGCAAATCTACAGAACATAAATTTTTCTCATAATTGCTTCCAGTACTATTTTCAGTTTGCTTCATTTAATGTTCTGCATATTAAACTTTCTTTTATTCTGATTATTTATACACATACAGTACTAAAAAAATGACAGCAGACTCGTGGTAAAATCTAAAAATTAGACTAAGTCACCAGTGCAACTCCTGGAATTTCAAATCTTAAAAACAGAGTTTAATTTTTTTTAATCACCATAACTCAGTAGCCTTGGTCAAGATTTGCAGTAAACAATGATGCAAATGTGGTTTGCATCATTGTTTGCAAGTTTTACTACCTTTTCTGGTCTCAAAAGTCAGACCCTGTTAGACCATATGATAGATAATTTAACCGTCTTAATGTATTTCTGTTTTGAAAATAATAGCAGACGTAACTTGGACAGATAGTTTTGAAAACCCTTTCCCATACTGTACAGTATTTCCACCAGTATTTTCAATGGTGTCAAATGTGGGTGCAACTCAAGATGCCATCTGTATCTGGATAGAGCAGTGGTAGACAATACTTTGCTATGTACCATGTCTACCGCTTATGCTCATTGGAAAGAATCAATTAAAATCAGAAGCAAATGATATAACTGAGCTGGATGGATTTCATTTGCAGCATGAGGAGGCAGAAGCTCTGTGTTTCCTTTGGAGGTGTGACTAGCTTACAGAGTTCTTTCCTTGTAGTACTACAGAATAATGACTCTGAGCCAAACGACTGCCTAGCTGACTATGTATCAAAGATGTACATAGTGAGAATGAGGGTAACTGTCAGTCCCACTCTTATCAGCACCAGTCTGTTGAAACTCAGGTGCCTGTATTCCAGTCAAAGAGTTCACCTGATCATTTTGGGAGTGAACAGTGGTTATAATTGCACTACAGTCTATGCCTTCTGGAGCTTGCTGATAAGAAGCTCATACTGCCTGGAGGCAATGTTTTTACTTTGCTTCCAAAGTTTTCTGTCATATGGTTTAAAGAGCTGCTGACACCTCTGAGAAACCTTTTGAAAATGTAATATTTAGACAATGTTCAGCTTGTATGTCATCCAGCTTCAATGGATTTATCTTCCCCCATATTTATTATTGAGAAAATCTGTGCAAAAATAGGATCTTTATCCCACAGAGTTAATTTTTCCCTGCAGTATATTCTCCACTTAAAGTCAATACTCCATTGTGACATCATCGTAGGTTGCCATGGATAGAGCTATGATGTCACAAGCAGAATATTATGGCATCAAGGGGTGGATAAGCAACAGGAGCTGATGAACTCTCAAGGAATGAAGATCCAGGGCTAGATTTTAAGCCCCAGGAATTGCCACAGCTGTGGGAAAAAACTGTCGCGAGTGGGTCTCCACATATAGAGGCATAGTTTCTCCCACCACAGCAGCAGTGTTATTCTCACAGGAGGATCCAGTTTACAGCTGGCTCCATGATTTACAGAAGCTTGTGGCTGTTTTTTGGGTGCAACTGTGCCAAAACGTTATGCCTGGTGGGACCAGGCATAACATCCCTCGCAGCTGCACCAACTGAAAATACGAAACTCTGCAGGTGCAGAAGTTTTGTTCTGTGGCTGCAGCATGGGAACTTTGTTCCCACATCTTTTGGAAATGTAGCCCTCTGTTTTTACACAAATGACCTCAATAATAACTAATGAAGAGAAGTATTATAGAGATAATGAGACATGTAAGCTGAATGGTGTCCTAATATATGTTTTACAAAGGTCTCCTGGAGCTGCTGGCTGCTTTTTAAGAGAATGTGACCACCACAGTTGCTGCTATTCTAATTTCCTTGTTCAGGATACATGCTCTTCATTAACAGACAGCTAATTCTTAACCCACTGAGTGCCAAAATATCTCTTGTGTTTTGCAAACTGCATTTATTTTATTTTATTGAATTTTGTTGACCCAATAGGCCCACTGAGACTAGAAGTCCCTTTTTCAGGGGTGACCCGGGGGGGGGGTAGGATACAGATGGTAACCAACTGAAACTGAACCAGATTATGCTGTTGGTGGTATTTTTAGTGAATGGGGGAAATTTGGCCAGGACACTGGGGAAATTCCCCTACTCTACAGTAGGGGGCCTCTGGTTGGTGAGACCACGATTGTCATCAGTATGTCTCAGACAGCAGAGAGTGAGAATGTGGAATTTCAACAGCAGACCAAGATGGATACTGGATTAAGTATGGACATGCCTGATAAAGAGATGTATGAGTTCGATGAGACCTTGCTAAGCCTTCCGGTTCTGGAGCAGCAGTTTACAGATCAGATTGCAGAGACTGCAAATATTAGTGAGGTAGTGGGAGAAGATGAGAAAAAAAGAAAACGTACAGTTTTAAGCCCAGCAACTCCAACAGGTGTCATGAAAAGAAGTTTGAGGGACTCTGATAGTACTGAACATCAGATGAACGTACCACTGGATCAAGTATTTCAGGAAAATGTCTCAGATTCCTTTCCTTATCCCTTCATGATACAAGCTGCGACTTAGTCACTGGAGCTGGTGCTGAAACGAGTAGGTTGGATTTTGCAAAATGACATCTGGGTCCCTGACCCACAGATTCCTCTCCTGGGGAATAGTTCAAATGGCTCCTGACCCCTCTCAATGGTTGAACCAGAAGGTCTTCAGTTGGGACCTAGAACAGAATTGCAGGGTACAAATGTCAAGCTGACAGTAGGTTCAAAGGGTGCGGTTGATCCCTGTGATGAACCTATGTCAGACGCTGACTCAGAGCTGGCCTGTCAAACGCATGAAGGTGAAAGTGGAGCCGGTTTGAAAAAGCCTACAGACACAGCAAACAGTGGGGAAAATGTATAAACCCCTGGTCAAGATACAAATGCAGGTATGCATACTTCTTTCTCTTTGGGGAATCGGGGTAAAATGCCAAATAAGGGGGGAAATGAGCCTGAAGGTGCAAAACAGCCCCCGAGTTATGCAGACATATTCAAAAAGCCTGAAGAGCCAGCCAGAAGATGTTTTGTGGCTAGGATATCTACAAAGGGGCTCTTGAGTTGCCTCCAGATTGAAACTATGTTGGCATAAAATTAATAATTGACTGTTTGCAATTTTTCCCCACAGAAGTATATGCATTCCTTCATGCATCAGGGGACCACAACTTTGATGTGTGTTTTAGGTCTGCTGGGCTGTTAGGCAAATTCTGGGCAGCCTATTATGAAGATAAACATACCCTTGTCTGGAAGCCCTTTGTTGTAATCCCAGTCATGAGGCCAATGACAAAAGTAATTACTATTTTATTTTGTAATGAGGGGGTGAACGTTTTAGACATAGTATACTGGCTAGAAAAACGTTGCACTGTAAATGGCATACCCCAAGCATTGATTGATGACAACGGGTTCTGGACAAGGGTCTGGAAATTCACAGTACAGTTAAAAATGACTGAAGAGGGCATTCAACACTTGCCAAACTGCTTTTATATTGGGAGAGACCATGGGATTCTATTTTATCTGGGTCTGCCTTGGTCTTGTTACCACTGTGGGTCTCTATCTCACTTGAACTCAGACTGTTTCCTCAGATACTGAAGAAACGAGACAGAGACAAGGGGTTGAAACACAGCAGAATCCCAGGACCCCCACCCTGGACCCCCACAACCCCTACCCACAAGTCCTTCCCTTCCACATCAGGGGTAAATAAAGGAAAAAATGGTGAAGAGGAAGAGTATATAGGTTTTAAGACTATGACTACAAGAGCTAAAGCAAATAAACTTGTGAGGGATAAACAGATAAATCTGGTGCTGGTGGAGAACCAATATGAACCTCACCAGAGTTGGGGGGACATAATGGATGGCAATGACTCTGATATCTCCTTACAATCCACACATAGTGACACTACTGAAGTAAAGCCACAAACAAGGGAGGTCTCGGCAACTGTAGTCAAATGGAGAAATACCAGGACTAGGAAGAAAATAACATCATGAGGGTCCTTTTTCTCCTTAATGTTTGGACATGGGTTTACAGACATTTTCTCTTAAACTTGCTAGCTTGAACACAAATAGTATCAGGTCTGAGTATAAAAGGAAAGCAGCATTTGCAGCTTTATAGTCCTTACCATATGATGTTTTCTTCCTATGGGATGTTAGACTCTACACAATAAGGGATCTAGAGCAAGCAAAAAAAGATTGGTTTCAGGGTCATTCTATATGGTCTCTGGGTCAGAACTTGTGTCCTGGACTCAGTTTTTGTATTTCTTCTAACAATTACACTATCCAGAAGTTGGTAGAAATATGTCCTGGGAGGGCTATGCTGCTTGATGTGGTTTGGCAGGGCTTAAACTGTAGGTTTATAAACATTTATGTGCCTCAACAAAAAACAGCAAAAGTACAGTTACTACAAAAAATAAAACCTTATTTATTTACAAGTCGAATGATTTTATGGGGAGGGGACTTTAATTCAAATATAAGCCCCAAACAAGGTGGGAAAGTATATTGCGATTCCTAGGAATTAAGAAATATGATAAAGGTAGCTGACTTACTGGACATCTTTGCAAATAACCCCCAATATACCTTTTCTAAGGGAACATTAAAATCACAGATTGACTATTGGTTTTGTTCAAAGAACATGAAGATTAGTGGGGGAAAAATCCTACCGATCGAAACTTCAGATCATAATTTAATTGGAATACAAATATCTTCAAGTCCAGCAGTCACACATGGGAAAGGGGTTTGGAGAACAAATGTGGAATTACTAACAAAGGAAGATTTTCTTTTAAGCCTCACAGAGGTTTTTAATGACAGAAGGTCAGTTGATTTTTTATATGATTCCCAGATTGAATGGTGGGAGGACACAAAAAGATGTTTAAAAGATTTTTTCCAATTATTGTCAGGAAAAAATAAGGGAAATCAAACAGAAACTAATACAGGTTCAATACAATAGACAAAAATCTTTAGTGTTTGAACAAAAATATGGGACTCAAGGTAAAAAGAATTATGTGAATCTATATGAGGACTGTAAAAAGAGATCAGAAAATAAACACATATCGGAGATTAAGAATTTAGCCAGTCAAGTAGCTAAAGAGAGCTCAGATATTATACTGGCAGTAGAGAAATTTATTAAACATAAGTTTGGGACTCCATTGTCAGAAACCACAGAAATGTAGTTACTGTTAAAAGTAGCAGATTTGCCAAAATTAAACAAGGAACAACAAAAAGAATTAACTAACTGAGGTAATTAAGGATTTAAAGGACAAGACAGCACCTGTCTCAGATGGGTTACCCCCTGAAATATATAAAAAATTATGGGAGATAATGCCGGATAATTTGATAGAACTCTTTAATGCTTTCTTGGCAGAGGACTGCATAACAGAAACAATGTACGAGAGCCTGATGATCTTTTTATTCAAGAAAGGAGATAGATTAGATTTAAATAACTGGAAGCCCATAACACTCTTAAATACAGATTTTAAAATCTTTTCAAAACTTTTGGGGAAACAATTAATGAAATTTCTAGATACACTCATTCATTCCTCACAATATTGTTCTATTCCTGGTAGATCAATTCAAGATCCATTAATATTGATAAGGAAATTATTTAACCAAGGTCATACAAGACAGAATAGTGGGTATCTTTTTAGTTTTGACCAAGCTAAGGCTTTTGATCACATCTCACAATAATTTATATGGTTAGCCTTAACAGAATATGGATTTCCAGTGGAATTTATTAACTGGTTAAAAATAGGGTATCTATTAGCTTATGTGAAACCCTATGTGAATGGTTGGGTAGGTCAGAAATGCTATACAAAGAGAGGGGTGAGACAAGGCTACCCACTAAGTTCAATTTTGTTTATATTAGCATTGGACCTGGTTATTAGAATATTACATAAATCCCCCTTAATAAAAGGTATAACATGGACAGGGCTAGGAGAGTTGAAAACAATTGGCTATGCTGATGATTTGTGTGCAGCAGTATCAGATGCTAGTACAGGAGGTTTGATCTGTAAGTTATTACCTGCTTTACTGCAATGTATTGGTTCAGAGATAAATGTTCAGAAAAGCTTTTGTTTCAATTTATCAGGTATTAAAATAAGTGAGAACTATATTGGGGATGTAAAAACAACAGATTCCCTTCAAAACAATTGGGGGATTTTTTTTGGTGTACAGAAAAAGGCAGAATATAATTGGGAAATGAAACTTAATCAAGGAAGGTAGAAAGTATGTAGATGGAATAAGTGGTCAATGGGGAAGAAAAAATTTATTTTTTTAATTAAATCTTTCCTTTTACCTATTTTTTTATATGTTAGTCACATTTTTCCATTGCTGAAACATTTTTTTGTACCCGTTTTAAACCTGTTTTTCTCTTGTTTCTGGGGGAGTCGTTTAAACCTGATTAAAAGGAACATATTATACCTGAACTAAAAAGAGGGTGAGGTCAGGATGATCCAGCCAATTGTGTTTTTCTTTACAGTTTTTTTTGGACACCAATATTAGACCCATCTGTAAATCTGGAAAACAATTATGGGTGGATAAGGCAGAAGAACAAATACAAGATATAATGATGGAGTGGCAGAATAATGGTTTTATACATAAAAACAAAAGGAAATATAAATTATCTGCAGATTGGGAAATAACCTTTGATCTGATAAAAAAGTGGGGGATTACTAAGGAATCAGTAGGGAGACTTTCAAGGAAAGCACTGTGTCAAGTTATCCTAGATTCCCATTTTTATGATGAGGCCTTTATAGATTTTTCAGATGGAGAGAGGAAGATGATAGGTGAAAGACTAATAAATGACAGAATCCCCAAATCAATGTGGGATATTACATGGCTGGGTGTACATGGGAAAATTAACACAAGAGGGAACCATAAACACAAACAAATACAAGAGAGATTCTGTTTAAGAGAGTCATGTACAATGGTAATTGAAACTTTGGACCATTTATACTTTGAGTGTCCATATACTGTACATATTTGGAAAATTTGGGAACATCAGTAAATGCAGCATGGATGGGAATAATGGTACTCAAGAAAACTATTTTATGGCTTGTTTCCAGCAGGATGGGGAAAGTACAATGTAAGCACATTGAACCTGATAGCAACATTTATTCTTTATTGGATTTGGCAAGTAAGATGTAGTTACATCTTTCAACAGAAAATAGAGTCCCCAATGGAATTGTACTAGAAAATAAATAGAAGCATAGTATGAACTAAAGAAGAAGAACAGAAACTGGTTAAGAGGAGCATGTGGGAAAGGTATTGGGAGGCTTTTTAGGTTAAGGTTTCTGTAAAGCTTCCTTGCAATGCTGTTGGGTGGTGAAGGTTGGCTGTTTATACAATATTAATTTCCTTTTAAGGTGAAAATATATTTGTTAGTAATTTTGGTTTACAGTTTTAACTAAGTATCTCCCCACTTTTACAGTGGAGGGATGGGGATAGGGAGAGAGGGTGCTGCTGAGGCTAGAACCTATATTTTCTCTCTGTTTGGGTTAATATTTGATGTAATACTTATTTATGATTTTTTTATTTTATTTTTTCATTCTGATTATGTATGCTGTATTACAGTTTTGCTCTGATGTTGTTTTTATATATGTTTTAATAAAAATTCCCCTACTGAACTGTAGGGAGAGCCTTTGACCATCACTGAGATGGCCAGTTGTGTTTCTGTGGTGGAAGGAATGGATGTCGTGGAGGCAGGGGAATCAGCCTCGTCCCCTGGCCTTGTTAACCAAGAAGCTGCTTTACAGAATCTAAAGGATATGGAAAAAAGGATGAAGAGTGTGGAGAAGAAGTGTTTTTGTGTCTAGAAGACCTCACCACTTTGGGAACGGAGAATATACAGAGTCTACAAGAACAAGAACTGGATATTCAAAAGAAGATGCTCCTGGATTTGGAAGAAGAGGAAAAACAACATGCAGAGCATAATGCGCTTCTCCAAGCTGAACTTTTACGAGTGCAAGCAGCCGCGGTCAGGTCTGACAATGGGTGGGGCTACACTGACATTCAGATCAGTGGCACAGCAATTTCAAAGGCGGTTGAGCCGGCGATACAGACAATTCATCTTAAGGTAACCCCTGTATCTACTATATGTGCTGATAAGGTTTTAAACAGCAGGCCTGGCAGTGTAAATGTGGAAAGCATGTGCCTAAAGCTGCTGTTATGTGATGAGACAAGTACAGGGGTTGAAGAAAAAGTGGTGGAGAAAGGCAATGACAATGTGACTAAAAGCAAGGGGAAACTTGAGCACGACAAGCTACTCGAAGGTGCAGGCAGTGACTTTGGAAAAAGTATATTATTGAATGAAAAAAGTTTGTTAAACCAAGAATGAGAGGTGCAGGAGAATAAACCAAGAATGAGATGTGCAGGACAAAAAGTGTGAAAGTACAACAATTTATCAAAGTAAACATACTCCACAGGAGGTGGCTACGATTTTTTCTTTTTCTGCAAAACTCCAAGGTCAGTCTAAGTTTGCAAGGGAAGAAAATAAAAGTAAGAGGGCTGCCTTAATGCTGGCAAATAAGAACCTAGACCAAGATCCCTAGTTTGAGGCAAGTCCTGAATGGCAGCCACTCAATCAAGGCCAAAACCAGAATGTTGATTTAGAGATTAATATTGAAAAAAATCTGGATGGGGATCTAGGGATGGGAGGTCCAGTAAGCAAGAAAGAAGATGTGCATACTGATATAGTCCCTGTGAAAGAAGACCCCCCCAAGCCAAGTGGAGATGGAAAGGAAGGCATGGAGGTACACCATGAAGGCTCAGAGGCTGGAGAAGAAGAGCTTGAGGTTGAGCCTTCCCCCCCAGAGCCCTTTGCTATCTGACTTATTTTCGAAATCAAAGAAGGAGGCAGCACCGAGACAAAATGCAGTTCAGATAAGGTACAAAGGGGAATGGAGTTTCATTCAGCTAGACAATATGTGGGGAGAATGCTTCTTAAAGAGTCCCTTCATTTTGCCCCGCAGGAAATCTTTGCATTCATCAGTATTTCTGGAGAGGACAGTTATGACATTTGTTTTCATTCTGCCTATTTTTTAGAGTTGTTTTGGAAATGTTACAATCAGCTTAAACTTTCTGCTTTATGATCTCCTTTTTTAGTAATCCCCTTAACAAAACCATTGATAAAGTATGTCATGATCATGTTCCGAAATGAACGTGTTCACGCCGAGGATATCTCATATCAGTTGTCACAAAAGTGTGACGTTTTGAGTGCACCTGAAGCTTCATTGGATTCAGAACAATTTTGGATGGGGGGGGGTGGAAATATAAAGTCAAACTAAGACAGGTGGAAAATTAAATTGAACATGTCCCAAACTCTTTTCTCTTAGGTAGGGATAGGGGTGTGTGCTTCTACTCTGGGCAGCCACACACCTGCTATAAATGTGGGGCCTGAATGCATTTGTCTAGTACCTGTGATACCCCCCAGGTGTGACAATTGTGGGGAAGTGGAGCATCATAGAATACAATGTCACAATAGAACCAAATGTGATCTTTGTGAAGAATCTGCACATACTTTTGCAGAGTGTCCTTGGGCAGCCAAGAACAAGACCTCTGTAATAAGCCCAGACCTTTTGATTAAAAAAGCACAAGAGTCTGTGGACCTCCCCTCACCCCCCAAGCCACAGAATGAAGTGACGGTTGACACCGGGTGTCAGCAGGCTCACCCAGTGTTGGTTGTGGGAAAACAGACAAAAGTGGAGGGTAAAAGAAACCAAGAACTAAAAGAACTGGTAGTACCCCCAGAGATTCAATGGAGTATTCTGTCACCTGTTTGCTACACAGAAAAAAAAGGGAAAATTGTAGATTCTGGCATAAACCAGTTAAATAGTGCCCCTTTGCCCCCTTGACAGGTAACAAGGAACTCAAAATTATTGACGCCTCAAACAGAGAACATAGAGGTGGAAGTGTCAAATCCCTTTACCCCCTTATCGCAGGAAGCTGATGAATCTGACATTTAAGTGTCAGGGTCCTTACCCTCACATAGTGGGGAGAAGGGTGACCCTGAGTTTATGGAATATAAAGGGAAGAAAAAGAAAGAAAGGGACTTAGTAACCTAAAACTTCTGATATGGTGGTGAATATAAGATCATATAATTGTCACAGCTTGTTACATTATCAGAAAATACATGCTTTTTTTCAGTATGTAGTTCAAAACGGCCTAGACATGTGCTTTTTTCAGGAAACCTGGATGTTTATGTCAGAACAAGTGAGAACTTTCAAATCAGAGTGGCAATGGGGATCATCTTTTTGGTCTTCTGTGGGTGATAAGGCAGACAGTGTGGGTATTGTTTTTAGTACCCACACCTTCAAATTAACAAAGTTAGTTGACTTAATTCCAGGCACATGTTTGATTTTGGATGGATTATGGAATCATGTAGTGCATAGATTTATTAACATATATGGGTCTCAAACAAAGACAGAGAGGGTAGATACGATAAATCAGCTGCAGCCCTTTCTCTATACTTTATCGTATGTTGTACTAGGGGGTGATTTTAATTGTGGGTTACTGAAACAAAGTGATTTAAGTGTGAATAAAAAAGTCTATTGTGACTTGAATGCACTATAAAAGTGTATACAACAAGCTGAGCTGGTGGTATGTGCAAAATACTTATCCCAGGTCCCAAGGTACACTTTCATAAAGGGAATATTAACCTCTACAATAGATCATTTTTTTGTTTCAAAAAATTTTCCAAGCCCTAAACTCACTGTGTGGGCTTTAGAATTTTCTGATCATCTCTTTCTTAAAATTTCTTTTGAAAAACATCTGGAAAGCAGTGGAAAAACAAAAAGGTGGAGACTGAATACAGCCTTGTTGTTAGAAACACAGGTACAAGAGGGATCCGAGTCCCTTTTGTGGGCTAGCACTTCATTAAGTGACTTGTATGAAGATTTAGGTGAGTGGTGGACCAAAATGAAGCAGGAGATAACACAATGGCTAAAACATTTCGGGAAAGTAAAGGAAAGGAATACGTTTTTCCAATATTTAAAACTACGCGCACAGCTCCAGCACTTACATAGTTTACATTTGACTTTGAGTGAATTATGCTCTTCAAATTGAACAGATAAAATCTGAGATGAAGATATTTCAGTATGACATGGCAAAAACCTTAAGGGCGGAACTTGAATATGGCACTCAGAAAATACCGGTGGGAGATCCCTTTGAAGCTTTTAAAACTAGGATGCAGAACATGGATTTTCACACTTTAAGAGATGAGAATGGAAATTTGACATTGGATGAAGGGAAAATTCATGGTTTAATACTAAAACAGTTTTCCTTGTATAATATGACATCAGAACCTTCTGAAAATACAGTATCAGACTTTTTGAAAACTCTACTGATGGAAATTCATAAGAGAGCGATGGAGGTGTTAGATTTACCCAACACTGTGGAGGAAATCGAGTATATGATTTCACATTTAAAACTAGGAACATCACCAGGACTGGATGGATTGTCGTATGAACTATGCAAAATGTTTCCCAATAAATTTGCAGTATGCTTGAGGGAGGTTTTTAGGGAGATTTTTAGGACAGGAAGGGTTCCTGAGGGTTTTATTTCTGGGTTAATAATATTTTTGTTTAAAGTGGGAGATAAGTACGATATTGAAAACTGGAGACCCATTTCAATCTTATATTCGGACTTTAAAATGTTTTCCCAGGTTTTGCAACTTAGATTGTGACAGGCAGCGAGTAAATTAATCCATCCTGCACAATATTGAGGACTGCCTGATAGAAACCTCCAACAGGCACTAATGCTGATAAGAGATGTGGTAACCTTCCATGAAGGGAAAAATAGGAGAAGTTGTCTCCTATCCCTTGATCAGAGTAAGGCATATGACAGGGTGACTCAAAAGTTTTTATTCCAAGTCCTATCATATTATGGAATCCCAAGTACTTTTAATAACAAACTTAAATTATTGTATTCACAAGCTAGTGCGTATCCTGTTACAAATGGCACATCATCCCAAGGGATAGTTATGAGAACAGGGGTAAGACAGAGGTGTCCCTTAAGTCTGTTATTGTATATATTCTCCTTAGATCCTTTGATTAGGAAATTGTAAACGTCTCAGTTATGGCAAGGGCTGGAGTGTCAGATTGGTCTAGGATAGACAAAGATCCAAGCGTATGCAGACAACATTTGCGTGTTTATGGCAAATTCAGAACAAATTCCTTTGGTAATTGAGATTTTCCAAGAATATTCTAATGTATCAAACCCCAAATTAAATTTCAGGAAAAGTTCTGGAATGTTTTTGGGAGATTATACTGGAGGACCGGTCCAAAAAAATTCATATCCTTATTTCAAATGACCAACGGAAGATTTTGGGGGTGTACTTTTCTCCAAAGAAATCAATCTATTGAGAACTGGGAAAGAGTATTAAATACCATTGAATCTAAAGTAAACAGATGGAAGTCATGGCAACTATCAAAACTAAAAAGAATTGCGGCATTAAAACAATTTACAATATCTTCTTTGTTACATGTAGCAACAATTTTCCCACTTCCTAGTATGTTTGAAGCAAGACTATATTCATGTTTTTTTTCAAATGGTGTGGGGAAACTGCTTAAATCCAATAAGGAGATTTTTTTTTATATATCTACCAAAGGGTCTGGGTGGTCTTGATATGATAGATCTGGTCACTTTTGCTATGACCTTATTTTTATCTCAAAACCTTGGAATGGCTCTCAGTGGTACCCAGAGTGCCCAAAAGGCATGGTTGAATAGAAATTTGGAAGGTTATATGAAAGAATCGGTGTGTGTGGCCCCACCTAAATTAACTCCGAGAATGCAAATACCTAAATTTACTAAGGTAGCCCTTGGGAAATTATGGAACTGGGGAGTGACAAAAACAGATATCTTGAACGTCAGGACCACAGCTCTATAAGGAAACCATGGGGAGAATTCATCTAGCAGAACATGTTTTTAAAGATTGCCCTGATAATTTGAAGGGTGGAATTCTTATACAACTAATCAATAAAAGGATCCTTCTACACATGTGAGAAGTTCTTTGGTTAGCAATATATGGGAGATTAAATCTGAGAAGAAATGTGAAACACAAGGGTCTGGAGGAAAGGAATTGTTCCTATAATGTGTGTCAAAATACAGTCAAAACAATGATCCATTTTCTTTTTGACTGTTCATATGCGAAACCATTATGGCCTCTTTTTAGCTGCAAAATGGAAGATGGCATGGTTAACACACCTGTCTTATGAATCGCTAGTGTTGGGACACTGCCCTCAGCTTTTAGGTCAGTATCACCACCATACACTAATAGTGTTATTTTGTTGTTTAAAATATTATCTTTGGCAGGGGAGATGTCAGTGGTCCTTACAGCAAAAATGGATGTTGTATCAGACATTTAGGGCTGGATATTCAGACTGCACCGGGCAGTGGCACAAGCCTGGGTGCAACGCAACTGGGCTGCGCCAGGGCATGGACCAGGTGATATTTAGTGGTGCTGCACCATGGCTCAGCACTGCTGAATATGGCACAGAGGGTGCACACACTGTGCATGGTACAGTGGCACTGTGCCAGCCCAAGACAGGGAACAGGAGCAGGGGATGTGCCAGCGCAAGTGCAGTTGCACTAGGCGCATCACCTGTGATATTCAGCACTGGGCATGCAAATGAGGCCATTATGCATGCAAGGTGCAAATGGGCCCATTTGCATGTCATTATGGCCCCATTTGCATGCAGTGCGCTGATCCCTGGTGACTTGTGCCTTGCACCCTGCCAGGCTGCAGCCATCAGGAGCCATCAGGGACTGACACCGTGAAGTGCCAGTGCAGTCCCCTGCTCCCATATGCCTGATCGTGGACATATGTAATATCACAACCCTGGTGGTCTAGTGGTGTTCCTCCCATCACCCAATCATGGGCAGGTTCAAATCAAATCCCGGATGGCCCAGTGGTGTTCCCCCATCGCCCGATCATGGGCAGGTTCAAATAAAATCCCTGGTGGCCCAGTGGTGTTCCTCCATCACCTGATCGTGGCCATAAGTAGGCAGTAGAACCCTGGTGGTCCAGTGGTACCCCTCCCCACCCACCCACAGAGGTTCTTCACCCAGCACCCCTCATCAATGGCGGCGGCAGCACCCCACCCGCATGCCGTCCGGCCACCGGCCAAATGGCAGTATACAGTATGAACTGTACGCCTGTTGATCCACTGCATTGGACCAATGGGCATGTAGCACATATTGTACTACACAAGCTTCGATATGTGAATGAATGCATTCATTCATATTTCTGGCCTGTGTAGTACAGTATCGACGCCCATTGGTCCATGCAGGGACTAATAGGGTGTACAGTTTGTACTGTACACTGTCATTTGGTGGGCAGCCGGGCAGCATGTGGTGTGTGGTGCTGGCCTGCCAATGACGGGGGTGCTGGGTGGTGGGGACATCTCTGGGTGGGTGGGGAGGGGGGTACCACTGGACTACCAGGGTTCTACTCGCTACTTATGCCCCTGATCAGGTGATGGGGGGTGACCACTGGCCCACTAGGGTCCTAGATGGTACTTATGCCCACAATCAGGCAATGGGGGGAACACCACTGGGCCACCAGGGCTTCGATTTCAACCTGTCTGCGATCGGGCGATGGGGGGATCACCACTGGGCCACCAGGGTTATACATATACATATGCCCATGATCGAGCAATGGGGTGGGGGGCACAATGCTCCCAGGGCAGGGAACTTGTGGATGGTGTTCTTGGTGGGTGGGTGGCCACCCACGGCTGGCAGTTGCTATGTTGCACCCTGCAATACAGCAGCTCACCTGTGGGTGGCCAGGACTTGTTCCTGGTTTTATCTGGCACAACTTTGCACCCCCCTGAGTGGCGTAAGGCAGAACTGTGCCAGCATATGCGCCACACATCCCGGGCTGAATATCAGGATGTGCCGCATATGCATGGGCACACCCCCCGCACTTGCACCGCATACATTACTGATGCACCCCAGCACATCAGGAGTTGCGCATCGCAACTAGCCCCTTTGAATATCATGTCAGGGTGCATTGTGGTAAGGCACTGGTGGAATGGGTTAACTTGCTTTATTAAATATAAGTATGAAGGAGTAGTCTATGGGGTGCACATAAGGTGAGTGTATTTTTGCATGAAACTGTTTTTTGAGTAGTGTCTGATCTGAGGGTTCACTCAAGAAGGTATACCAGATAATGGGAAGGGGTTTTGTGTAGTTTAAGTCACTTATAAAATAACAACTTACAGTATTTTCTTTTCTTTTCATATTTATCTGATGATAGTATGTTTTTTTTTTTTCTCTTTCCCCTTTCTCCCATTATAACAATCCAGACAATGTATGGAGTTAATACATTTGTAATTTTATTTTGTTAAAGTTTTGATTATGTTTTTGTGCGATGTAACACAGTTTCTGACAATTTGTTTGTGATGTTGTATTAATAAAAAATTCCCCTACTCTTTTTGAGAAGTGCCATGAGATCTTTAACGTCCACCTCAATAACCAACAGAACAGGCAGACGGGACCTCGGTTTAGCATCTCATCTGAAAGATGGCACTTCAGGAGTGCAGCACCCCCCTCATGCTGCACTAAAGTGTCAGTATTAGGATTTAACCAAAGTGACTGGTGTGAGGATAGAACCCACAGCCTTCTGATCTTCTGGCCTCAGAGGTGAGTGTGCAGTCTGCTGCACCACTGACACTGCATCATCCCCATATACATTGCTGTTCACCCTGATTAAGATCTATTGCTGCAGAATCGTGTGATATGCCATGATGCCTTGTAGGAGATTTATGAACTATCATTTTATTTTTGGAAACAGAAGAGATGTCTAGTACAGTGCTGTATTTTATATTAACTAAAATGTAGAGATGGGTGAAGTATCTGCACTCCCCTTTGCATAGACATTTGTGAAGTTTCTGCACTTGGCAGAGATTTTACATAGTTCCTCACAAAGCAAAGTTGCCACTTTGTGTTGGAAAACTCCTTAGTGGCCCTTGATTAGTAGTTTTACTAATGTAGTGCCACATTGTGGATTTTTTCCATAAAACACTAAGAAACACACTTCCACTCACCCTTGTAACACACCATCCCACCTTCCTCCCTCCCACCCAGTAAAACCAAAGTAAATCACTCACTTTCCCCAACCCATGTAGCACCCCATATTACTCTTCTCCCTCCCTTCCACACTATAAATACATATAATGACCTTCCCTAACCTATGAGGCACCCATCCTATTATACCCTGTTTCCAAACAGCAACCAAGTTACACCAAATACGCATATGACACTGACATATAAGAAGATGGATGCATGACTGGGGTTAGAGACAAAAGGGATCTAGAGGAAAGCAGGGAACAGTGGGTAAATGGATCATGGAAAGCAGTCTGCCTGAATGCCAGATGCCTCGATTACACAATGATGTTGCATCAGATAGTAATAGCAGAGGCCCAACTGGACTTTATTGTAATAACCAGAACCTGGGCAACTAGTAACAATGACTGGAACCTTGCTGCCCAAGGCTTCACCATTTTCAGGAAGGACAGGCAGATTGGCAAATGGGGAATGGTAGCCCTGTACATTAGAGAAGTCATAGAGGCCACCAAGGATAACTCAATGGGTAAGTTGAGGTGAGCAAAGTGGAATTAGTCTGTGTGCAACTGGCAACAGTGGAAGTGACGGAAATTAGGGAGAGAGTAGTATATAGACCCCTGAATCAGAATGTGGACAAGGACGGGGTACCTGGGGGTAAAATCAGAAAGGCCTCAGCAAAGGGCGATGTGGTGCCAATAGGAGATGTTCACCTACAGAATGTGAACTGGGCAATCTTGGCACCACAGAGTGCTGGGGTCAAGCATTTGTAGAGCTGCTACTACATGATTGTGCTCTGGTGCAGTGGACCAAGGAACCCACCAGAGAGGTCTATTCATGAATTTTTAACATATTTCACATTTGCATCAGAACCATAATATGCAAATATGAAATGTGTTAGAGGTTCATGAATTGATCTAGTCAACTCACAAAAGGAATGATGTAATATCGATTTTAATTTCTGATTCATCTTTAAGTAAGGTTAGGAAACAAGATAGGACATATTTTTATTAAAAAATGTTTATTATTTTTATTTATAGATGACCACCTTTTCCTTTACAAAGTGACAACAGCTCTAGCTATGAAACATCAGTCTGGATTTGTTTATAGTTGCAAGAAAATCACAAATAAATTGAAGAATTTTTAAGTAAAAGGAGTTGAGCTCTATTATTTGTCATTTTGTATTAGCTTTTGTTCATATAAAATTCACCCAGGATGGTGTGTGGCTTTAGAGTTTGGGCATTTTTCAAAACCTGCCATCTAGCATTTAGAGCTAGAGTTGGCAAAGACATGGTGCTTCTCCAGAGCAGCTTGCAAGATTGTGGCAGCCCTGCTCCTACCAGTGCTTACCATTATAGACTACAAGAGATGAATAGAGATGGGTGATAAATAAAGGTGTAGAAAGGAAATATGGGGACAAACCACATTTCTAAACTTATTAGACATCACAGATGACATTATTAGCAGTCAAATCAAATGTCTCAGTTGCTCCAAGACAATGTGGTCTTGATTGCTAAAGAAAGAATCATGTGCATTAGCAAGACTAATTTCCAGTTAATGATTACTGTTAAATAAAATAGCCTTTTAGCACAGAAATCTTCCCTAGGTAATTCAAAGGCATATCCATTGTAATATAAGCTAGCATGAGGCATATTAATTTTGTACAAGAGCTGAGCTGCTTAAATGACTATAAAAGGCTTCTCACTGCAGTGGCATTATCACAGATTAGAATTTTTGTAACTGAAGGAAGGCATTATACAATACACATAAAAGATATAACATAGATTGTATATCAGCTGCTGCATTGAAATATTTAATTGTGTTCTGTAACAATAAAGATTGTTATCTTCTTGACCAAGTCTACTGTGTGATAGAGGGTTTAAATGATAATCTGAATTTGTATGGCTACTTCATTACATAAAGGAAGCAAACTGAAAATGTTTTTGTGAAATATTGTATTTATTCCATAAGTAAAGAAGAGATGTAACTCATGGGGCCCAATTTTCAAAGGGCTTAGAGGGATGCAAGGGACTTGCATCCAAAGAGTTTGATGCAAGAGGTGACTTGCATCACAACTTGCATCAAACACAATTTTCTAAGGCAGCCTACATCCACTCCAGATGCAGCTGTGCCAATGCCCCCTTGTACCACAGGTTGCACCAACCAACAGGTGCACCAGGTTGCAAGGGGGCTTGCACCATGGTGGGGCAGCAATATTCCTTTTCTTTGGATTTTCAAAGCCCCACCATGGATGCAGACAGGGTTACCACTTAGACCAGCCTGGAGGTGGTCTAAGTGGTTGCCTCCATTGGATTCGGTAGTGTAGGGGACAGTAGGGGCACACAAAAATATATTGGAGGAGTCAGTAGGGGCATAGAGGCACAGATGGGCAGGAGAGTCAGGCATGTGGCATGCAGCTGTGTGCCATTGTAATTTGCCAAAATAAAATGCATATTACACTGATGCCCCCACTGTACCATAACTGTCTCAATAGTCTAGCACCCCATCACACTGTGCTCAATTGTCCTCAGTCCCATAGTGCCCTCGCCATGATCCCCGATCCTCCCCATGTACATAGTTAAAAGTGCCCCTGCACTGTAGTGCCCCCAGCCCCCTGATCACACTGACAAACATTACAGAACTAATCCCTGGTGGTCTAGTGGACCCCCAACCCTCCCCACCCATCAGGCATTGCCAAACCACCCCCTCTCCTCCATTCCCTGATCCAATCCTGAGACTGGCCTGCCCTCCGCACCATCATAGCCAGCGAAAATACATTATGCATGTAATGTATACTGTATGCATGAGCACAGTGACAAAACATTCTGTGGCTGGCTGTGGTGGTGTGTGGAGGGCAGTGGCAGTCTGCAAGATCAAAGGAGAGAACAGGGAGTGGGGTGGTTTGGCAATGCCTGATGGGGGTGGGAAGGGTGGGGGTCCACTAGACCACCAGGGATTACTTTTTGTACTGCTTGTCAGTGATTGGGATGGGGGGTGCTAGAGCACAGGGGCACTTATAACTACATACACAGGAAGGATCAGGGATCACTGGGAGGCACTACAGGACTGGGGACATTTGTGCACAGTGTGACTGAGGGTGCTAGACTGCTCAGGACAGATATGGTACAATGAGAACACCAGTGTAATATACACTTTATTTTGGCAAATTACAATGGCACATGGCTGCGTGCTACATGGCTGACTCTCCTGCCCATCTGTGCTCCTACACCCCCCACAGCCTCCTCACTTGCCCCTATGCTGCAGGGCTCCTCCTGGCACTATATTTCTTTACCCCCCCACCATCTCTGCCCCACTAGTGTTGCACGAGGAAGTGGCTGGGCAGCCGCTTACCTGTGGCAACTCCCCCAAATTTGGCCAACTCTTTGGTGCGTCTTACGGTCTGTGGCAAACCCAGGAGTTTGACACAGGGACCCTGAAGATTATAAAATCTGGTGCAGGGTCCCTGGTGCAACCAGGGTTTGCCACAACCCATAGAGTGATGCAAATTGCATCCTTCTAAAGGGGTCTATGAAAATCGGGCCCATGGTTAGCAAACTTGCAGGTGATTTCATACAGTTGTCAGCAATGTGTGTTTTATTTATACACTTATGTGGACAAAGTAGTATTTTTGTCAGTTGTCCTTTATAAGCCAAGGCACTATGAGATCATCAACATTTCTCACGATACTGTAGCTGTTATATGTGAAAAGCAGTTGGTGAATACAACACCATTTATATACACCATGTGATATGAGATTCTGTGATAACAGAGCTGAGTTAAGGAATAGTCACATCAGCACCTTCTAGTAGTGAGAAACTGACAGTAATAAATTACAAAAAAAATAACACAGAGATAATGTTAAGGTTTTCAGACAAAGAACATAAAGTCAGGAAATCCAAAATTAGGGTGTTCTGGTTGATAACACAAACTGTGTCTGTTCTGCCAAATCTTGCAAGTATGGTTGCTTTACCAAACTGTATATTACCCAACTTACTATGAAACTTTATTACCTTGTTTACAGAGAATAGGCATAGTTAGGGTTCTTGAATTGAGAACTCTAACTTTGGATTTCCTGACTTATTATCCTCCTCAGCAAACCCTAACAATATCTTGAAGGAGAACATCCATTTGTTAAAGGGACACCGTCAACCCCCTTGGGTCTCAGAGTGTACCTAGATTAAAAAACATATTTTATGACTGTTCACATTCTATAGAGACTTGTGATACAGCAGGTAGTTTGATTAGGATTCCTTTTTTCTTTTAAAAAGTGAAAAACTGAGTGCCCACTATACTGGTGTTACCACACCAAAACATGTTTTACATTTCTTGACCAACTCCCACTGCATCTTTCCTGGACTCTGGAACACCTCCAACACAATCTAGCCACTCATTATCTAGTGGGAGTAGAGGAGACTATTGTATTATGAGTGGCTACATAGTTTGAGGGTATTTCTAATGTTCAGGAAGTATGCAACAAGAGTAGCGCAATGATTTGAAGCAACACAAGGCTGGGTATAACTATACGATACCATGCATTTCAGTTCTAATAGGTAGGAAGGCAAATAAAACAACAAGCAACATCACTGTGTTTTAGATAAGGTAAGCAATCATAAAATGTGTGTTTTTACCTAGAAATAATATGATGCAAAAAAGGTTGACAGTGCCCCTTTAAGCCCCATAAGGAAAACATTTTTACATTTACTTGGGGGCCATGAAATTAAACTTGATCTGGTTGATCCTACTTTCTCCCTTTTTTCACATCTTCTAATTACTGCTGTTTGAGTCAGAAATCTGAGTCTGTATATATATATATATATATATATATATATATGATAAATTATGGGCACAAATGTGATATGGAAAATATTTTCACTCCTCTAGAGTGACCTCTGAATACTCACGAGTGGCGAAGCCATGAATGAGGTTTCAGAGGTCACTGTACAGGACTGAACATATTTCCCTTAATCACACGAGTGCACATCATGTATCCTATTTATACAATAAGGGCCTCATTGTTGCAAAATGTACAGTTTGCATGGCTTTACGCAGTTGCGTGGCTTTGCATGCGTTTCTGGGGGTGTAATAAATGGCATTTATTTTAACTCTGCTGATGTCATCAGGATTTATTTCACTGCAGTGAAAATACAGGGATTTATCTAACTCTAAAAATTGATTAGCGTTTTGCTCATAAAAGTGCTAAATCTTTGTGAAAATGCATAGCTCTTGCCTCACTGTGTTTAATAAACACAGCACTTCTAGAAAATCTATATAAATACTTTCTGTAAAGTTAGTATAGTCCCAAGAAAAAAACTGCTAATCAATTATTTAAAACCCTGAAATAACTTGTTTTATCTCACTGGAATATGTCTAACCCCATTGTATAAATATATATATATGTATATATATATATATATATATATATATATATATATATATATATGTATGTAGTGTGTGTGTGTGTGTGTGTATATATATATATATATATATATGTATATATATAAGGGATATGCAATGAGGAGCTGTGTGATATGTGATTTATCTGCACAAGGGCAGTTGACCTCGAGTAACTTTATGAATGGCGTAAGTCACAAGTGATGTGTCCAAGGTCAAACTGCCCAAGTGCAGATAAATCATGTATCACACAAGCTCCCCATCACATATTTCATTTATGCAATATGGAATGAGCTTGTATGCAGTTTTAATGTTTTCCCTGTCTTCATGTTTTGTTTTTGATTGTGCAGAGTTTTGGGGATTTGTTTGCAAAAAAAGCAGTCTTGCGCTTTAATGCAGTGTGGTTTTCATGGTGTTGCAATGGATGCTGGGTGCAGAGATCACACTGACGTGCTAATGTGACTTGTGATTGGGTGAGGAAGTGACCTTTGAAAATATTCTGTGGGGAATGGTGGTGGCTGTTGGCAAGAGAGACAGTGAGCCTGGAGTTTTCATAGTCAGGCAGCTGGCATTTTGTGACTGCTTTGTTTGTTACTTCTCTTTGTGAGTTGCGGTTTGGAAGTTTTTTTTTTTATAAAAATGTATTGTGTGGAGGAGATGGAACATAGAGAATAAGCAGTTCGGTACTGTAGGAGACAGGTACAGAGAGTGAGTGACCAAGGCTATGGAGTGAGCCTTTTATTGAAAAATGAAGAAAACAAAGTACTGTTTCTTTTTTGTGTGTGTTTGGGGCTGAATGTGCAGGGTTACAAGAGTACCAAAACTGTGTGTGTGAAAGTACTGCAGGCTGCATCAGTGGATGGGTGGGTGAGGCAGCGCTGTTTGTGTTAGGGAACTGCTAATAACTAAGTAGTGTGGTTGGCAGGTGGGGGAGGGGGAAATGACATGTCTACTATGCGTATAAATGCCTGATGATTTGTCTATGTGTATAAATGTGAGATTTCACATTTATACACATAGTAGACATGTCTTCAGCCATTTATCAGTGGGAATTTATCTCCAGCCCTATTGCATGAATATAACTGCATATATATATAATATATATATATATATAGTACAGTATGTATACATATTTATCTATATATGTATATATATATGTGCCAGTATACTATAGTTAGGGCTGGTAGGGCAGTTTAATGTTAAACCTCAAACTTTGCACTTTAATAACTTTGCAACTGTTCAATGGATTTGCACAAAATTTGGCATGCTTTGCAGCTAGGTGAAGGTCTCATGCAGTACCAAATTTTGTGTCAATCGGTTTCCTAGTTTTTGAGACACAGAGTGTTGAAAAAACAGGGGCCTAGATTTCCAAAGGGCCCTTAGATCTACGCAAGCTATGTCAAACAACCAGCTTGAGTCAGATCTAGGTGTACCAAATACCATGCACCTTATTTTGCAAGAAAAGCGTTCTCTGTGACAAAGTCCCCCAAACTGATGCAAGAGGTCCACTACATCAACAAAATGGTGTAAGGGATGAGAATGACGCAAGCTACACCAAAATAAATGGTGCAAGTTGAGTCACAAATGGTGCAAGTTCGGTCAAAAAATTACTTAGGGAACACAAATGACACAAACTGAGTAAAGAAATGGTGCAAACTGAGTCAAAAAAATGGTGCAAGTTGAGTAATAAATGACACAAAGGATGAGAAGGACACAAGCTAAGTAAAAAAAAAAAACTGATGAAATGGCCAAGCTTAAGCCCCCAACATGTTCTAAACTTGTCCTGCAGGAGAATACTGGCCCTTAATAGTAGCATAGTCAGGTCTGATCACCAGCTGTGGGTCTCTTTATATGTTCTACTCTCCTTTAGACCAACTCTGGCTGAACTTGCATTCTTTGAAAATCCCAAATAAGGGGATGGTGCATCATTTTGGTGGCGCAGGCATTCCTTCCGACATGGCACAGGCATTTGTTTGGTGCAAGCATAGGGCAAGCCACTCTGGTGGATGCAATCCTGTTTTTGATGCAAGCACCATTTGAAAATCAGAACTGGTGCAAGGTTTGATGCATTCTGCTCCTGCATCAGTTGTTTTTGACACAAGCACCCTGCATCATTCTTTGGCCTTTGAAAATCTGGCCCCGAGGATTTTGCTGTTTTGGCTGTTTTTTCGCTCACCTGTATCTCAAAAACAGTGTAACCTTATTGGCTAAAACTTTCAGGATAGAAAGCCTTGACCTCACAGATGTGCCTTCTGAAGATTTGGTGGAAAAATATGGATCTGTTCCAGTGCTATGACATGTTCAATTTCCCATTATTTCCTATGGGAAAAAACAGATGTCAGGGACGAAGTAGGATTTGTGATTTGGAGGAGGATTCTGTGACAGTAGGAGTTAGAATCCTCCCCCGAATGGCAATAGCCAGGGTAGTCTCACTAGGACCAGAATTCGACACAGAATCATGCTCCAAATCACATCTGCCAGGAGACAATGCCAAACAGAATCCTTCTCCAAATGATGGAGGCTTGTTAGACCGCCACTGTGTTATCTTCTCTCAAATGTTTCCGTCTTATGCAGGAGAGAACAAGGTTCAGCTCTCAGCTGGGGAGTGAGTAAAATGCAAATGCAATACAAACCCCAGAGGGAGAATGTGCATGCCTCTCCCCGTCCATCCTCCCTGTTCTTTCCTCAACCGCTTCTGTGGAGCTATGCCTAGACAGGGTGGCAACTTGGAAGACTGAGAGAAGGAGTTTTTGTTTGTTTGTTTTACTTAGGGGCCAGTTTTACATGCCTTCCCCTGAACAAACCCTGTATATAACCAGAGAAGCCAGCTTGACTGGCACAACTTTCCACCATGGATCCCTTGAATCAATGGTGGCCACCCCAGTTGTGGTACAAGTCTGCACAATGAACAGCAGAGGACCCCCTTTATATTTCCCCTACTTACAATACATACAGAGAATCCAACTTCCTCATCCCCCGCCCCAGGAGCTAAGTACTGACAGCATAGGCCAGTGGGGCACAGGACCCAAGGCAGCATGGGTTCACAGTGGGAAGGTCATGTCAGATGAATCTAATAGGTTTCTTTGACTGGGTGACCAAAGTAGTAGACCAGGGAGGGGCTGTGGACATAGCCTACCTAGACTTTAGCAAGACATTTGACACAGTCCCACACAAAAGATTAATAGTCAAATTAACTAGCCTGGGAGTGGGTCCCAGGGTGGTAGCCTGGATAAAACATTGGCTAGACAACAGGACACAGAAGGTAATTGTAAATGGAGTCCACTCTGAAGAAAGGGGGGTTACTAGTGGGGTACCGCAGGGTTCAGTACTGGGTCCAGTCCTTTTTAATGTCTTTATAAGTGACATTGCAGAGGGACTGGAAGGAAAAATATGCCTCTTTGCAGATGACACAAAGATCTGCAACAGGGTTGATACACAAGGAGGCATGGAAAGGATGAGAAGGGACTTGGCAAGGTTGGAGGAATGGTCAGAAGTATGGCAGCTAGGATTCAAAGCAAAGAAGTGCAAAATAATGCACCTGGGAAACAAGAACCCAGGGAAGAATACACAATGGGGGGGGAGGTAGTAACAACAACAAAAAAGTAAAATTGTGGGGGTAATCATATCAGATGACCTTAAGGTTTGCAAGCAATGTGAGAAGGCAGTAGGGAGGGCTGGGGGTATACTGGGATGCATAGGGAGAGGCATCACCAGCAGAAAACAGGAAGTTGTTATCCCTCTTTACAGACAGTTGGTGAGACCCCATCTGGAGTACTGTGTCCAGTTCTGGATACCCCATCTCCACAAGGACGTAGACAGGATAGAGGCAGTCCAGAGGAGGGCAACTGAAATGGTGCAGGGTCTGCAAGAGAAGCCGTACGAGGAGAGACTAAAGGAGCTTAATATGTATACCCTTGAGGAAAGAAGGGAGAGGGGCGACATGATAGAAACTTTTAAGTACCTCAGTGGAATCAACAAAGTCCAAGAGGTAGCATCTTTCAGAAAAGAAATGTGCAAGAACAAGGGACACAATTTAAAGATGGGGGGTGGTTCCGGGGCAATGTGAGGAAGTATTTTTCACAGAGGAGTAGTGGATGCATGGAACAGTCTTCCTGAGGAGGTTGTGGGGGTCTAAAACTGTGAGAGAATTCAAGAATGCATGGGACAGACATAAGGCAATTCTTGTGGGGGGTAGGAAGAAATAGGCTGCTGGTTAACTAAGATCTGTGGCCTATCCCGTAGGTAGGGAAATGGGCAGACTAGATGGGCCAAGCGGTCTTTATCTGCCATCAAAATCTATGTTTCTATGTTTCATACCATGAGATTCTCATGCAGGTGGTGAGTGTTAAATAAATGTATTAGAACTCAGAATGTAAATGTACTATAGCTAATGCAGTTATCTTGAGGTTTGCAGATTATCGGCTTTATGCGATGTGGCAATGTTCAGCAGAAAGTTTATCTTTTTGCTTTTATTAAAAACTCAACTAATTTAGGAGGACATTCATTTCTGTTCCTCTCACAAAAATGAAGAAAAGGAGTGTTGGAACTAAAGAATAATGCTTCCCTGCCTGATGCCTTCACTTGTCCCTCGGGAAGTAGCCTTCCATGGGAGATGAACTTTTTAAAGGCAGGGTGAAATGTAAGGGAAAGATATAACATATAAACCAGAATGACTCAATCATATGGACAATGATGCTAACTGATATGGCCACCATTTGAAATACTGCCACCCCAAACCATAGCTAGGTGGGGCAATGTTCTCAAGGGTAACACAGAGCCAGTATACTCTTGCCAAATACAACCCTGAGCATCACAGGCAGTGACAGCCCAATGTTTCCACTCCTCCCCAACCTAGAAAACAAATGACAAGATTGGGTCTGTACAGAAACTCAGTGCACTGTACTGTGCTAGGCACTTGCCTTTAATATGCTCAAATCAATATTGGGTATGGAACTCTGCTCCACTGTGGGGTAAATAAACCAGTTCACAGAGACCATTTATGCCCACCCCTGGTGGCTGATAACCTCCCAATCCACTTCTAATATTTCTGTTTGTTGACATCAGGGTGCACAATCCCCGTGTCAGCATTATAAACACCCCTTGCAGCTCTGTGGGACACTGGGGAGCAGGGTGTCCCCAAATAAAACTTTAAATCCTGTAAAAAAAGAAAACTGTTCCCCAATATCTTTTTTTTTTTAAATCCTGGAAAAAAGAAAACGGTCCCTCGTCATCTCTCTCGACCCTTTCTCTTCCCACCCACCTCCCCATCCCCCCTTACCCCATACTTTCTTGCGGAGGTCAGCGGCTGCAATCTTCTCTGGCCCGGGACACATCTGCACTCTTCAAAGTGAACCGTAAACTGAAGAATCAAGGTAAGTGCCATATAATGGTTGCCAATGTCGTTTTCAACTTTTGTTGATATCTCTTCCATTTCTTGATATCTTTTCATCAAATTTTCTACATGGGCTTTTTGGGACCCCCACCCCATGAACAATGGCACTGTCATTTTGTTATTTGGTCCTGAATGGTAATTTTGTGGTCGCTGTGTGGAATCACTTTTCTGGACTGACTAATGAAATGACAGTGCCACTAGTCATGAGGTGGGGTGCCAAAAAGCCCATGTTGAAAATTTGGTGCAAAAATACAAAAAAAGACCTGCCTTACACAGCCTTGTTGACATTTTCCTATGTACACGCATAAGGTTGCCATTGTTTAATATTTTCACTCC